>OZ020225.1:9248500-9848500 GCA_963971325.1 Aphodius granarius
CCATAACAATGCCTACAGCTGCAGCTTATGTTAATGCTAAAGTACCAATTTTAATAACGAAGATTGAACATTTGAGGAAAATGCTCCCGTACATTGAAGAGAAATATATGAATTTCTATGAGGAAATAATAAATTGGCCGACTAAAGCAAGAACCAGAAATGTAAATGCGGCAGAATAGAAAATTTCATTTGTTGTTTTATGTACAACATTATTCTAATGTTTTCTTTTTGTATTAAAATGTTTGAAGTATTTTTTCATAATTAATATTTATTTTAATTAAATCCTTCTTGAATTTCGTTCCCCATGTCCATGTGAGAACACAAAATAAATAAAACTGTCAACAAAATGCAGTTTATTGCAGATAGGAACTAAGTGCAGGTTTTTCTTTTTGATTTTTTTTTTCATTATAGGATTTCAAAAGACAAAAATCAAGGTATGATAACATGTATTGGCACGCATATATTGAGTTTATTACAAAACATGTCGTTACTTACCTTTAAATTGGAAAATAAAAGGTTTTTCTAGTTTTTCTCGAAAACGTAAAAATGTTAGTTAGGCCCTTTCTGCAATAAACGATTCAATTGTATTAGTGAAGAAGCCAGATAATTCAATTAGAATGTGTCTAGATCCTAAGAACTTGAACCAAGTTATTCATCGTGAGCATTTTAAAATTCCAACGTTTGAAGAAGTAACTCATAAAATTAGAGGATCAAAAATTTTCTCAGTGTTGGATGCAAATAAGGGATTCTGGCAAATTGGTTTAAGTGAAAAAGCGTCTAAATGTACAACTTTTGCTACACCTTTTGGTAGATATCGATTTTTAAGACTACCTTTTGGTCTTTGTTGTGCACCAGAGATTTTCCAAAAGAATAATGTTTTTGAAGGAATAGATGGGGTTGGAATTTATATTGACGATATTGTTGTTTTTGCATGAACTATAGAAGAGCACAATGAAACATTAAAAAAGGGTTTTGAAAGGGCAGAGAACACAATGTAAAGTTTAACAAGGATAAATGTAGATTTGCTGTTAAAGAAATCAAGTACCCTAGGTCACATATTGACGGAAACAGGAATAAAACCTTACTTACACAAAGTAGAAGCTATTCAACAAATTCAGGCACCTACTAATAAGGGTGGTTACATATGTATCAAAATTTATTCCAAACATGTCCAGACTAACTTATAATCTGCGGCAATTATTAAAAAAAGAAACCATTTGGTTATGGACCAAAACCTTGAAAAAAGAATTTAAAGAATTAAAAAAAACAGAATTAACAGAAGCACCTGTGCTAGCTTATTTTAATGAAAAAGAAAGTATAACTTTATCAGTTGATAGTTCCAAGTTTGGAATGGGTGTAGTAGTTTTACAAAATAATAAACCTGTATGTTATACGTTTAAATCGCTAACTGAGTGTCAAACTAATTATGCACAAATTGAAAAGGAGGCTCTGGCAATTCTTTTTGGCTGCCAGAGATTTCACCAGTATGTCTACGGTAAGCATTTTGTGGTGGTAACTGATCATAAACCATTAGAAATCATTTAAAAAAACCATTAAAACAATGCCCTTTAAGACTACAGAGAATTTTAATTAATCTTAAACATTATGATTTCGACGTAAGATACAAACCTGGAAAGCAATTATATCTTGCTGATACTTTGTCCAGAAGTAGTTATGACAACAAATTGTTTAATCTTAAAGAAAAAGAAATTGACATACAACTAGATTTCAATAGTTATGTTAATAAAGTCCACAGAAATATGATCAAATTAGAATTGAAACACAAAAGGATCCAGAACTGATGGAATTATTAGAAACCATAAAGAATGGTTGGCCAGAAAACAAAAGTCAAGTTTCATATTTGGTTAAACCGTACTGGAATGTAAGATCCGGGCCCTGTTTCATAAAACTACTTTGCAACTTTTCACTTTGCATTTTGCAAATTTGCATTATTTTTTGTTTCATAAAGAGTAGTTTTGCAAAGTTGCAAAGCTAGATATGCAATGTGTAAAGTGCACAGTAAAATCGTAAATGCCAAGATTTCTGCTTCATAAAAATTTGACAAATGCTTAGTTGTCAGCGTTACTTTCTACTTTGTATATTTAAATTGCAAAGCGATTAATTCGTTTGCAATCAGCAACATGACAGTATTTAGTTTGAACAAAGATTCAGAAGATGTTAGGAGCAAATAAAAAAGGAAATATTATCGGAAATTTCAAAAACTTGACAAATATAGCATAGCAGTCGATATGGGTAGAAGTTCTAGAAAAGGCAAAAACAGTTTTCTTTGTTCATTTATATTAATTAAATTAAAATAATGTTCTAACTGAAAATTACTTTTATTACGGTTATTTAATTATCTATAGAATTATACAACAAATTCCACACACGTGCTCTGAATTGCGTTTCCACAATAGCGTATTATCAAATTTACGATGAAATGATTTTTAATTTCAAATTCATTTCATACTGTTCAAGAATGTATCGAATGTACTATTTAATTGTATTCTTTATTTGTTAAATTTATCATTTCTTTATTTTGCTATATTGTATTGACTATTGTACGCACTTTTGTCGTCAATAAAGATTTTTATTATTAAATACACAATGCATTATCAACTCATGTAAAGGTCCACGTAAGGGATTTAAACTAACGGAGGAAGTTATTAAACTAGTCTTTAAAATCTTTGAACACCACTGTGGTAATTTTCATCATCAGTCGCATCACTAGATAAAATTAGTATCAAATTGTCGTAAGATATGGTCAAGATGACATTTATCAAATTGCAAAGTACAAAGTGAAGCATTGAGAATATGCAAAGTATATAAAATATTTTATGAAACAAGAAAACTTTGCACTTTGCAAAAAATGCAAATTGCAAAGTACAAAGTTAAAAGTTGCAAAGTAGTTTTATGAAACAGGGCCCTGATATTAATGTAATTAATGGCATATTGTACAAACAAGACCAAATAATAATTCCAGCAGCTCTAAGAACAGAAATATTGCAGAAATTACACTATGGTCACATGGGAATTAACAATACTATTTTATAAGCAAAGGAACTAGTCTATTGGCCATACATGTTGACACAGATAACTGATTTGGTCAAAAGCTGTTATACATGTGCAAAATTCCACAATTCAAATTAAAAAGAAACAATAATTAACAAAGATATTCCCAATATACCATGGCAAATAATTGCAGCTGATTTTTTTCACTCAAACAACAAAGAGTACTTACTTGTAGTTGACCTATTTTCCAAATACCCAGAAGTAGAATGTCTTAATAATAATACTACGAGTATTAATGTAATACATAAATTTAAGTCAATCGTTGCAAGGCATGGCAGACCGGAAATATTATATACTGATAATGGACCTCACTTTGTCAATCAGTATTTCCAAAAGTTTTTAAACGAATGGGAAATAACTCACAAGACAAGTACTTTTCATTATCCACAATCTAATGGATTTGTTGAACAACACGTACAAACAATTAAAAAAATTATGAAAAAAGCGATGGAAGAGGAGAATGATATGTATTAAGTTCTAATGGAGTATAGAGCAACGCCAATAAGTTAAACAATTCCATCTCCAGCCGAACTGTTTTTCAACAGAAAATTAAAAACTTTTATTCCTATTAAGGAAAAACTCCTAAATAGAAATAATGGAAATAAGCATTACAGTTTATGTTTAAAACGCAAACAAAAGAAACAACAACATTATTTCAATAAAAATGCTAAAGATTTAGAAATATTAAAAAACGGAGATAGAGTAGTTGTGCAAAACTACAAAAATAGCGTATATGTATATGAAATACACTTCCTTAGTTACATACTAATTTGGTTACCTAAGATATTCGCTTATTGATATTATGTCTTGACTTATTATAATTTTCATGTATGAACACGACGTGTGTATTTTGTCCTACACAATTGAATAAATATTATCTTGCTCGTACTTGCAACGTGTGTATGCAAAACAAGCGACAGTGACCTTTCCCGTATCACGGTCAGTACTCGACTAGCGCTGCGGAAACATATCCGACGAGTCCAAGTGGTCAAACGGATAAGTCGCTCACATGTATCTGTGTGGGTATGTATGTCTGTGAACACGATAGCGCCCAAACGGAACAACGGATCGGGCTGATGGTATACTTATTTAGAATTACCAGGGAACAAACTGGATTGTTTTTGGTGACAATCTGACAACCGGAAGTGACAAATGTTACATGCGTCTTCTGAGGGATTCATCCAATTGAGATCAAACTCATCCTCCAGTGACTTTAAATACGTATACAAATCTGCAGATGAATGGGATGGACGATTTAGCCGCTATAAGCGTTTATAGAAGCAGTGCGACAGAATCCACAGCCTTCGTCGTCAAACGTCAGAGCCACTGACATGACATGATATTAAATGTCAGTATGACAAATGTTATTATGTCATCGAAACAGACGTTATGTAGGGTTCAGAGTGGCTCTGGCTTCACACAATTGAATAATTGTAAAAGTGTTCCAAGACACTTCATTATGCCAACGATGTCGTCGGAAAGTTGGGTGAGGGCCACCCCAGATATTTTTGCCAAGTATCCGGCAAATATATTATCGCGCATTCTTCGAAGGAAGATGATGTTCCCTTTTCAGTTTCTTCGCAGTTTACAAGTTTTAGGCGATCGCATTAAATTCATGATGGAATTTGACTTGAATGCTTCTTGGAAAGTTCTTACTGCTGGATTTCTATTGTATCCAGCGCGGTGGCCTATATAAAAATATAAACTGGTTATCCAAGTAATCTTGGTCATCAAAACAAGGTGGTCTTTCCCATTTACTTGTAGTTACAGATGCTTTTTTGCAGGAGCTTTTTCTACTTTTTTTTAGCTTCTCTAAAACATTGTAAGCTTTTTCTAGTGCAGCCTTGCTCTGGCTCTGGAGAGTGCTCTTTGGTACAAGTTTTTCCCATACAGTGTCCTGCTGTTCAACGCATCAAACACATTATTAATAACTTCTATAAATGAAGCAGTGCCATCAGTAGAATCGGATTTTAACTGACCAGTCTCCTTTACAGTTCTGATTGCTGCAATGACAGAGCCTCGTGTTCATCCGTTGAAAAGGATTTAGACACATGTGGATGTCAGTTAACTTTGACAATGTTCTTCCTGATGAGCTATTGTTGTCCAGGTCATAAACAGTCGTAATATCTTTAAACGATATGCGCTGGTCTTTATAAATAAAATCGCTGCTGAGCATGTTATTTCTAATATTCTTCAATAAATGGGGAGCGTCGTATAACGTGACATAATTATATTCACAAATTTTAAAGTATGGTTTGCTGACCGTTACACGTAAGAGCGTAAACAGTTTTTGATCGGTCACACATAGTGGCCACAGGATTTAATCCAACTGTTCGAGAGTACTTATTATTATCACCTCCAGTTGTTCAGATCGCACGCCACTATTTGAAAAATAAAAACTGATGGGAAGCTTCCCCTTAGAGTATAAGCCCCTTTTATAAGCCCCAATTAGAACCAATTCTTGTTGTGCATGTTTTGAGGTACGTCCCAGTTCTCCTAAATCTTCAAAACCGTCAACTAATCCTCTATTTTTTGGAAAACTCTAAGTTTTTTAAGAGCCATTTCGTTCCATTGTTTCCACCTTTAAAAGACTAATAAGCGTAATAAAACTTTATTGTGGCCTGGGCGAAAGGTAAACTTCTTCAGCCAACTTTTTATGGATGTTGGCGATGTCAAGATAAGAGCCTTTTCTTCTCCAAAATTGGTAAGTTGAAGGTGATTTCTAATAGAGAGACAATGTTATCTCATATCTACTTCTCATCACCAAGAAAAGGTTGTCGGTTTTTATGATGGAGCTGCCATCTAACGAATGGTCCAACAAATTGTGGTAAGGTACGAAGGTCTCGAGATGTAAACTCCATCATCTACATTTTCAATATTACCTGGTACCCACCCAGTTCATGCAGTTCATCTGCAAGGTGTGACGTCAGTGTTTTACTATATGTACATTGCTTAGAGCTTAGAGGGTTGAGGATGATGAAATGGAGAAACATGTTCTAGCCCATCTTCTAACTGGTGGACTTTAGATTGCGCAGATGTACTTAAGTACGGTACTGATATGGCGGTTGAATATAGTTTCCTCCGCAAGAAATCTACTTCTCTGAAGTGGTCGGCGCACAGCACCCTCTTTTTTAATCGTTAGGGGCTTAATAGGACTAGCTAAATTATTTGATGATTTAGGTAGAAGTAGAATGCTGTGGAATTTTGATAAAATTAAACACTGCAAAAGTATGTGTATTGTCAATGTATAGGCCTCCTGATGCTGATGTTCATTCAGGTTGGCGACTACACTATATTGTTTGGGGATTTGAACATCAACTTCATGAACCAAGATGATGCTGCAACGTTAATGCTTATGGATGTTTCTAGATCATTCGCCCTTAGAAACACTGTGAACTCACCAACACGTATCTTTACAAATAGTACTGGAGCGACGTCTGTAACACAGATAGACTACATGGCGACGAATCTTCCTGAATGCTGTTACACCGGAATTTTCCACGTAATGCTGCCAGTCTTACTTGTCTAGTTGCCTTCCGTTGGTTGTCCACGAGTGTACCCAGCAGCTCAGCGAAGAGTGGGCAAGAGTAATCCAACGACTACCGATGTTACGGGGCGCCACCCAATTGAACACTAAAGAAAACAACCTACTTGGTCTCCACAATAGTGCCAAACTTTACGACTGATTCACAGACAATCTTCCGGGTGTCTTGACCTCATAGAATGGGGAGGTTAGGTGACGATCTCAGCTCCACAGGTGGCCACACAACTTCCAAAGCAATCTCCAGGAATCAAGGGTTCAAGTCCAACAAGTCGACAATCCAAACAAAAATCCTAAGGCCAACAACAAACAAATATCCAGAAGCCAGCAGGAAAAACTACAAAGGTTCAAAAACAATTAGGCTCCATCAAAATGACAGAAAGCAGATGCTTACCCCTCAGGTGTTGTTTGGTCCGAAGAGAGGAGTGCACACTGATAAAGTTCAAACATCTCTCTCCACAAAATTTCTTGGAATGCACATTGACGGTGGATTGTCGTACCATAACCATGTGGGTAGTGTAGTCTCCAGACTTAACACAGCATTCTACGCCATACTTACATTTCGAACAAAAATGGACGTTTCAACTCTGTTAACCATGTATTACGCTTTGGCATATTCGGATTTGTCCTTCAGTGTGGTGACATGGGGTGGTGCAATTTCCGTTTCAAATGAAAAAGACTGTTGCGCAAAAGCGACTAATACGATTTATTTTTGGTTTAAAGGCCCATCGTACTCATGTGTGGCCATCTACAACCGCATTCCGTCGAGACACGTTTGTGTGCCACCACACTATGTTTTAAAAACCGTATTAGACGATATCTTACTGAACAATTATTTTACAGTATTAAGGACTTTTTTAAATCTGGTTCTTTATTTTAAAATTGTGACTATTTTTCTTAATTATACCAGATGAAATTAACTGTATTTGTCATTACTGTATTTATTTATTCTGCATATTGCTATTTTGACTTGGCCGATGTCTGTAATGTATGATCTGGGGCTTAATAAATATATTTCTATTTCTACCTGCCCGAGATTAACTCCCTTCGATAGCATCTCCCCCTGGATTTCTTCTCCCTTAAATAACCGTCCGTTGATCAACTATGTACTATAATAAACAATGGTTTTATGCAAATGCCATAACAAGAATTTTATTGTGCAAATTTACTATAGAAATAAATAAAAAAACAAAAAAAATAATTCTTTATTAATCAGTTTTCTTTTAAATCTATACGAGAGACGGCAAGTAAAATTGAAATATTGCTACTTTCTGATTAGTGCCCTAAAAGGAAAGTATTGTAATCGACAGAAGGTTCCCTGAATCCATTGCAATGATTTCTCAAAAATGTGTGGATATGTATGTATGTCTGTGAATACAAACAAACAGCGCTCGGACGGTGCAACATGGGCTGAAATTTGATATACGTATTTACAATTACCAGGAGACAAACTGGATTGACAATAGGAAGCCCATATTACAGGCATTTTCTTAGGGATTCAACCGCGTTTGATCAAAGTGGTATCAGCTCATCCTCCAGTGACTTTAAGTATGTATGCCAATTTTTAGATCAGTGGGATAAACAGTTTGGGTGCTATAAACGTTTATCGAAGCTACCTAACAGGATCCACAGCCTTAGTCGCTATGGTTGCAAAATGACAGATTTTGATAAACGTCAATGGCCGGTGATAACATGACATTTAATGTTATTATATGTATGCCATTCGGTGATCTAGAGTGGCTGTAGCTTCACGAAATTGACGAATTTTAGAAGGTTTTCAAGCTTGAGTGTGTCAATAAGGTAGTCGGGACGTTTTAAGTCTTGCATGTAGACACCCCCAATATTTTCTTATATGGATGTACTGTTGGAATGGCATTATGTTGTGGCGATCCAAGCCAGTCCAGGACTCTGTGGATCATTCCTGAACACAGTCGTCATGGATATAGATATAATAGGTTGTAGTGATTATGAATGTCTGATTGATATAATATCATTTTGATGTACTGTTCCGTATACTAATATATACGTTCAAGTTTGGTAGCTGGTGTTTAATTGAAACCAACACTCGCTCCAGCAAGACATCTTAACAGGTTATGGGCCCAGGGTGCATGTAATTGTATTCTCTGGAATTTGATATGAGCTTGTCAAATATGTCACGAATTGACGCTCTTACCAAGGAAAATTATGACACATGGAAACTTCAAATGGAAGCTTTGCTCATAAA
Organism: Aphodius granarius; assembly: GCA_963971325.1. Taxonomy (NCBI): domain Eukaryota; kingdom Metazoa; phylum Arthropoda; class Insecta; order Coleoptera; family Scarabaeidae; genus Aphodius; species Aphodius granarius. The sequence goes on from OZ020225.1 coordinate 9,257,338, forward strand.
AAATTATGCTTGGTGCTATGTAAACGGTGACTGTATTAAACCTCAAACGGAGGAGGAAATGGTCAAATGGACGATGAATGACAGGAAGGCAAAGTCAGACATCATCCTGTGTATCAGTCCCTCGGAGTTGAAGCATGTGAAAGGTTGCGATACGTCACGAGAAGTATGGCTGAAACTGAAAAAGTCGTTCCAGTCAACAGGACCAGCCAGGAAAGCTTCTTTATTAAAGCAGTTGACGTTGCAGCGTATGCAGGAAGGCGCCGATTTACACGACCATCTGAACAAATTCTTCGATGCTGTGGATAGGTTGGAAGAAATGGGAGTTACGATTAATCACGATCTGCTAGCTATAATGCTCCTCTACAGCTTACCTACTTCGTTTGAAAATTTCAGGTGCGCCATCGAGTCTAGGGATGAACTGCCGAAACCGGAAGCGCTGAGGGTCAAGATAATAGAAGAGAACGATGCACGGAAGAACAGTCATGTCAGTACAGAGGGTGCAATGTCTACACCTAGGAAGCAGTGGCAAAATAAGAAACCCAGTCGGATTGAAGCTGAAACGTTTAAATTCAGGTGTCACAGGTGTCATGAGTACGGGCACAAAGCGGTTAATTGCAAGAACAAATACAAGAAGAACCATGGTGAGAAATCTGCAGCTTAAGTTGTAAGTGACACTTCGTTGAGTGCATGGACCACTTCAGGAGACATACGACACTGTGCCAAATATAAGTGGTGTTTGGACGGTGCGACATCACATCTCAGTAAGGAAGTGGACGACTTTAAAACTTCAAGACCAGTGCAGCAAGAGCTGAACTTGGCTAGCCATGAAACTGCCAAGGTCGTTTCAAAGGGAGTTGCATCGTTGGAGGCCGACGTGTATGGTAAGAAATGCCGCATAACTCTATCGGATACTTTACTTGTTCCTGATTTCCTGATTTGGACAAATCTACTGTCTGTAAGCAGGATGACAAGTAAAGGGTATAAAGTAGTATTCAGCAAAAATAGCGCCTCGGTGATAGGGAAGAATGGTGTGGTACTTGTTGCTGATCGAGTTGGGGATTTGTATTTTATAAAAGAGCGCATGAATTTAAGGAATGAACACACTGACTCAGCATCTGCAATCCAAAATCACACATCGTTGGATGTATGGCATCGACGCCTGGGTTATGTAAATTTTCAAGACTTGATATGTGCCACCAGACGTGGTCATATCAATGGTCCAGATCCTAGTGAATCATGTGAAGGATTAACTTGCAAAACTTGTTGCATCGGAAAGATGATCCGTGCTCCATTTCCCAAAGCATCAGAAAGAAAATCCAATATTTTGGACATAATTCACACTGATGTGTGCGGTCCAATGAGAGTGGAATCATTGGCTGGATCAAAATATTTCGTTGAATTTATTGATGACAAATCCCGTTGGTGCGAAGTCCGATTTATGAAATCGAAATTGGACGTATTAGAGAAAACGCGCGAAGTGCTCAATCTAATGGAAACTCAACGAGGAAAGAAGGTGAAATGCATTCAAAAGCATTTCAAGCAGCTCAAGGAAATACTGATTAATGTAGTCAATGATAAGTCAACTTGTTACGAAATAAGAGAGAAGTGTGACCGAATGCTTAAAGCGTTAAAGACTGGAAACAAGGTGTGTCTCTTAAAGAAGGCACTGTATGGTCTACGTCAAGCAGGAAGGGCATGGAATAACAAATTAAATAGAGCCTTGACTGATATTGGGCTTAAACCAACAAAATCAGACCCATGTCTCTACATGAACCAGGATGGGAATAGTCCTCTGTTCATCATAGTTTATGTTGATGACATACTGATATTCTCCAATAACGCAAAAGTTATATCAGACGTGAAGCGAAAATTATCGGAACATTTTGAAATCAAGGAACTTGGTGCTGTTAAAAACTGTTTAGGGATGGAATTTACAAGACGCGAAAAAATGATTTCTTTAAGACAACGAGGATATATCACGGATACACTGAAGCGATTTGGAATGACTGATTGTAAACCAGTATCCACTCCAATTGATATTCATGGCAAGTTGTCAATATCACATGAAAGGGACGAGGAAGAGTTGGAACATGTACCATATAGAGAATTAGTGGGAGCGCTTACTTACTTGTCAACTACAACGCGACCAGATATCAGCTTTGCTGTCAGTTATTTGGGACAATTTAACGATAAGTTTGACCGAACCCACTGGATCGCAGCAAAGAGAGTACTACGTTACCTGAAAGGCACAATAGATTAAGGCATAACGTATATGAAGAAGTCGACTCCTACAACAGGATTTGTGGATGCCGATTGGGGAAACTGCCCCATCGACAGAAAATCATATACCGGATATGTATTCGTACTTGGTGGTGGACCCATATCATGGGATTCGCGGAAACAAAAAACCGTAGCACTATCATCAACTGAAGCGGAATACATGGCTCTAAGTGATGCTGTAAAGGAATCCATATACTTGCGTCGATTACTATTGGAACTGGGATTTAAAAAAACAGCAGATACTACGATTTATTGCGACAACGCTGGTGCTCTAAAACTAGCGGAAAACCCAGTATACCACAAGCGTAGTAAACACATCGACATAAGATACCATTTTATAAGGAATGCTTTGAAAGAGAAAATAGTTAAAGTTGAACACATACCTACCGAGAGCATGCTAGCCGATGTGATGACGAAGGCATTACCACGTCCTAAACACTACATTTGTTTGGATGGAATGAAAATGAACAACGCGGCGGGCAAAGAAAACTGAATATGGCTCGTATCGAGGGGGCGTGTTGGAATGGCATTATGTTGTGGCGATCCAAGCCAGTCCAGGACTCTGTGGATCATTCCTGAACACAGTCGTCATGGATATAGATATAATAGCTTGTAGTGATTATGAATGTCTGATTGATGTAATATCATTTTGATGTACTGTTCCGTATATTAATATATACGTTCAAGTTTGGTAGCTGGTGTTTAATTGAAACCAACACTCGCTCCAGCAATACATCTTAACATGTACTATGAGGTGTTCAGCTATGCACCAGTTCTTTTGTTGTTATTTGATGCTAGACTTGTTGGAGATAGTTCTGTAACAATATTAAACCTAAATTAAAAATGTTGCCCTCTTTATCGCGCCATCAACTATTAAAAGTGTCGTCTGTAAATGCTGTTGCATGTGAATAATAATCTCAATTATCTCATTGTATCATCATTAGTGATGATACTCCTGATACTGAGACTGATAGTAGCGCAGTCCCTCCAAACCTATATCATAGGTTGTTGAATTTCAAATGTAACTAACAGATCCTCGTCTTCCTGAGAGATTGCATGAAAGTCTGTTAACTTACCCTGACAGGCACTTTGTTTGTTATGTTATATTATCATCTTCGAATGCAGATTCAGTTACTGTTGAAGATCAGGATGTCAGATTCCCTCATAGATAGATAGATAGATAGATAATTAATTTATTTCATAATAAAAATGTACAATACATCGAATGATATAACATTATAAAATGAAACAACGTCAAAGAAAAACAAGCAGAACAAACTTTAAAGTACTCTCCTAAATTATAGGGTTCCAGGGCCACTAATAATTCTCTTACTGACATTTTAAATAGCGAAAGGTTTTCAATTTTTTTTATGTGGTCGGGTAATTTGTTGAAGATTTTTACACACATGTAAGATGGATGTTTTTCGGTCCTGGTAAGCTTGTGTGGTGGATATTTGTAATCTAGCGTTCTCGTATTGTAGCAGCTGCTTACGTTTAAGGGAATAAATAAATGTTTATTTTTGAAGAAATGTAACAGGCATTCCATTAAAAACACTCCATAAAAAGTTAGAATTTTTTCGTCCCTGAACTTTCCTCTGCACGATTCTTTATATTTTAAACCTAAGATAATTCTCAGCATTCTCTTTTGAGTTTTGAAAATCGTGTCTGTCCGTGCGTTTGCGCCATAAAATATCACTCCGTACCTCAATAGTGATTCAAAATTTGCGTAGTATAGAGTTTTTATAGCACTCATCTCTAAATATTTGACCGTCACTCTCATAGCATAACACACTTTATTAAGTTTTTTATTTACGTGTTCTATGTGAGCGTCCCATTTTAACTCATCATCGATTACAATGAAAGTCTGTTGTTTTTGCGACTTCAACGGCATTTCCGTTTAGATTTATTTTTGATACGGTATCTTTCTTTTTGCTGGTATTAAATATTAATATATTAGTTTTATCGCCATTTATTATCAATTTATTTAAGTTGAACCAATCCTTCACTCTTTTAAAAATATTTTCACAGTCCTCTATTAAATTTTGTATGTTGTTGCTGACTACTAGAAAATTTGTGTCATCTACAAAGTTTGTAATCGCGGCATTGTCAGTATTCAGTATGTTACTGAGATCAACAAACCAACACCTTGTGGAATTCCAACATCCGATTCTGCTGCCGTCGATTTTCCTTCTTTCCCCTGTTTGTTAATTACGACTTGTTGCTTTCGTTTTGATAAGTAAGACTTGATCCATGCAGCTGCATTGTGCCTGACCCCATATTTTACCAACTTACTTAACAACCGCGCGTGGTTTAGACAATCGTACGCCTTTGCCAGATCGATGAATATACCCCCCACTGTCATGTTGCTCTCTAAGAAATCCATTAGTTTTTTTAGTAAATTGAAAATTTGCAGTGGTTGTAGATCTACCCTTTAAGAAACCGTGTTGTGTATGACTGAAAAGGTTACATACCTCAAAAAAATTCAAAAGACGTTTAGCCATAGCCAACTCAAATACCTTTGAAAAACTGTTTAGCAGGCTGATGGGGCGATAGTTTACTAGTTCCCCTGTGTCCCCTTTTTTAAAGAGTGGTTTTATCAAAGACCATTTCAGTTGTTCCGGAAATATACCATGTTTAAAAGAGTTGTTGATTATGTGACACGAGACTGTTCTTATTATTGGGATACTATCTTTCATTATAGTTACTGGAATTTCATCATTTCCACAGCAAAATTTGTTTTTTATATTCTTTGCAATTTCTATCAATTCGGTTTCGGTAAAGGATCTAAGTAGCATTGAGCAGTCGTTCTCAATTATATTATCGCGAAATTCGGCTGGGTTATGCGTTTTCTGTTTTGACATTAGGCTCGGAACAATATTAGTAAAAAACTCGTTAAACTCATTGGCTATGCTATCGGGTGTTCCTTGTATTCCACACTCGGTTCTGTTATTTGCCTTTCCATTCAGTTCATTAAGTATGGACCACATAGCTTTGTTTTTATTGTCGCTCAAGAAAATTTTCCTCGAGTAGGAATGCTTTTGATGGTTAACCAACATTTTATCATATTCCCTTTTTGCTGCTTTATATTCACCTCTTAAATTATTATCATATCTACTTAGTACTAATAATAAGTCTAACCTACTTTTATATCTTTCAATGTTTTCATCTCTGAACATTCTGCCTCCTGTATGCTTGTCCCTTACAAGTTTTTTTGGAAAACACCCACAAAATATCCGCAGATATTCAGATATGAAAACTGACCATTGTTTATTTATATCGCGGTCTTGTATAGTATAGACATTATCCCAAGATTCCTGTTTTAAGAATTGTAGAAAATCATTTCTTTCATCCTTTCCGTAGAAACGAGCATACCTACAAACATTACCTTTTTCCACCTTAAGCGTAAAAACCACTTTCTGCGCTGTGTGAATATGATTCTCCAATACCAAGCTGTTTATTATGTTAACATTGCAAAAAATATTATCTATGCAACTTTTTGAATTTTTGTCAATTCGGGTAACATCCAGAATACATCCATTCAACGAAAAGGAATTCATTACCGAAAACAATTCATCTTTATGTCTATTATTTTGTAGCATTTCAATATTGAAATCGCCGCCTATGAAAACCTTTTTATGTAGATCGCTACTCAGGCCAAGCAAAAGTGCTTCTAGTTAATCCATGAAAAACTGTACATTACCTGACGTTGGTCTATACACTGCCACAATGATGAAAGTATGGTTATTTACAAAGCATTCAGCTGCAGCTATCTCTATTTCCCCTATCACACTGAGATTGTTTAGATTCTTTTTACTTTTCCATGTAACACCCTTTCGAACAAAGATTGCTGCTCCTCCGTGTCTTCTCTTATTACGACACATTTTTGACACCAACACAAAATTGCGCACAGAAACAGTATCCAGTTCTTCTGCCGTCTTCCAATGTTCGGTTATCAAAAGAAATTTACATTCTTCGTGATCTTCTAAGAAGCAGTTTAGCTTATCAATCGAGTTTCCCAGAGACTGTACATTTTTGTGAATTAAGCTGATATTTACGTAGGGGTCTTTAACTCTTGCTCCTTCTGAAAATTTCCCTTTCTGAACTCTCTAAATTTTCTAATTACAATACCTCGTGGCCAGAAATTGCTTTGTAATAATTCTGCAGAGTGATCGGCTGGAACACCAATTTTGAAACTGCAATAATTTTTCGACTTGACATCCAGTTCTTCACATGTTGCATCTAGATTTGATGTTGAGTTGTCTTTTACATATTTAATTAGGTCATCCTTGTTGCTGTTTAAATTAACTTTCGACACATGTATATAAGAAGTCGGAATGTATGCTGTTATCGCCGTAGACGATTTCTCTCCATAGATTTTTTGCTTTTTTCTTCTGTTAGTCACCGATTGCCAGTTGGAATCTGCATTGCCTTGAAATTCTGGATTTCTGAATCGCTTTTCTGTAGCTAAGTTATCCTGTGCTGTTGCCACCGCTTTCGTTACTTGCGAATATGTTATTCGGTGATGCTTGTTGACATTACCTTCACTATTCTTTTGTTGCTTTTCTTCCATTTCCACGTTATTCTCACTGCTTTTATTTCTGAAAGCACTACTGTTTATTTGCACTTTTTGTGAGTTGGTGGACAGGTTTCTATCAGCTTTTGTTGATATTTTTTCAGCCATCAGGGCTTCCGCCTTTAGTGCTCTGTCTTTCCATAATTGACAGTTTTCCAGTAACAATGATGAGTTTAGCTCAAGTTGTTTGATGAGTCTCTTCAGATGGAACACTTCACTCGTTTCACTAGTCAGGTTATGTTGCGTTTCCGCTTCAACAATGCACATGTTTTCTTCTATGGACTCGGCCTCGTGTACACAAACTGTAGATTTTTTGTTTGCAGCTCGATCAAGACAGGACGGATGAAAATACTGTTCACATTTTACACATCGTACAGCATTTCTAACAACAGATTCGCAATGAGAACACTGTAATTTACCGGTATTTCCTTCGTCGCGAGACACTTGCGTGTTATCGGCTGTCGCCATCTTCTCATCCTAATAATAGCTCCTGGGTTATGTAGTATGCTTCTGTGTTAGCTAAAATCAACACGATATATTAAATAGAAAGCCATCCTTCTATGAAGCAAGCTTTACCAGAATCTTCAAGAAAAATTAGACAAGCTTCTGGTAAATTGTTTTCACAATTTCGGCTATTCGAAAATACTATTGAAGCATGTTTCCCCAGAATACACCACCTGAAGTGTACATAAACTGCAATGCGGTGGGATTATCATTTCCACCACTCGTATATAGGAAAAAAAGGTTCCAATATGTCCTGATTTAAACAATACGTGAGTAAGTATTCCACTTCTGGTTATATTTTCTTTATGTATGTGTACATTTCTCCCAGGGACTCTGTAGAGAGTAACTTTGTTTTTGAAATGGAGCTAGGGTTGAATGCCTGCCAACCCTAATTTCCTTTATTGTTGTGGACATCTTCAGTATGGCAGTTTGCTCTTTTAAATTTATTCCGAATGCATTTTTACCATGTGAATACATAGAACCAGTCGTTAAATAACTGGATGACGTAATCAGCCTCTTCACTATTTTCAATAAAACCTTTTATGCCCCACCATTCTACGAGCATTGCTTTGACTGTATTGTTTGAAAATACTTGCACCGCAGGCAGAGGGTATTGCCTGTCGCATAGAACCTATAGAAATTTAATAATATTAATACTTAAAAAAGAAGTATGATTTACAAACCAGAAATATCCAAATGGAATCTACTTATTTTAAAAGCCACTTTCAAATCAGATGAATTGATTTTTAAAACATTATTAAAAAGATGTTTGTCTGTATTTACATTATTGTAAATAAAACCGTTATCAAAAAGATGCTAATTTGATTTCATTTAGTAGGTGTGTGGTACATCGGCAGTTACAAATACCTTCAACTGCTTGTTGGGTAGGTGGGAGAACCAACACTGTCCACAGCCGTGTTTCGTTGAGTAGATAAAGACACTTAAAAATTAATTCGACGTTTATTCGATTTTGTGTTGTTACTCAATCTTAACATTTGCGGAAAGGATTATAAAAATATCTAAATCTAAATTCTAAACACAGTTAAAACCAATACTTGCTCCTTGTTTGGTATAGAATAACAACAAAAATTCTTACTATTACGCGCATTTTATATTTAATTTTAGATAAGAATATTATAAAACACATTCAATTTTTAATTCTCATCATCGGATGATAAATCTTTGTCACTAAGTAAATCGAACTGATCGAAGAAGAAGAAAGCCCAAGTATCGAATAAATCACCATGAGTTATTTCAATCTTCTAAATATACACACTTTCATTACAATCTGCACGTTTCTGCCAAAATTATTTGTGCACAAGCAGTAAAATAATAAAGCTATAATATGACGTAAAAATCCCAGAGGACCTTTTTGGGTTATTTGATAAACGCTTACATAAAGTTACATAATTTAATTTTGTGTACTGCACTTCATAGATAATACATTATTTTAAAGTTTTATAGAATGTTTCTAAAAATACTTGTTGGTTTAAATATTGCATATCTTATAGATTTGCCTCCATATTAAATAAAAAAATGCAGACACCAACTGTTTAGCTTACTTGTGAACCGGCGACGGACTACTCTGCCTTATGGCGATAATCAGGAATGAATAAGTTTAGGCGTTGCCTATCGTTAATGTCGAGCCGATCTTAACGAAATAATCCAAGAATTGAGATGTTTGGTTAGTTATTTAGCTGATTTTTAAGAATTGAAGTTATTATCGTTTAATTATCGTTATTTTGTGATTTATTACTATGGGACACAGCACTGTGAGTCGGCTACTTCCTGTCTAACCGGAATTGTACCATAGTTATGCATTCCAACGTGACTTGATATTATTTTTAGGTCAGTACAAAACAGCTTCACCGACTGTTGAACAACATAAAGCAGCGACAACGTTCCCAACTCGCACGGGAAAGAATGCAGTGCATGGGGACTAGTGGAGGTTGCAGTGCAGAGCCTATGTGCAGACCCGGTGGTGGCAATGGTTGTATCTTACCTGAAAAGAGGCAGTCGCATAAAATCTTAGGCACAACAAATGGTGGACCGGATGAATACGCAAACCCCTCGTGGAATCCTTCTGAAGGTGGTGTTCTACCAATGGCAGTACCACACCTCGAATGGCGTCCTTCGAGAAACGAGAATTCATCCACCACTCGAAAGGATTCCTGGCATCTCAAACGTATCGCTTCGGTAATCTTCCTTCCGGAATCTCTGCGTTGTAGTTCTCGTCATCGTATGCACCATAATCTTCTATCTCCTACAAATCATTCTCTAAATTCTCCATGTTTATTACGTATGTTGTACACACTTTGTAGTGGCGTCTTTTAACAGTATTTGAATTCGCTGACACTCACCGTTAGACGAAATTTACTAAATATATGGCAACATAGGTGCAGTCAACATAAAATATCAACAACCAATATCTGAATGTTGGTGACAGAAATCCGGCTAATACATACTCAAAGTACCTAAGAAGTGTAGAGATGCACCGGAGCGGGATTTGGCCGAATAGCCGAATACCGGAGCTTCGGCTTAAATTTTGGCCGGAGCACTGAAGCTTCGGCCGAAGCAGGGTCTGACAAAAATAAATTACGCTTAGAAAATTACGCTTAGCGCTTAACTCATTCGATAATTCTGGTGTCAAAACATCTTATTTATAACACTATATAAATGTACACCTTTTAGATTATGCAGGTATTTACAATAAACATTATTATTGTATTCGTTAATTCGCCGCATGTAAATTGAAGCAAAGTTTTATTATATCTCATCTAAATTTATTAACAAAAATATAAAACGATATCTAAAAGTAAAAATAAACTTTAAATCCAAAAAATAACAAATATTCTATATGACTACAACATACACAATAAGAAGAACAATGCACTATAATCTAAAACATATTTTATATTCAAGGTTCAATAACAAAAGTGAACTTTATTTAAAATATGGTGTAAGAACAAAAATTTTTCGGAGTTTTTGGAAAGTAATCTGTTTCTTGATGCTTCGTATAAGTTTCCAGCTTCCGAAAATAATCTTTCGCTATAGATACTGTTAGCTGGCACTGCAAGGAATTTTCTTGTCATTTCGGCTAAAAGGGGAAACGCCGCTTTCTTCTGTTTCCACCAATCTAACGGGTCATCTGTCCTTCCTATTAATGGTAAATTAACAAATATATGCAATTCTTCACTAATAGATTTGTGGGAATTTGGTGATTCACTCGATGATGCAGTGGACGATGAAGTTATTTCATCAAAACATTGCCACAACTTACTGGCTGGTTTATTTTGAGAATTTTCAGATGATAATTTGGCTCTTTTTGATAAGGGAACATCATCGTCGTCATCAGTGGATATTACTTGTATTTCAGATTCACTCTCTGTGATTAAAGCTTGCACAAAATCGATCTTGTTTGGGCTAAAGAATGCTAATTTAAATCTCGGGTCCAATGTAGTAGCTATGATATAATACGTATTCAGGCGCTTAAAAGTTAGTATGAACTACTGGTGAGAGACTGCACGGTTCAATAGTCGTATAGTCAAACCTTCTATTTATTTCAACACACATAGATTCCTTTATTGTTTGTACACCAATAAATGCATCATCATCCGTAGACAAATATTTTTTTAAAGTCACAATAGTTGGGATAATCTCAGAAATAAACGCTACATTTGAACTCAAAGTTCTAGTTATTTCCTCAAAAGGTTCCAATAAATTCAGTAGTGGTTCGATAGGTAAGTACCACTGATGTGAACTTAATGTGGACAAATTATTATCAGTTCCATAAATACTTACAGCTCGCCTTTGACTATGTAAACGTTGAAGCATATAAAATGTCGAGTTCCACCTAGTTGGTATTTATTGAAATATCCCACTACTTTTCTGCATTGTGTTATCATATCAGATATGGATTTTGAGAATTAATCGTATTCATAATTACTAATTGTAATGTGTGAATGAAACATGGCACACTTGCAAGTCCAGCATCCTTACATCCTTTAACTATATTGGCAGCGTTGTCCCGAACCATTACATGAATGCGAGAAATGTCTAGCTCCCATATTTTCAACATTTCCAAAAACATATTTTTAATTGCATCTCCAGTATGCGAACCAGGAAAATGTTTACAATTTAGGACAAAGTGATTGTCATGAAAACTATCATCAAGCCAATGCGCTGTAAAACTGATAAATGCTTCATTTGAGTGAGAGTATGTCCATATATCTGATGTAAGAGAGATAGAATTACTATTAATAATTTTACTTTTAATGGTCGCTACAAGTCGATCATAAATGTTGGGAATAATTTTATCTGTCAAATATCTTCTACTTGGCAAGCTATATTGTGGAGCAAGTTTCATCATCAACCTCTGAAAACCTATGTTGGAAACCGTTCAGTATGGCATATTATCGAGTGCTATCATTCTGCTATAACATAATGCAACGACTTTGCACGTTTGTCGTCTATATCCCATTTCATAGTTTTCTCTATAAGATCGGTTATTGTTTGTTGTTGTAATGTAGAGCCAGTTTCAGTTTGCCCTTGAGCACTTGTGCCTGTCTTTTGGGTTGATTCGGTAGTTCTAGTTATTTTAAACTCATTGTAATGCTTACGTTTAACGTGATTACTCATGGAACTTGTTGATGCACTTTTTCCTGTCCCTCCTCGAGATATTTTTTGGTCGCATATCTTACACTTCACAAATTTATTGTCACTGCACAGTACATAAAAGTTCCAAATATCACTTGTTTTGTTGTTGTGATTCGTGTTTTTACACTATTAACTATTAAGGCACAATGCACAATTTAGTGGTTGTCAAATCAAATAGAGAACTAAAAGCACTATAACCTAAAAACCCTACGCTGCTGTGCGTGGAGTACTGCGCGCAGATAAAAAGACCGTGCCCCGACATGACGTAATGTTTTGCTTCGGCGGCCGAATACTACGGTTGCTCCGGCCGGAGCCGGATCTTCAAATATGGGCCGGAGCGGCCGGATAGCGGAGCAAGACCGCAGCTTCGGTGCATCCCTAGGACCATCATCACCCAAGTAACGCATATTCTTTACTTGGACGCGTATTGATCAGTGATTTTCAGACTATTAATACGGATAAACTCAAGTGGAGATTTAAGTAGATTTATACGCCACTATTAATTCGCGTCAAATTGGTTCTTTAGGGCAAGTAAGTTCGCACGAGACGTACCGGTCTAATATTACTCAAGCGCTACTTAAGGTACGTTTTGCTCGGTGCGATTGTTGCGGCGATCATTCAGCGATAATTGTGCAACGAAAATCGTTGAGCACTATTTCTTTGTATTTCTTATGGAGCTATTTTGCTTCGAGCGACTGCCGCTAGAGTCGTTGACGACGATCGTACGTCCTGAATAGTCGTTCAAGAGAAGGGTGAATATAATCGTCAGTCGCTAACGTTTATCTGATGTAACAAGATTGCATGCAGCATGGCTCCCTCATTTTCCGACGCGGATGACGAAATTCTTGTCGAGCTGCAAGGGTGAAGGATATGGCCTGAGATTGCCAACAAAGTTGGAAAACCAATAGGTCTTCAAACAAACGGTCTTCAAAAATGGATTCCTGGGATAATGTCCCATCTGATGCCGTTGAACTCATCCAAATCGCAGTGTTAAATCGTATGAAAAGAAAAAAATGTTGTAAAGTAGTAATTTTGACGCAATTTTCAAATTTTGGAACGTCATAACTTTCGAACCGTTTAAGATAGAGGAAATCCAATAGCTCCATTCGAACCAGCGTGAAAAAGTACACAAAAAATTTGCATAAAACCAGGCTCTACCTGTAATAGTTTCCGAGTTATGTTAAAATTTCGATTTTATTCATAAAAAAATAATGAATTTATTACTGTTACGTCATAGTGGTAGAACGCAGGCATATGAAACCACATATATTTTTAATGTACGCGTCGAGATCTATCTTTTAGTGGTAAGTACAAGGCCCTATCACCAGTCGTTCAAAAGTTCAATTTTTTCCACCTCTAAAGGCTAAAATTCTTCGAAAAAGAGAATAGAATTTGATTTTTGCGATCTAGAGCATTCTAATATGGCCATGGTCATGTATACGACTGTGCTGATTTAAAAAATGCTATTGTTTTTTACATAGCGCCAGGCGTTAGCAGGAAAATGTGAAAATAGATTTTCGCGGTTTGTGCGTTTTCCTCGCGAACGTTATGGATTTCGAAAATGGATTTCTGTGATAATTTTGCGTCTGATCCCGTTGTACTCATCCAGATCGCAGTGTTCAATCATCGCGAAAAGAGAAAATGTCGTAAAGTAGTTTTTTGACGCAATTTTCAAATTTTGGAAGTCATAACTTTCGAACCATTTAAGATAGAGAAAATCCAATAGCACCATTCGAACCAGCGTGAAAAACTACACAACACGTTTGCATAGGAGTTTCAATAATGCCCTTTTACGTCGACTTAACCTTACAGTTATTATTTAAATGATATAACCCTCTTATTGAACGGTGTAATTGTGAATGAAATCACGCGGCTAGTGAAAAATCGCATACACTCCTAGCAAAATGGTTAACCTACGATTATAGTTCAACGTTAATCGTTCAACAATTATCGTTTAACGATTATCGCGATAGCCACACCAAGGAAAACGTACCTTTAGCGACCGACTATTGAACCGTGCAGTCTCCCACCAGTAGTTTATACTAAGTTTTAAGTGCCTTTGGTGGCGGGCCTCAGAACTAGTGACATAACGCGGGACGTTTAAATGTGACTTTTTACATTTATTGCATACTGTTCAAATATATTTTGCAAAAATAAGCATAAATGGGATGTTTTGCATATTTCTTTGCAATGGTTGTTAAAAGTAAATTAAAATTTAAATAACATTGAAAACATCTGATGAAATAAATGTAAATATTTTCTTTTCCCTAACATGTTTTACATTTTTTTGCGAAAGAATGAGAATAAAATCAAATCACAAAGACTATAGACAAATTATTAATAGCACTATAGCGATACATTTCTAATAATAGATGTTAATAAAACTTATATAAATTATAATATTACTAACATTCTACTAATGGTTTCTCCTTTTCTTTCTTGCAGCTTCTTTTACCATTAACTTTATTGAATTATTGCAATTATCCCCTATCCTACTGTCTTTGTTACTGAATGAAAGAATGAAAAATGGCACTACATAATATGTTCAAAAATATTTCAACCAAACTGTGCTTATGACAGTGCAAATGATTTAAATTTACTTTGGATTTTAATATTCCACACAACAAAAGTTTTAAATAAGATCTTGTGGCAACTAAAGGCATGATACTTGATAAAATGTTCATGCTTGATTTATAAGCTATTATAAACAGGGTATTTGGAAGTGTTAATGATTGCGGTTTGTATTGACGCATAACAATGCCATCATGCACTGCCTCGGGATGAGGGATAGTCAATACCTTAATTCACATATCACATCTTTTTGTTGCAGCAACAACTCTCTTTGCTATATATCCAGCAACATATGTTTGCGCTTCTTCGCCCAATCTAGATGAAGAAAGCGGATACTGGGGTATAACAGGGTAGTGCAGGTCTATGTACTGTTCGGTAGAAGTTTCACAACTATCCAATGAAAATAGATAGCGTAGATTACCCAACATCTGACCATGATCGCTTTCACATATTTGAAATAAGTAAAGATTTTAATGTAGAACTAAACTGTGCACATGTTGGTTTATTATTCCTAAACCCGCTCCTAACTGTACCAAAAAAATTTTCTAAGCAGTCTTGATTTAGGTTTCTGGTTCGCAAATACTGCAAACCTTTGCCTTGCATAAATTTCCATATTGTTTTATGCCATCCAAGGTGCGAATACAGTTTTTTTTATGGTAACCAGTCTGTTACTATCTGCAATAAATTTCATTGTCCGGAGAATTGTCCTTGCTTCGTAATATGGCCCAACGATGAATATGAATTGCCCAACGTAATATGGCCACTAGTGGATGTTACTGTACATCTCAATGGCTTTATATCCTGACGATTACTGCTATTGACGCTATCGAATAATTGATGCATAAATAGTAGTAGATCAGCGGTCTGTGAAGCTTCAGGAGGCAATATTTATTATTTATAAATTATACAACAATAAACTAAATGTACCCTCGGATGCAAAAATGAACAAAATATTTTTGCAGAGAAACACTATTAGTTTTGACTCGGCAAGTCACTATTTCATTTGAAGACCAAAATACCCAAAAATGTTTCTGAAAATACTTACACCAATTAGCCTCCTTTTTCATCAGACCTGCTAGTGTTTGACTAAAAATTTGGGTACAGTATTTCAGCTTCATGAGTTTGCGAGATGGGTTGACATGATCGTCTGTGACTTTATGGAGCAGGTGTATTTCATTAACTCCTATATCCATGTTATAATACTGTACAACATGGCCCCAGTTTTCCAACTTTTTATACCTTTCTCCACAAATTGCAATTTTTTCCTTAGAAGCTTATTTCGAATGCCTTTAATGAGATGGGGAGGGTCAAAAATGGGAATCACTTCCTCTCCATTTATCTCAAATCCCACTGTTCCACATTCTTCACCTCTCCGCAGGTAACATGCCCGAGTTTCCTCTATCAGGCCATTAACTGCACATACATTGGTTGAACCTTGGTCACAGACTGTGGCTTTTACAATTAACCCTACCTTCTCTAGTTCTATGATCAACTTTTTTATAAAAGTTCTCAACTGTGCTGAAGGAATAGTGCTGCGGGAAAATAAATATGCCACTGGCTGTTTCCAATTTCTCGCAATCCCCCGGACCATAAACACGCAGGCATGCGATGCAAAATAAATTTTTCTGCTTTCCACTTCCATAGTCTTCAAATCCGTCGCAATTAATTAACCCGCTGCCAATCGCATAGTGTTGGTTTTGTTACTGCTCGTGCGATGACACTTACAGCAAAACCTATGTCTGGGCGAGTTGATAATGCTAAGTGCTGCAAGCAACCAACAACCTGCCGATATGGAACATTTGCACCAAGTTCTGGACTATCCTCGTTCTTTTCGAACGCACTTGTCGGTATAGAGGTCGGCTTGGCATGTTCCATTCTGAATCGATTGATGATGTTCTTCGTATATGCTGGTTGGTTGATGAAGATTCCATCTGTCACATGTTGTATCTGTATACCGACAAAGGAGTCTAACTGATTTTCTGTAATCTGGAATTCAGTCTTCAAATCAGAAATCAGTCCATTAATGTCCGCTCTGTCATCCCCTGCGACTATTCCGTCGTCAACGTATACAGCAAGAAACAGTTTCTTACCATCAGAACAGCGTAGAAACAAACATGGGTCGGCATCACTCTCCTGAAAGCCATGGGTCAGCACGAATTTTTGAAATCGCGCGCTCCAGTATCGCGGTGCCTGCTTCAACCCGTACAAGAACTTCTGGACACGACAAACGCGATGCGTCCCATCTTCAAATCCCTGTGGTTGTACCATACAACTCTTCCTTGACTTCGCCATATAGAAATGCCATCTTGATGTCGACTTGATGAAGCTCCAGTTTGTGCGTGGCAGCCACAGCCAACAATGCACGAACCGTGTCATATCGTGCAACAGGGAATAGAGTTCATCATAGTCTACTCCTGGTTTCTGTGCACAACCTTTTACAAGTCTAGCCTTTGCCTTGTCCACACTTCCGTCAGATTTCAATTTTAGACGGAATACCCATCGGTTTTTCAGTAGGCTTTCTTCCTTCTGACAATTCGATCAACCGCCACGTCTCATTTTCAATTTGATAATTCATCTCATCTTACATAGCTGCTTTCCATATACACGCATCATCTGTTGTTATAGCCTCTTCATAAGTTGTTGGGACTTCACCAGCAACAAATGCATAATAAGCACAGTCAGCTAAATTTCTCTTGCCTAGCAAATCCAACACATAATCACTCAAATGACTTGGTAATCTGTGTTAACGTCTCGGGCACATGGTTGCATTATTACCACCCTCCGATTGTTCCTTTGGCTCCTCCACCAACTGCGCTCTTGTTCTGCTGTTCAGGAAAGGACACCTGCTTACCATCCGTCAACAAATCTTCCACGTCATTGACAGGATACGTTATCTCCTGTTCAAATTTGACATTATAGGATCTGACAAGATCTCGACGACCACTTACATAAACACGGTATCCGTCAGACCCTTCATATCCTACTAGTAAGCCACATTCGCTCTTTGATCCGAACTTTTCTCTTCGGTGTCGCTGCGGCAATAAGTACCAGACCTTAGTACCAAAAATCTTCAGTCGGTTTACATCAAAATTGTCCTCTTCCTGATACCACAGCTCTACTGGTGTCTTTCCACTTACAGGTGTCGGAGCTGTGTGGTTTAAGACGAACACTGCGGTATTACATGCCTCTGCCCACAGGTTGACTGGCTATTTTAAATAGCGTTCACAACGACGGAGCGGATACGGCTCGCACGCTGCTCGCAAGGTTGTCATAGCAACTAGAGGGGTCAGAGTCAACAAACTCTAAGCTGAGTTGACGATTCTCGCGCACACGAGACGTCGTTTAGCGCGCGGTGACAGTATCTGATGAGTATCTGTCCCCGGTCAGTCGTTTCTGACGTACAACATGCCATGTGTACACGTAGAGGTTATGAGACTGGTTTGATTTCTGTATGATTCGATGCGAGGTAAGTTTCATTCCTCCTGTGTATAGAAATACGTATCTACATCTAGTCACTATTATTCAGGTTGTGACGACTACACTACTGTTGCAAGAAGATATCATAAAATAAAGTGAAACAATAAGCCTGGAGGATCCATTTTCGGTCACAGGAAACCGTACTATAGTTCTGTATCGCATGGACACATATCCTACATCTGAAGAAAGTGCAGCCTTCCGTACCCTTCGTATATGCATGTGATTATACTTGAAGTATCACAGATTTGATTTGATCGAATACCTTGAGATCTACGTTCATGTGATTAATTATTATTATAAAATGGTAAATATTGATATTTTATTTTTCATATAGTTCTTTTAACTGAAGTATGTTTATTTGTAGAGATACTTTACTTGACATGATGAATCCACTTTGTAATGGATGCACAGGAATTGAGAGTCTTGGAATTGAGAACCGCCTGTGTGCTCTAGTACGGGTATATACAACATCCAAGGTAGAATTAAGAATTACCAAAAAACATTCATGCTTATATACAAATTACCTATATGTATATATAATTACTTAAGTAGATGCGCATATCGGTTGAGAACTGCAAGGTGCGAACATAGAAACAAGTTAAAGTATAATAGTGATAATACTTTCCAGATGGGGCGTTAATGGGCATTTATGTTTACATAATAAAGCCTACTAGGTTCATACGTTGCAGGTCTCATTCTGCATAATACATAGTTATAACTAGTTTATGTACTTATGTCAGTTAATCGATTTACAGTTTTCTTTAAGTTCTGTAATTATCTGTAATTGAGTTCCAGTTGAGAACTATTTCGAAATTAGTTTAAGACACAAATAATCTGTTATTGTTATTTATGATGCAGTTGCCATTGAAACATGTCTGATTTATTCTCTCAAATTACCTTCAAACTAGGTATTTCACTGCTTGAATAAAACTAAATATTTAAGCAAATGGTTTTAAATTTATGAAAAATGATTTTAATTTTGTTTGAAGTCTTGCACCACAAACTAGCAAGCTTTTCCACAAAAAAAATAGTTATTATAGGTATCATTATTGTTTTTCTTAGGAATTTTTGTATAAAGCAGATTTTATTTAAATAAAAGCACAACATTCAAGTTGATATTTACCAATTTTATTTGTATATTTGCATATTTGTATTACAAACTGTATGTTGCCAGACTTGTTTTATTTTGTCACAAAATAAATTTTATTTCTCTTTTTTAATGGCATCGTTTAAAACTTCACTTATATTATATTAATTGCGATTAACCAGTCTCATAACTACTCTCTGTACACGTGGTATGTTGTACGTTAAAAACGATTGTCAGGGGACAGACGCTGTCATCAGCGACACCGGCGCGCTAAACGCCTTCACATGCGCACGAGAAACTTATCAACTAAAGTTTGTTGACACTGAACCGTTTGATTGCTATGACAACTTTGAGAGCCGCGTGGGATCCGTCATTGTGAAGGCTATGGTTTCCGCTGTCACCGCGCGCGAAACGACATCGCATGCGCGCGAGAAACGTATCAACTCAGCTTAATGTTTATTGACAATAAACCCACTAGTTGCTATGACAACCTTGCGAGCCGCGTGCGGGCCGGATCCGCTCCGTCGTTCTGAACGCTCCAACACGTCCGTGCGCACCGTATGCACTGCTCTGAAAGGTAAAAAATGACTGCTACGGACGTACGGTACGGACATATGGTACGCGCGCACCGTACGGACTGCTCTGAAAGGGCACTACGACAGACATCTCGACGATGTCGCGGGCTGGCTTTATGGAAGTGACCGGAAGCTGAAATCACCCTGGAAGTCGTTTATGATTGAATTACGTTACTAACAAACAATAATGCACATTTTAAATGTATAATAAGCATAGCAGCGTAGTGACCAGATGTTCGGTTTTCAATCAGACATTGCAGTTTTCCAGGAATCCGTCCGGCTTTGAAAGCTGTAAACTCGACAGTTTAATATAAAAACATAAAATACTAAATGTAAAGAAGTAAAAAATTAGTTTTCTTAAACTTTTTGTGAATAAATCTTTATTGAACCTATTTCCGAAAACGTCAAGTGAATTATAAACTTGTTTTTCTTTTTAGTAGACATAGGATATGATAACTACAGTACGCTCTCGATTATCCGGGTTGCGACTGTCCGGCCCCCGTACTACTCGGCCTAGTTTTCCTTTAATGTAATTTAATGGGGCAGGTAAGGCTATGCACTAGCGACACATATTGGCGCCAAGGTATCTTCAAAGCGGGCATCTGCCAGTATCACCGTACGTGTCATGTGCAAAATAGAAGTTGTAACAGGAACACAGCGGCGCGTTCTGCTCATTACCTATTCATTGTTTCATTTATCAGTTGCGTTATTCATATACAGTAAAGATTTAAAAATTGGTGATAAAAGAAAAAAAGTTGTAGTGACTGTGGAAGAAAAGTTACGTGCTATAAAGCGACTAGACGCTGGTGTAACAGCAAAAAATATAAGCGTCGGAGTTAGGAGTTGGAACAAGTACAGTGGGGGACTGGAAAAAAAATCGAGCAGAAATTGAAAGGTGGTGTGTTGCACAAGCTAGTGGAAGTTGCATAAAAAGAAGAAAAACCATGCTGAAAGGTAAGCATAAAGATGAAGCTTTGGAATTTAAGCGACAAATTGAAGGAAAAGATTCGGAGTTTACTGCCAGTGATGGATGGTTAGATCGCTGGAAAAAACGATTTGGCATTCGCCAGATTACAGTAAATGGGGAAGCATTATCTGCTGATAAAGAGGCTGTACCTGTGTTCAAAAACACCATCTTTTTACCCTTATGGAAAAAAGGGAATTTCTGGGTAGCAGTTATACAACTGCGATGAGACAGGTTTACATTATAAGATGCTGCCTGCAAAAATACTTGCATCGAAAAAGAAGCTGCTGCACCGGGATATAAAAAAAGTAAGGAAAGATTCACAATTTTGGCTTGCAGCAATGCAACCGGTAATCACAAGCTTAGGTTGACATTAATAGGAAAATCTAAGAAACCTAGAGCTTTTAAAAAACTAAAAAATCTCGAATCACTACCCGTATTTACACACACCAAAAAAAAGCCTGGATGAATTCAGAAATCTTTAAAACCTGGTTCCAAAATGAATTCGTTCCAAGTGTAGAAAAACATTTGAAAAACAACAATTTGCCACGAATAGCTCTGTTAATTCGTGACAACGCACCTTCGCATCCGGCTACTGATGAACTCACAGATGGGGATATCAAAGCGTTATTTTTACCACCTAATGTAACAGCTACTTGTCAGCCGATGGACCAGGGAGTCCTTAAGCAGCTCAAGAAAAAATATAGACGGGGTGTTCTCAGTTCATTGATATCAGCAATTGATAATAATGAAGATTACATAACCACTTTGAAAAAGATCGACATGTTAGACATAATAAGGTGGCCGTCTGAAGCATGGAAACAGATGCCTAACATGTCATTTATAAGGTCTTGGAAAACTCTGTTGGATCATAAAAAGGTGGACATGCCAACCCTGAACCAATATCCGAAACAAAAATGGAAGATGAAAACGCTAAACTTGTTGAATTGCTGGAAAAAGTGCCGAGCTGTGAGGATATCACAGCACAGGACATTTCAAAATGGATGGCAAATGATGAAGTTTATGAAAGAACTGACAACGATTTTATAGAAATGGTGACACAATGAGATGTAATAGAAGAAGAGCAGCAGGAATCCTTACATCCTTACATAAGGAAAATCTCATCTCACATTCTGAAGGGCTCACGAGGATTGAGACAGCGTTGCAGTATATCAGTCAGCAGGAGAAAGCGACGCCAGCTGATATCATCTGTTTGCGTGAGTGGAGGGACATTGCATCGCAGAAGAGAGGTAAAATGCAGAAGCTGTTATCCATTAAAGATTTTTTCAAAAACTAAACACTGTAAGTTTTGACTGTCATTTTAGGATTACCTTTTCATATGTGTGTAACCATTTATCATTGAAGAATATAAAACCAGTTTGAGTCAACTTTGTCTTTTGGTATTGGTCAGAAAAGAATTAGTTCATAGAACTCCGGCCTATCCGGATTTTTTTGTTATCCGGCTTGCTCTTCCGCCACACATTAGTCCGGATTCATGAGAGTATACTGTATATTAAAAACTGGTTGACACGTTGCTGTGGTACCTCAACAGTACTCTCCTCCTCCTCGGGAGAAAATCTAATCATTGTTGGTTTTCTTGATTCAAAATATGGGCTGTCTTGTATCTATCTAAGGAAACTTTATGCTGATTTCGTTTTACCTCCAGCGTTAATGTCTTTTCGTCCCGAGAAAGTACCTTAAATGGTCCCTGGTACGGTGGCGTCAATGGAGGTCTAACCTGGTCCGTGCGTAGAGGGACGTATTTGGCGTCATTCATGCCTTTGTCAACAAATATGCTTCTACTGTAGCTGATGCGATGAGAATGTCATCTATGTATGAGAAAGCAAAGGGCAGGTCTTGTAGAATGCAGTGCATGAATCGTTGGAAAGTTTGCGTAGCATTCCGCAATCCGAAAGGCATTCTTAAGAACTCGAAAAGCCCGAACGGTGTAATAACAGCAGTTTTTTCCATGTCTGTGTCAGCAACTGGAATATTGTAATAAGCCTTAACCAAATCTAATTTACTAAATATCAGTTTTCCATGTAGCTCGGCGTTGAAATCACTGATGTTGGGCACTGGATAGCGATCTGGAACTGTGATGTTGTTCAATGCTCGATAGTCACCACAAGGTCGCCAACTTCCATCTTTTTTCTTTTCCATATGCAGGGGTGACGACCACTGGCTTTTTGAGGTTCTGTAAACACTATCGCTTGTCAGCAGAATATGGTCTTGCCTTTGGGAAAACAGGTTTACCATAAGTTTCGATCGCGTGGCGTACTGTTAGGACGGAAGTGTTATCTTGCGATGGTTGAAACTGTTAGAATATGAGGTGTACATTTATATATTATATCAATAGATGGCGTAACTGGCCAAAAAGTGGCCGGTAGGGGACGCTGTCGAATGTCACGTAGGCAACTAGAAGTGTAATGACCGTAGATGTGTATAGTCGCATGTAACGTATTATAAGTTTGAGTTCTTCATATTAAATAAAGTGTTCTAAGTTCGATGGTGTATTTATTGAATAAAGACTAAGACTAAATAGACAAACATTTTAACATGGTAGCAGAGCGTGGCTAGAAAGATTGCGGTAAACAGTATCTGGCGAAATATTGTTGGTTAGGAATCGAAGAGAAGATTCTAGAAGGAATGAAAATGGCGGACGTGACAATACCAGTGTTTGATGGAGAAGACTATGGGAGCTGGAAAAAAAGAATAGTAATGTATTTGAAAATGAGAAAATGTAGCGAAGCAATATCAAGAGAGAAGATGGACAGTGATGGAGATGATTGGGATGAACAAAACTTAAAAGCAGTTAACTTTATCTATAGTGCAATAACAAACAAACAGTTGGAATTTGTGAGTCATATAGAAACAGCGTATGGCATTATACGGAAGTTTGATGATCTATATCTGAAAGAATCGACAACCCTTCAGATAATTTATAGAAATAAACTGGAAAAATTGAGACTGAAAGATTTTAGTGACATACAAACCTTTTTTAGTGAAATCGAGAAATCGGTAAATGCTTTGAAAGCCGCTGGCGCCCACGTGAGAAGGAAAAGATGAATTATATGCTAAGAACATTGCCCGAATCATTGAGTTATATTGGAGATTTAGTAGAAGTGTTAAAAGTGTTTTAGTAGAAGTGAGTCGAATATTTGAAAAGTAAAATATGCATGCAAAAATTAAAAGATGATGGAGAATCTACCAGTTCAGAGCAGAAGTCAAATGCATTTTTGGCAAGGAAGCAAGATCAGTGCTACAAGTGTGGTAAGCCCGGACATTTCAAGAAAGATTGTCGTCAGCTTGGTGAAGGAAGAGGTACATGGAAGCGTGGTGGAACGCAACAGCAACAATTCAGTCGGGGAAACTTCAGTCAGCGTAGAGGTTACAGCGGCAGACCAAGAGGTAGAGGAGATCAAAATGGGTCAAGAGGCGGCTATTATCAAGGTGGAAGAGATCATCAACAGGATGGATATGGAATGAACAGTTTCCACACAGAGGTCCAAACCATGGTGATGAGTCAAGAAGATAGGTTAGACTCGGGTGACGAATTTGAAATTCATTGGCTTTTAGACAGTGGCTGTACAGACCATGTAATAAATAATGAAAAATATTTTTGTGACAGTATAACTTTAGAGGAACCTGTAAACGTTAAAATTGGTGATGGAAAATGTTTAATGGCCACAAAAATAGGTCATGTAATTAGTAACTTTCAAGTTTATGATAGAAATATTCCGATTAAAATGTTCAATGTTTATTATGTCAAAGAAATGGATAGAAATTTAATTAGTTATGCTAGAATCACAGAAAAAAACAAAATTGTATCAAAGCAAAATACTTCAAAAATTTACAACAGAAATAATCAACTAATTGTCATAGCATGGAAAGAGGGTAGATTGTACAAAATGACAAGTATTATTGAAAACAGAGAGGCCAAGGTTAATGTTGCAAGAACTGATAAAAATAGTCTGACATTAAAAGAAAAATGGCACAGAATTCTGGGACATGTAAATTTTTCTGATTTGAATACTTTGTGTAAGAAGCAGTTATTAGATGGTTTACCTGAAAATCTAGAAACTGAATATATGAAATGCAAGACATGTATCGAAAACAAAATGCACAACTTACCATTTAATAACAATCGAAGTAAAGCTAGAGAAGTGTTAGAAATAGTACACACCGATTTAAATGGGCCACATGCAACTACTGGATTTGGCGGGGAGAAATATTTTCTTACATTTATTGACGATTATAGTAAAGTAGCTAAGATATATACAATTAAATCAAAGGATCAGGTTTATAGTTGCTTTGAAAGATACATTAATAAAAAGAAAATTTGACTGGTAAAAGAATAAAAAAATTAAGGTGTGACAATGGAAAAGAGTACTTAAATTCAAACATCTATCGTTTAATTAGAGAGACGGGTATTGTTTTAAATGCATGTCCACCTTACGTACATGAGTTGAATGGTACTGCGGAAAGGTACAATAGATCAATAATGGATATGCCAAGATGTTTGTTAACAGAAGCAAAAGTAGACCGTAAATTTTGGCCAGAAGTAGTATGTGCAGCTGCATATCTTAAAAACAGAACATTAGCAAATACTTTGGATAAGAAAACACCTTATGAATTACTGTTTGGGACAAGACCTAATACTAAATATTTACGTCTTTATGGGAGCAAAGTTTTTGTACGTAGACCAGAACAATTGAGAAAGTCAAAATGGGCTAAAAAAGCAGATTTGGGAATTTTACTGGGGTACACTGAGGTAGGATATAGAGTTTTAATAAATAATCGAACCATTGTAGCCAGACATAGATAGAAATGAAAGTGAAGATGAAAGAGATAGTGATTGCTCCAGTGACTCAGAAATACAAACTGAAAGTAAAAAGAATGAATATGAGAATTTAACAATTAAACGAGAAAGTCAAACATCGCAAGGATTAAGAAGGTCAAATAGAGAAAGAAAAATATGATTATTGTTTGTACACGAAGGAACAAAAAGATGATAAGTTATATTTAATGTTGATGATCTGTTGATTTGTTGTAAAGAAAAGAGGAAGATTCAATAAATCAAAGGCTTATTGTCCAGTGAATTCAATATGAAAGAAATGGGTGAAGTAAATAACTATCTTGGAGTTAATATTAATTATGACTACAAAATGAATGTCATGACACTAAACCAAGAAAAATATATTTCTTTAGCTCAAAAATATAAAATTAATAATTCAAAGTTATATAACACACCTACGGAAATAAATTTAAAATTGGAACCTGCACAAGAATTATCCGATAGTATTAACATTGCTTATATATGTATATAGTTATTCAATGGATGGTTAGTACTGGGGGCCGCCGCCAGTTGGCACAGCGAGCGTTTGGGGGCCGAGTTACTTACGCTTTCAGTCACAAGAGGGCGCCATATACCACTGTATATTTGGTTGCCTGACATGAAAAATATGACATAAAAACACACACCGATGTCCGGCGGTCGCGACTTGGAGTCTAGGGGGGTGGAGCCAACAGAGTAGGTTGGAACATGGTTGGAACTCGCATTAGAAATATTCCTCGTTTTCGATGATATTTCTCCTGAGCATTTTAGCATTTTATGACGTTAGTATCTTTACATCTAATAATTATTTTCAATACAATCTTAAAAATCTAAAGTACAACCTTAGTGAAAAACTTTTCTACTGCCTTATAGAGATATGAATAAAAAATTATTAAAAAAGTGTTTCGAATTCAACACTTTTGGACAAATTTGGATCATATTTGAAAAAATCTAATTCAGCAGAATTGTACTACAAGTAAATCTCTATAAAATGGTATTTTTTTTTTTTTTTAATTAGAAAATTATGAACCGTATATAAGCACTAGACGTCAGTGCGTTTACGTGTAAATCATATACATAAATATATAGGCGAGATCGCCGATACAATGTGCCCAGTATAAAAAATTAAAAAGAAAGTAAAAATTTCAATGAATATCCAGTTATTTACAACCGCATATCTTCTCTAATACTTCAGTATATTTAACAAATTATTGAAGCGCGAAGTTTTGCTAATTAGAGCCTGAAATAAATGAATCAAATATGAGTATATATTTTCAATATCCGGCTACAATATGTTATGCAGTCCCATCTAAAGTAACGTAACGAAATGTATTCCCTTTGTTTGAACATATTTATATATACATCAAAAGATATCTGAGACCTGCCCCTACCTATTATTAGTACTAGTGCAGAGCGCAATCATAACAATAATTGTTATAATTTTGCTAATGCACCCACTAATTATTAGTGGATAAAATAAAGTAATGAATTGCAGGCATTTTTTTCAATTACTAAAACAAAATTGTGTTTTCTCCAAAATTTAGTACATATTTTTCGCATTTAAAAACGTACCTATTATTGGAGTAAAATCACAGTGAAATTATGACTTTGAGTGACTCCGAGGTATAACCACGTTTTTCTTAACATTTACCGTTGTATTAATTCAAGTATACAAGCTATGATTTTGATTTTTTGCAGACATATACTTAAAATGTGAGTGCTTCCAATGGCCAGTTGGAAATTTCAAAAATGTTTAAAGTTTTTGAAAAAAGAAATAAGAAATATTGAATTATCAAAATCGGGCATCTAAAACTTCTCCCTGCGGCGAGCTATGTGAATTGTTGAAAATGTTTATATACATATATCGTCCAAAGTTTTTTATCATACTTTTCCGTTTATAAAAATAACATTTAAAATATTGCTGTCGTCAAAATAAATGCCTTACAAACAGTGCAAAAACAAACGCAATAAAATAGACGAGGAACTTTAAAGTCCAATGTAAAACCCACTGAATGTGCAATTAAGACGTTGGGCCTATTCCATAGACATACGGACTAGCCTTCAGTCGCCGAGGGAGAACGGGGCGAGGGGGGAAACCACGTTGCTTTTGGCTTCGAAATTCGAATGTATTCGCATGGAGAAGCACCGCCTTCGCTTGTTTCCCCTGGCCACCCGACTGGATCACGACTCCATACCAAACGAAAGTGCTAAACTATTTTGTACATAAGATTGATAGATATGCAACCAAATATACAAATAATATATTTGCTCTTGCCTAATACCTATGCTGCCTAGTAGCACATTCGGTACGTTCCGTTGAATAACTATACATATATAAACAATGGTATTAAGGCTCCCGTGTCAAGGTCAAACGTTATGTGTTTACCCAAAGCTTCGCAGAACCAAAGTCACTAGAAGTAGATGGCGCTACTAATACTGAATCTTGTATTATTTTCATTTACGTTGAACATGCCACGATAGGCCCTACCACAGTATTCATACAAAACAATGCGAACCCGTCTTGAAATTCTGTTTCTCTCTTACATGCACAAACCGATAACGACGTTAGTCTGAGCCTATGGTCTGAGCGCTCTCTATCCCCATAACCTCTAAGAACGATAGATAGGTCAAGAAAGACAAAACGTGCTGCACCGTAAATCGTAATGCGTGGCCAGCACTGTCAGCAATAACCAATAACAGCGATGGCAAAGGTTGGAAAATCATCTGTTGAGAAAATAAATAATAAACGATTGTTTCAGAAACCAACAAGTTTAGATTCTCCAATTCTACTAATGATGTCCTTTTTTCGGAACAAAATAAAATAGGCAATACATACTGAATTTTGTTGATAGATTACGCATGTTACAACAGAAAATGTCTTATTTTAGTAGTATATTACCTTTAAACTGCAAGTAGGCACTCATAGATAGTCATATTATAACCTTTTTGTGCAAATCATAATTTTGTCTACAATAATATTAAAAGTAATCGTTTCTGTACAATTTAACAGCTGTTTAGCATTAAAAGTGTCCTAAGTTTGATGTTTATATACTCATGTTAGTTTTATTTGATTTACAGCAAAGTACCTATTTGATTGCGTTTGTAGAAAAAATATTGTAAGATACTCATGCAAAAGGTAATTTTATTTTGTTCAAGGAATTGCTATGCTTGTGGCTCTAATATAATACAATTTATAAATAAAAAAAAATAAATGCTGCTTATGCAAATAGGCATCACTCTTTTCGGACTAACATACATAGCTATTTGACATTTGACAGCCACTCTTTTTACTGAAGTCAATTTACTGCTATAATTTTTACATAAGACAAGGTTTCATATTTCTGAAATTCGTTGTAAACAAATAAATTTTGACATATGTAGGTACCTGTGTATTAGTGTATTATTTCCAATAAAGTGAATAAAAACGATAGAATTACTGTGATCCAATGCACTTTTCTAACAAAAAGAAGAATTTATCAAGGCCAAGCTAATTTTGAAGTTTTAATAAAAGAAGAATGATTTGATCCATTGCAGTTATGCATACCTATCCGACTCTCATACGTAGGTGGGGGCAATGTTAGTGCGGATACCATCCGCCCTAACATTGCCCATCTGATGTACAAACTCAAAATTTTTTGTTATAACTGACATTTGTCAAAAAAGTTACGTACTCAAACGCGGAAGAAACCTTTATCTTAGGACGAGTTTGGTTTTTGAGTGTCACTAATAATTATTATAGGTAAGTTATATGTTATATGCGCCCTATTTTCCGAGTTTTGCTGGAATGATTAACATGACTTTGTTTCAGTAAATTTTATTATCGTTATATTATTACTGCACGGGCTTGTCGCAGGAGTAATTAATAGGTAAGTTTCTAAGTTCTTGTATTTAAAATGACCGTTTGTTAACCGATTTGTCTTAAGATCAGTTATTACTGCCTGTGGCCCATTATTTATCGGATAGTCTATAAATTATTAGTATTCAGTAAAAATATTATTATCCCGTTAAATTACGAGATTTCCATCTGTCAAAAATGGATGCTTTTCTCACGTCACTCCTGGACCGAAAAAGGGTTGTACAGGGTGAATTATACTACGGATCGTAATTTTGGACCTTACCCTAGCTGTTACGAGTTAATACGAGGCCCCAAAAGGCGTAATCGCCGAGACTACAGCGAATGTTTGGAGTCGTACTCCACGACAACTGATTTTTTTTCAGATTCGCTAAAAAAGCGCTTCTTTTAATCGGCGCTATGGTACCGAAACTTGAAGCATGGAAACAGATGCCTAACATGTCATTTATAAGGTCTTGGAAAACTCTGTTGGATCATAAAAAGGTGGACATGCCAACCCTGAACCAATATCCGAAACAAAAATGGAAGATGAAAACGCTAAACTTGTTGAATTGCTGGAAAAAGTGCCGAGCTGTGAGGATATCACAGCACAGGACATTTCAAAATGGATGGCAAATGATGAAGTTTATGAAAGAACTGACAACGATTTTATAGAAATGGTGACACAATGAGATGTAATAGAAGAAGAGCAGCAGGAATCCTTACATCCTTACATAAGGAAAATCTCATCTCACATTCTGAAGGGCTCACGAGGATTGAGACAGCGTTGCAGTATATCAGTCAGCAGGAGAAAGCGACGCCAGCTGATATCATCTGTTTGCGTGAGTGGAGGGACATTGCATCGCAGAAGAGAGGTAAAATGCAGAAGCTGTTATCCATTAAAGATTTTTTCAAAAACTAAACACTGTAAGTTTTGACTGTCATTTTAGGATTACCTTTTCATATGTGTGTAACCATTTATCATTGAAGAATATAAAACCAGTTTGAGTCAACTTTGTCTTTTGGTATTGGTCAGAAAAGAATTAGTTCATAGAACTCCGGCCTATCCGGATTTTTTTGTTATCCGGCTTGCTCTTCCGCCACACATTAGTCCGGATTCATGAGAGTATACTGTATATTAAAAACTGGTTGACACGTTGCTGTGGTACCTCAACAGTACTCTCCTCCTCCTCGGGAGAAAATCTAATCATTGTTGGTTTTCTTGATTCAAAATATGGGCTGTCTTGTATCTATCTAAGGAAACTTTATGCTGATTTCGTTTTACCTCCAGCGTTAATGTCTTTTCGTCCCGAGAAAGTACCTTAAATGGTCCCTGGTACGGTGGCGTCAATGGAGGTCTAACCTGGTCCGTGCGTAGAGGGACGTATTTGGCGTCATTCATGCCTTTGTCAACAAATATGCTTCTACTGTAGCTGATGCGATGAGAATGTCATCTATGTATGAGAAAGCAAAGGGCAGGTCTTGTAGAATGCAGTGCATGAATCGTTGGAAAGTTTGCGTAGCATTCCGCAATCCGAAAGGCATTCTTAAGAACTCGAAAAGCCCGAACGGTGTAATAACAGCAGTTTTTTCCATGTCTGTGTCAGCAACTGGAATATTGTAATAAGCCTTAACCAAATCTAATTTACTAAATATCAGTTTTCCATGTAGCTCGGCGTTGAAATCACTGATGTTGGGCACTGGATAGCGATCTGGAACTGTGATGTTGTTCAATGCTCGATAGTCACCACAAGGTCGCCAACTTCCATCTTTTTTCTTTTCCATATGCAGGGGTGACGACCACTGGCTTTTTGAGGTTCTGTAAACACTATCGCTTGTCAGCAGAATATGGTCTTGCCTTTGGGAAAACAGGTTTACCATAAGTTTCGATCGCGTGGCGTACTGTTAGGACGGAAGTGTTATCTTGCGATGGTTGAAACTGTTAGAATATGAGGTGTACATTTATATATTATATCAATAGATGGCGTAACTGGCCAAAAAGTGGCCGGTAGGGGACGCTGTCGAATGTCACGTAGGCAACTAGAAGTGTAATGACCGTAGATGTGTATAGTCGCATGTAACGTATTATAAGTTTGAGTTCTTCATATTAAATAAAGTGTTCTAAGTTCGATGGTGTATTTATTGAATAAAGACTAAGACTAAATAGACAAACATTTTAACATGGTAGCAGAGCGTGGCTAGAAAGATTGCGGTAAACAGTATCTGGCGAAATATTGTTGGTTAGGAATCGAAGAGAAGATTCTAGAAGGAATGAAAATGGCGGACGTGACAATACCAGTGTTTGATGGAGAAGACTATGGGAGCTGGAAAAAAAGAATAGTAATGTATTTGAAAATGAGAAAATGTAGCGAAGCAATATCAAGAGAGAAGATGGACAGTGATGGAGATGATTGGGATGAACAAAACTTAAAAGCAGTTAACTTTATCTATAGTGCAATAACAAACAAACAGTTGGAATTTGTGAGTCATATAGAAACAGCGTATGGCATTATACGGAAGTTTGATGATCTATATCTGAAAGAATCGACAACCCTTCAGATAATTTATAGAAATAAACTGGAAAAATTGAGACTGAAAGATTTTAGTGACATACAAACCTTTTTTAGTGAAATCGAGAAATCGGTAAATGCTTTGAAAGCCGCTGGCGCCCACGTGAGAAGGAAAAGATGAATTATATGCTAAGAACATTGCCCGAATCATTGAGTTATATTGGAGATTTAGTAGAAGTGTTAAAAGTGTTTTAGTAGAAGTGAGTCGAATATTTGAAAAGTAAAATATGCATGCAAAAATTAAAAGATGATGGAGAATCTACCAGTTCAGAGCAGAAGTCAAATGCATTTTTGGCAAGGAAGCAAGATCAGTGCTACAAGTGTGGTAAGCCCGGACATTTCAAGAAAGATTGTCGTCAGCTTGGTGAAGGAAGAGGTACATGGAAGCGTGGTGGAACGCAACAGCAACAATTCAGTCGGGGAAACTTCAGTCAGCGTAGAGGTTACAGCGGCAGACCAAGAGGTAGAGGAGATCAAAATGGGTCAAGAGGCGGCTATTATCAAGGTGGAAGAGATCATCAACAGGATGGATATGGAATGAACAGTTTCCACACAGAGGTCCAAACCATGGTGATGAGTCAAGAAGATAGGTTAGACTCGGGTGACGAATTTGAAATTCATTGGCTTTTAGACAGTGGCTGTACAGACCATGTAATAAATAATGAAAAATATTTTTGTGACAGTATAACTTTAGAGGAACCTGTAAACGTTAAAATTGGTGATGGAAAATGTTTAATGGCCACAAAAATAGGTCATGTAATTAGTAACTTTCAAGTTTATGATAGAAATATTCCGATTAAAATGTTCAATGTTTATTATGTCAAAGAAATGGATAGAAATTTAATTAGTTATGCTAGAATCACAGAAAAAAACAAAATTGTATCAAAGCAAAATACTTCAAAAATTTACAACAGAAATAATCAACTAATTGTCATAGCATGGAAAGAGGGTAGATTGTACAAAATGACAAGTATTATTGAAAACAGAGAGGCCAAGGTTAATGTTGCAAGAACTGATAAAAATAGTCTGACATTAAAAGAAAAATGGCACAGAATTCTGGGACATGTAAATTTTTCTGATTTGAATACTTTGTGTAAGAAGCAGTTATTAGATAGTTTACCTGAAAATCTAGAAACTGAATATATGAAATGCAAGACATGTATCGAAAACAAAATGCACAACTTACCATTTAATAACAATCGAAGTAAAGCTAGAGAAGTGTTAGAAATAGTACACACCGATTTAAATGGGCCACATGCAACTACTGGATTTGGCGGGGAGAAATATTTTCTTACATTTATTGACGATTATAGTAAAGTAGCTAAGATATATACAATTAAATCAAAGGATCAGGTTTATAGTTGCTTTGAAAGATACATTAATAAAAAGAAAATTTGACTGGTAAAAGAATAAAAAAATTAAGGTGTGACAATGGAAAAGAGTACTTAAATTCAAACATCTATCGTTTAATTAGAGAGACGGGTATTGTTTTAAATGCATGTCCACCTTACGTACATGAGTTGAATGGTACTGCGGAAAGGTACAATAGATCAATAATGGATATGCCAAGATGTTTGTTAACAGAAGCAAAAGTAGACCGTAAATTTTGGCCAGAAGTAGTATGTGCAGCTGCATATCTTAAAAACAGAACATTAGCAAATACTTTGGATAAGAAAACACCTTATGAATTACTGTTTGGGACAAGACCTAATACTAAATATTTACGTCTTTATGGGAGCAAAGTTTTTGTACGTAGACCAGAACAATTGAGAAAGTCAAAATGGGCTAAAAAAGCAGATTTGGGAATTTTACTGGGGTACACTGAGGTAGGATATAGAGTTTTAATAAATAATCGAACCATTGTAGCCAGACATAGATAGAAATGAAAGTGAAGATGAAAGAGATAGTGATTGCTCCAGTGACTCAGAAATACAAACTGAAAGTAAAAAGAATGAATATGAGAATTTAACAATTAAACGAGAAAGTCAAACATCGCAAGGATTAAGAAGGTCAAATAGAGAAAGAAAAATATGATTATTGTTTGTACACGAAGGAACAAAAAGATGATAAGTTATATTTAATGTTGATGATCTGTTGATTTGTTGTAAAGAAAAGAGGAAGATTCAATAAATCAAAGGCTTATTGTCCAGTGAATTCAATATGAAAGAAATGGGTGAAGTAAATAACTATCTTGGAGTTAATATTAATTATGACTACAAAATGAATGTCATGACACTAAACCAAGAAAAATATATTTCTTTAGCTCAAAAATATAAAATTAATAATTCAAAGTTATATAACACACCTACGGAAATAAATTTAAAATTGGAACCTGCACAAGAATTATCCGATAGTATTAACATTGCTTATATATGTATATAGTTATTCAATGGATGGTTAGTACTGGGGGCCGCCGCCAGTTGGCACAGCGAGCGTTTGGGGGCCGAGTTACTTACGCTTTCAGTCACAAGAGGGCGCCATATACCACTGTATATTTGGTTGCCTGACATGAAAAATATGACATAAAAACACACACCGATGTCCGGCGGTCGCGACTTGGAGTCTAGGGGGGTGGAGCCAACAGAGTAGGTTGGAACATGGTTGGAACTCGCATTAGAAATATTCCTCGTTTTCGATGATATTTCTCCTGAGCATTTTAGCATTTTATGACGTTAGTATCTTTACATCTAATAATTATTTTCAATACAATCTTAAAAATCTAAAGTACAACCTTAGTGAAAAACTTTTCTACTGCCTTATAGAGATATGAATAAAAAATTATTAAAAAAGTGTTTCGAATTCAACACTTTTGGACAAATTTGGATCATATTTGAAAAAATCTAATTCAGCAGAATTGTACTACAAGTAAATCTCTATAAAATGGTATTTTTTTTTTTTTTTAATTAGAAAATTATGAACCGTATATAAGCACTAGACGTCAGTGCGTTTACGTGTAAATCATATACATAAATATATAGGCGAGATCGCCGATACAATGTGCCCAGTATAAAAAATTAAAAAGAAAGTAAAAATTTCAATGAATATCCAGTTATTTACAACCGCATATCTTCTCTAATACTTCAGTATATTTAACAAATTATTGAAGCGCGAAGTTTTGCTAATTAGAGCCTGAAATAAATGAATCAAATATGAGTATATATTTTCAATATCCGGCTACAATATGTTATGCAGTCCCATCTAAAGTAACGTAACGAAATGTATTCCCTTTGTTTGAACATATTTATATATACATCAAAAGATATCTGAGACCTGCCCCTACCTATTATTAGTACTAGTGCAGAGCGCAATCATAACAATAATTGTTATAATTTTGCTAATGCACCCACTAATTATTAGTGGATAAAATAAAGTAATGAATTGCAGGCATTTTTTTCAATTACTAAAACAAAATTGTGTTTTCTCCAAAATTTAGTACATATTTTTCGCATTTAAAAACGTACCTATTATTGGAGTAAAATCACAGTGAAATTATGACTTTGAGTGACTCCGAGGTATAACCACGTTTTTCTTAACATTTACCGTTGTATTAATTCAAGTATACAAGCTATGATTTTGATTTTTTGCAGACATATACTTAAAATGTGAGTGCTTCCAATGGCCAGTTGGAAATTTCAAAAATGTTTAAAGTTTTTGAAAAAAGAAATAAGAAATATTGAATTATCAAAATCGGGCATCTAAAACTTCTCCCTGCGGCGAGCTATGTGAATTGTTGAAAATGTTTATATACATATATCGTCCAAAGTTTTTTATCATACTTTTCCGTTTATAAAAATAACATTTAAAATATTGCTGTCGTCAAAATAAATGCCTTACAAACAGTGCAAAAACAAACGCAATAAAATAGACGAGGAACTTTAAAGTCCAATGTAAAACCCACTGAATGTGCAATTAAGACGTTGGGCCTATTCCATAGACATACGGACTAGCCTTCAGTCGCCGAGGGAGAACGGGGCGAGGGGGGAAACCACGTTGCTTTTGGCTTCGAAATTCGAATGTATTCGCATGGAGAAGCACCGCCTTCGCTTGTTTCCCCTGGCCACCCGACTGGATCACGACTCCATACCAAACGAAAGTGCTAAACTATTTTGTACATAAGATTGATAGATATGCAACCAAATATACAAATAATATATTTGCTCTTGCCTAATACCTATGCTGCCTAGTAGCACATTCGGTACGTTCCGTTGAATAACTATACATATATAAACAATGGTATTAAGGCTCCCGTGTCAAGGTCAAACGTTATGTGTTTACCCAAAGCTTCGCAGAACCAAAGTCACTAGAAGTAGATGGCGCTACTAATACTGAATCTTGTATTATTTTCATTTACGTTGAACATGCCACGATAGGCCCTACCACAGTATTCATACAAAACAATGCGAACCCGTCTTGAAATTCTGTTTCTCTCTTACATGCACAAACCGATAACGACGTTAGTCTGAGCCTATGGTCTGAGCGCTCTCTATCCCCATAACCTCTAAGAACGATAGATAGGTCAAGAAAGACAAAACGTGCTGCACCGTAAATCGTAATGCGTGGCCAGCACTGTCAGCAATAACCAATAACAGCGATGGCAAAGGTTGGAAAATCATCTGTTGAGAAAATAAATAATAAACGATTGTTTCAGAAACCAACAAGTTTAGATTCTCCAATTCTACTAATGATGTCCTTTTTTCGGAACAAAATAAAATAGGCAATACATACTGAATTTTGTTGATAGATTACGCATGTTACAACAGAAAATGTCTTATTTTAGTAGTATATTACCTTTAAACTGCAAGTAGGCACTCATAGATAGTCATATTATAACCTTTTTGTGCAAATCATAATTTTGTCTACAATAATATTAAAAGTAATCGTTTCTGTACAATTTAACAGCTGTTTAGCATTAAAAGTGTCCTAAGTTTGATGTTTATATACTCATGTTAGTTTTATTTGATTTACAGCAAAGTACCTATTTGATTGCGTTTGTAGAAAAAATATTGTAAGATACTCATGCAAAAGGTAATTTTATTTTGTTCAAGGAATTGCTATGCTTGTGGCTCTAATATAATACAATTTATAAATAAAAAAAAATAAATGCTGCTTATGCAAATAGGCATCACTCTTTTCGGACTAACATACATAGCTATTTGACATTTGACAGCCACTCTTTTTACTGAAGTCAATTTACTGCTATAATTTTTACATAAGACAAGGTTTCATATTTCTGAAATTCGTTGTAAACAAATAAATTTTGACATATGTAGGTACCTGTGTATTAGTGTATTATTTCCAATAAAGTGAATAAAAACGATAGAATTACTGTGATCCAATGCACTTTTCTAACAAAAAGAAGAATTTATCAAGGCCAAGCTAATTTTGAAGTTTTAATAAAAGAAGAATGATTTGATCCATTGCAGTTATGCATACCTATCCGACTCTCATACGTAGGTGGGGGCAATGTTAGTGCGGATACCATCCGCCCTAACATTGCCCATCTGATGTACAAACTCAAAATTTTTTGTTATAACTGACATTTGTCAAAAAAGTTACGTACTCAAACGCGGAAGAAACCTTTATCTTAGGACGAGTTTGGTTTTTGAGTGTCACTAATAATTATTATAGGTAAGTTATATGTTATATGCGCCCTATTTTCCGAGTTTTGCTGGAATGATTAACATGACTTTGTTTCAGTAAATTTTATTATCGTTATATTATTACTGCACGGGCTTGTCGCAGGAGTAATTAATAGGTAAGTTTCTAAGTTCTTGTATTTAAAATGACCGTTTGTTAACCGATTTGTCTTAAGATCAGTTATTACTGCCTGTGGCCCATTATTTATCGGATAGTCTATAAATTATTAGTATTCAGTAAAAATATTATTATCCCGTTAAATTACGAGATTTCCATCTGTCAAAAATGGATGCTTTTCTCACGTCACTCCTGGACCGAAAAAGGGTTGTACAGGGTGAATTATACTACGGATCGTAATTTTGGACCTTACCCTAGCTGTTACGAGTTAATACGAGGCCCCAAAAGGCGTAATCGCCGAGACTACAGCGAATGTTTGGAGTCGTACTCCACGACAACTGATTTTTTTTCAGATTCGCTAAAAAAGCGCTTCTTTTAATCGGCGCTATGGTACCGAAACTTGGTCGTAGACACCAAATTTTACAACCTATCGATAGATTGAACCTTCTTCTGTCTCATTCGACTCAGAACGGCGCCGTAAAACGCGTATTTGCGGAGCTTCGAGCCGTAGCGTAAAACCGCGCTCTGCGTCAAGTCGCGCGCGAACGCGAAATTCAAAAGCTCACACCCGGCTCAGAAACGCCCGCCGAGGGCGTACCATATGACATATCGTAGATTTGAACCTTCCTCTATCGCGATCTAGCCAAAACCGGTCCCCAGAACGCTTACTCGAAGAGACTCCAATCAAAGTTTGCCCCTCGACAAAATATCGTATTTTATGATTTATTAAAATATTGTGCCATTTTAAAAAAATTGTCGCAAGTCGAAAAGCGATCGCGGAGGCCAAAATATACTACCTATCGATAGATTGAACTTTTCTCGACCTAATTCCGTCCAAAAAGGAGCCCCAAAAGCCAAAAGATTTATCAACAAAATTTAAACCTTAAAAACTGTAAAAAAATGAATAGCCAAAAATACAAAATACAAGTTATTAAAAAATATAAAAACTCAGAATATTAAAAAAGAGAAGCTCACAAATTTGAAACAATCTAGAAAACCAATGCAACCATACTCAGTCTGTCCCAAAACATCAGAATTTCTCAAAAGTTCTCAACATTTTCCAGAATCTTTCAAAACTTCTCAAGAATCATTCCAAATTTATGACATATTTTTTTATTTGCACAAGTTTCTTTTTCTCCCTTGCCCCAGAAATGGAGCATATAATCTGGATATTTCTCAAAATCTAATAATTCTTTTTTGCTCAAAACACCGACTCCAACTCAGCTCATGTCCCATTTTCCCCTTAACCCTCAAAATGTTACTTCTTCTTAAAATAACTCTTCTGCAAATTTTTTTAAATATTTCAGAAATTAAAAAAAGAATGGTTTATTTAAAAATTTAGTCCTGTCAGCTATAAGTCCCACCGGGTAGGTGATCAACCCGGTAGCCGGTCGGTTGTGTATTTCAAAATATCTATTTTTAGCTACAAAATGGGAAAACCACTGGCCTGCTGCGTTCCCATATGTTTAGATCGAACTTCGTCAAGAGTTCGATTGCCAACCAACGACCCCCACTTGCTGGCTAAATGGATTAAAATTATAGGCAATTCCAAATTGGAATTCCATTTCGCAAACGACGACTTCAGCTGCGGAACACTGAAAAAGTTGAAACACTTTGTAGTGCCTACTTTGAACTTACCAGGTATGTTCAATAGCATGAGGTGTATAGCATGTATTATACTACATTTGCAGCTCATTCTCCAGTGACTTCAAATATGTATACAAATTTGCAGATAAGTGGAATCCACAGCCTTCATCGCTGTGTTGCAGATCAAATATGAAGTGTTTAGACATTTCATTGTGCAAATGGTGTAGTCGGAAAGTTTGGTGAGGGCCACCCCAGATATTTGTGCAATAATTTATTCATTTTGTCCCCAAAAGTTATTTACCTATTTGAGCACTAAAATAAGAAAGTTTTTCAGCATGATAAAATGAAAATTGCATGTTGTAATAATTTACATCAATTAATATTAAATATTTAAAATTAAAGATACTTTTATTTTATGATTGGTATCAGTGGTTTTAGCATTAATCACGTATACAATTTATGGAATTCAAAAATATTATATTTCTAGTATAAAAACATACAGATAAAGTAAACAATATTCGTTTTTTACTAGTCCAAGTAATTATATATTTGCCTAATGTTTGGAGGATTGTCTTTTCAATTAGAGCATTTAATATTGCCTTGGGCTTTTCTGAAGCTATCTAAGATATGTAGCTTCCTTTACCTCCTTTGAAAATTAATGTGGTTTAGATATGTACATATATTTTATAAGATATACATACAGTGTCGGCCAGTTTCAGACGCCGTATAGCCCATAAGAGAGAGCAAGACACCAATATAAAGGCGGTCACTGCATGCCCCCACCAAGCGACATGAACCAACCACGAGGCCGTGCTAGCGCGGTGCCTGCATTGGTGGGGATGTGTTTCAAACGTTCTCTCTCGCACTCGCACAAAACTGATGGGGCGTCTTGAGCTGGCCCGAGCTGTATATAAATTGACGTGTGTACTTTCTAGGACACATATATTACTTTAATAGACGAGTCAGTAATTTGAATCCACAAATTGTTACTGGTCAAATATTTTATACAATGCATATTGTAAATCCATGCTTAGTTTTTCTATTGCACGCTTAATAATAACCCAATAATTTGTACTAACTTAAATGTAAAATATCAATAAATGTCTTACTAGTTATACAGTGTTTTATTTCGCCGCAATTTCAACCCTGGCGGAATTTATTATATTTTTCAGAATTCATGCGAATCGGATCTGCGCCGTGCGACAAAATACATGCTAAATATAGGAAACAGGTAAATATAAATATTTTATTGATAGGACTTGCACGTCTACTGAAAATAAAACTTTACTGGTAGTGGATTACTTTAAAAGTAATTTGAAATTCCCGCGACGAATAGGTTAGTACGGAGTATAGTACGGATACCACCCGCTTTGGCGCACCAAACTTTGCCCCCACTATTTACCATTGAGTCGATTGTCTATTATATATCTAGTCTATGCAGTTGTTGCTTATGTACTGTAGTACATAAGCACCTAACCTAAAACCAAATTATTCTGCAACTAGTACATAAGTTTGAATAAATAAAGAAAGGTTGCATTCATAGGAATGAAAATAAAAGCCACCGATATTATATGAATATCCATAAATGTAATAATACGTTTGTAATAATCTTTGTAGATTTGTTTATTGAAATGCAGCGCCATCTAGCGCAAATGACATCGGAACTACGCAACTACCCATTGTGTAGCCAACCACGCAAAACTCCCCCACAACGTAATTCTAGTTGCGTTTACGCCGCAATACACCGTGCAGTTATTATTAACATTTAAGGTACTTTTGTGATACAAAACAATACACAAGACACATAGGCATGTTATATCATAAAGCTTTTCAATATCTGTAGTTTAAATTTCTTTTACATTAAAATTTGCGTAAATAAATTGCAATAAAATAAAAAATCTTTATGATAGAACATGCGGAAGGACCTATTCTAAGAAATAGTTCACTTAGTTTTCCAATCTGAGCCATATTAACGGAGTGGTGTATTTGCGCGTTTTGGGGGTAGGAGACGGGGCCCCTCTTTTGTATATAAGTTCTGCGACGCGACCAGACGTAAGTTATAGTGTAAATTATTTAAGTCGTTTTCAGAATTG
Organism: Aphodius granarius; assembly: GCA_963971325.1. NCBI lineage: Eukaryota > Metazoa > Arthropoda > Insecta > Coleoptera > Scarabaeidae > Aphodius > Aphodius granarius. The sequence continues at coordinate 9,298,695 of OZ020225.1, forward strand.
TTATAATGAAACTCATTTTAAGTATGCATTAAGGGTGTTAAAATATTTGTATTTAACAAAGTTGTCATATAGTAAAAATAATAAAAATGAGGATATTTTAGATTGTTTTGTAGACGCAGATTGGGCAGGTGACAACCTAGATAGGAAGTCAACAACCGGCTATGTAATAAGATTATCTAGAAACGTTGTATATTGGAAATCTAGAAAGGAGGGGAGCGTAACTAAGTCGTCAACTTTCGCTGAGTATGTAGCCTTGTCTGACGTGGTTAGCGAGATAAAACTAATTAAGGACATACTTGGAATTTTTAGTATTGATTTGAAAAACCCCATTAAAATATATGAAGATAATTCAGGAGCTTTAAATATAGCGAAATATGGTAACTTTACCAAAAATTCCAAGTACATTGAGGTACACTATCATTTTGTGAATGAATCGCATGAGGAAGGAGTTATCGATATAATTAAAGTAGAGTCAACTGAAAATATTGCCGATATTTTTACTAAGTCTTTGAGTAAAATTAAATTCGAAAGATTTCGCGAAATGTTAAAATTAGTTTAGGTTTAAGTTTTGTTTTGTATAATGATATGCGTGTGGGGCGTGTTAGAATATGAGGTGTACATTTATATATTATATCAATAGATGGCGTAACTGGCCAAAAAGTAGCCGGTAGGGGACGCTGTCGAATGTCACGTAGGCAAGTAGAAGTGTAATGACCGTAGATGTGTATAGTCGCATGTAACGTATTATAAGTTTGAGTTCTTCATATTAAATAAAGTGTTCTAAGTTCGATGGTGTATTTATTGTATAAAGACTAAGACTATATAGACAAACATTTTAACAGAAACACGTTGGAAGAAGCCTGCAAAATATTATGATACGTAGCCACGAGGTATATCGTGCAGAGTGATTTGCCGACGGAATATTTTTTATCGTTCCTGGGGAAGTGAAACCAGTCATTGAGTCGATAACTTGTTTACCATTTACGTCAACAAGAAGTTCTTAGAAAATCTGCGCCGATGATTGGAATGGTTACCTCGGCTATGACGAATGTCCAGGGCATAGAATGACGTAGCCCCAGGGCTGCGATTCTCGAGTCGTTCGAAAAGCATTTCGCATGCGAAGGTGACAAATTTACGCATAGATTGAGTCGGCGACAGTATTACGCATGCGAAAATATTCGAATGAAATATACGAGTGGTAAAAGCGTGCGGAATCATAAGTTACGAATGGTATTTGACATATCGCTGTGTTGGAAACTTCGGGTTTCGTGTGGTTTTAGTGGTCAATAAGTTTATTGTGATGACGGAATTAGACGAACTTGCATATTTAGCTGCATTAGCCGATGTAGAAGAAGCTGAAATGTTAAATCAGCAACCACCTACGCGCTATCAACATCGCCAGGTGGCCTGCCTTCTAAAATGCAGTCTCACATAAAATCTTTTAACTCTAACGCAGTATTTTTGAAGAATGAACTTCAAGAATGAACTGAATTGTTGCTTTTATTAATTTTCTAACACTATCAAAACATGTCATTTTACAATTTGGTATTACTAATACAGGATTGAAGGTTTCTTACAAAGCAGACAAAATACCGTTCGGGAGGAGAGAGGAGCGCTTTGCGTACGATCACCAGAATACGCCACCCCAACAACCCCCTACACAACCCCTCCAACTCATACCTATACGAATCCACCAAACTCATTCCCATAGCCGACAGACTAAAAACCCTCTCCACTAAAATTGCCAACAAATTCCCACCTGAAATATCCCACCTATTCCTCACGATAAATCCCCACCTTCATAACCGCCCAAATAATAAAAAATCCTTATACGAAACCATTGAAGATCTAAAAACAGCATAGACAACTACACACAAATATCTATCCTTACACCGGGCTGAAGGACCCATGGTCGATGGCCGTTTCCAGGCGAAGAAATTGTACAACATACCACAATAACATGTCATGAATATACATTGTAGTACCTACCAATTTGTCTGGAAATAAAACTTGAATATATATACCGTTCGGGAAAAATACAATGTGATGCTATAATTTTAGATGTATTTAAAAAACACAATTTAGGTATATTAAATATACAAACTTACAATTTATATTAAATTACAATATTTGTAATTAAATTAAAATTCATTTGTAAAATTCATAAGCCGTATGTTGACAAAATAAATAACAGTTAATAGTAATATGTTTAAAAACAAATATTTCTGAATAAGTTTTGTTAGTAAATTAAAATAATCATTAAACTGTAAATGTGCTTCTGTGAAACAAAGTTTTTTTTGAAGAATGAACTTCAAGAATGAAGTTCTTTTCTTATACTACTAGTTAATTTTCTTATACTACCTATCTACAGCTGGGTGTGACAACCAACGACGTGATATATTAGGTTAGGCATCAGCGGTAGTACCAACTCAAGCACACAAAAACTACCAATTGTTATCGGAATTTGCGATGTTGCCATAGCGTTCCTAGGCAAACGTCGGTATCGAAAAAGTAGTAGAATCTTTTTCGAATGCTTTATTACGAGTGGTTTCAAGAATAGCAAATATGATTTCTAATATAAAATTTTCATGCAAATATTTGCGTATACGCATACTTTCGAATGAGTTCAAGAATCGCAGCCCAGATCTATATCTCCTAGACGAGTGCCGTAGGTTGAAATTTGTTTACCTGAAGCATTGTACAGTCGAGAAAACTGCTGTGTTAAAGGACGGTTTACTAATCGTGCCGGAAATGCTGAAATTGTAGCGCCAGTGTCGATGAGGTAGCTTATGCCAGTTGTTGTATCTCTTACGTACAAACATGGTTGTGTGTGCTTTAAGAGATCATCTCTTACAACCATTAGTGATGATTTTCCATTAGTGAATGCATTTCGGGTGATGTCCAGAAGTTGGGGCAGTAGTGTTAGAAAGCAGAGGGCAGCGTTTTAGAAAGCTGTTAACGGAGTATCCGTTACGAGCTTTCTAATACGTAATTCGTTGCTTTCTGAAAACCTATCGATGAGCGCCTTCTTCAGTGTAGCATATTTGTCGGTGTTTGGTGGATTAGCTAATCATCGCAAAAGACATCGCTAATTCGATCCAGTGCCTCAAGGTCAATGCTGGATACCAGATAATTATATTTCGTTTCATCACAAGAGATATTTGCTAATTGGGTAAGTTAAGTTGCATTCCACTTGTATAAACCACAGTGCCACTTTGTCTTTCCAGAAATGGAATTTGGAATTTTGATTTGAATGGAATTTTGACTGCCACTCTTGCAAAATTTGTTGGCATTGGGTTGTCACTATCAGGGTTATGCATCGTATCTCTGGAAAGTTTCCAAATATGTGATAAACTTTTGCGTTTTCTTGAGCGGGGTCACCAGTTGTTGTGAATAAATCTTAATTAAAACTCTTTCCAAAAATGTAAAGTGAATTATAAACTTTTTTAGCAAACATAGAAAATGATAACTATATTAAATATCTGGGGTGGCCCTCACCCAACTTTCCGACTATTGTTGGCACAATGAAGTCTCTGAACACTTGCAAGTATTCAATTTTATGAAGCCATATCCGCTCTGGACCCTACCTAACGTCAGTTTATAGAATAAGCTGGTATCAGTTTGGTTAAAATCGGATGAATCCCTAAGATAGTAGAGTGCTCTAGCGTAAAAATGTAGCTTAAAAATTGATTCTGTGGGGGTTTAAAGAATAAAAGGTAGGGTTTGTCGCATTGAGTAGGTTATATTAAAATACTGTTACCTGAAAAGTTGGCCGAGAATTGGCCTGTGCAAACAAGAGTTGTTGCAAAATTTTGAGTTACGACGATGGGTGTTCAGAACAAGGTTAAATTTTTTTTTCAAATGTTTATAACTCGTAAACAGAACCGCTAAAAATCGCAACTTTTTATGGTTCTTCAACAATTATCACCGGATTTCTCAAAAACGAAGGTATAAATCGAAAAATTTTAAACTTGTAAGTTTTAAAGCAATATCTTCACCTTCCAGTAGTACTATTTTTATATTTTTTGGAGTTGACGATAACATGTAAAAAACTATAAATGTAACGCAGTAGGAAGGGAGGCGACTTGGCGCATATACTGAGTGTTCCATAACCAATGTAATTTGGATGGAGTATCTATTGCTGCCGAGTGTTCCATAGCCAATGTAATTTGTGAGGGGCTATCTATTGCTACAGGGTGTTCCATAACTAATATAATTTGATCGTGCTGCTACTGGGTGTACCATAATCAATGTAGAAACTTGGTGAGGAGTGCCTCATTGCTACAGAGTGTAGCAACAGGGCAGCTACAGAGTGTTCGATAACTAATTTGAACGTAGTCAACGTCTTACTTCCGAATACTTTTTAAACCATTGCATATGAATGGCCCTCTGAAAATAAAAAATGTCCGGCCCGAGAGTTGAACCATGGAATACCGCACACAAGGCTGAACATTAATGCACTGCGCCACGGGAGGTCTTGGTTAGTGCAACTTTAGGGTTCCTTATAATGCAACGTGCTCCAAGGTACGAAGTAAAGCGTTCTGAACCAACTAATGTTACTAATGTAAAGAAAAATGCGGGAGTGCCTAGGTGCTAATGTAGGTTGCCTTCAATAAGTAATGTGAAAATTTTATGTCAGTCAAAGTCATACTACCGCGTGTTCCATAACCAATGTAAAGCATTCTTTTCTAATGGATGTCTTAGTCAAGGTCTTATTCTACAGATTGTTTGATAAAAGGAAAAGTATATATTCGAATTTGATAAATAAAGCTTAACCAAGTGAGTTAAATAAAATGGGGCACTCTTCACGCAACGGCGTAAATATAGGTACTTACCTGTCAGAATACCACATATGATTAAAACGAGGGTAAATAAAACATATTTATACAAATATATAAGTATATTAAGCGTTCACATTCTGACTAGTTAAAAAAATCAAAGTCTGCGGGTTTTTACATCCGTGCTGTGTTGAACGAAAATCTTCTCCAGTCTACGTCTTACTACGGAGTGTTTAAAAAAAAAGTGAATTTAATACATACTGACAGCATATCATGGTTGAAACAAGGGAAATAAAACAACAAATATTTATACATAAGTTTATTAACTGTTCACATTCTGACATGTCAAAAAATAAATCAAAATCTTTGTTTCTTCTTATAGCCGTACGGTGTTGAGTCGAAATCTTCTCCGAATTTTCTTTTTGTCGAATTTGGTCTGTAGATTTTTCTTTCTTCTTTTGTCTCCACTTCATGATACTTGGTCCTTCTAATATTTTTGGAAACTATTTCGATGGGGATGGAGTCTTTAATTATCATGTCCTTTATTTTATCGAAATTAATAACTTTTGATACTTGATAATTTACCCTGATCCCTTTAACTTTTACAACAGTCTTAAAACAGTTCTTTGAGGTCGAGTATACTTCGTATGCATAATTTTTAGGGCCTCCAGATACAAATTGAGTTATGTGACTTCCTGGACCATATTCCTCCAACTCATCGGTCATTTCTCCGAGAAAGCTTCCCACAGGGACATCCTCTTCTCCATCTCTTGACACATATATTACTGAATCGGTGTCATAATATAGAACCTTATCACCGAGCATTTCTAGGTAATTGTATAATTTAAGTCTCGCCTGAGCCGTTGTGTACGCCGCTAGAGACACATTTACTGTTGGTAAAGTATCATATGCTTCCTCTACGTATTCGTAATTAATAATTAATACATCATCATTCACAGGCAAAATTCCATTTATAATAATTGAAGGATTTGTCATAATACCTAAGAATACTTCTGGAGTATTAATTATAACAGTTCGAGGTTGATTTTCACGCTGGCCTAGCTTTCCCCAAAAGCTATTGAGCAAAAGTTTGGCTAATGACCTCAAGCCTGCATTAGCATTAATTTGATCAAACTCCAATCGTATTCCCTCCTTACTAAAAAACTCTTCGATATATTTATACTTTTCTTCGTCTGATATACAACTTTTTGGCCATCCCGAGGCCTCTTGTTTGACTTTAATAAATCTGTTCATCATATCAGTGAATAAACCACCTGTTTTGTGTGCAGGGTCGTACTGTTCACATTTATATTTCCATATTTCATCAACTTTAAGAACTGTATATCCCATCTCAATGGCCTTTCTTACTTCGTTTATGACCCAGGTACCATTTAGTGCACGTTCTTCATCGTTATGCAAACATTCATTGCTGTTTAAGGTTTCTCCACAAGTTCTACACAGCACAAACATTAGTTTATCATTCATTTTCACAGGTAACACGGGATGGTATAATTCTTGTGGAGGTAACATTGAACATTTTATTAGCCCTTCTGTTTGATTTAGATTTATAGCCAGACAGTTTTCGTTGCCAACGATTACCTCAGGATGTCCAATAGGATATAGGCCATATTTGCAAATAAATGGATACAGGCTGCATACATCTACATACTTAATCTTTTCTGTAGGTTTGCATTTGTAATACGTTTTACAATTACCCGTTCTGCCTCCATAAAAAGCATCACGTGGATTTAGAGGAGATTGTGCTACCAATGCATGGTTTTTGCAGTAATTAGCCATCGTATTATCTGTAGAGAGAGAATTTTGGAAAGTACATTCCCACATCTCGATAACGTCATAACCAAGTTCTCGTAAACGTGCCGTTTTTGCTAATGTCGACTCGTACCGAGTATTGAGTGTTTCGGTAGGGTTTTCGTGTAGAGGGGCATCACGGTTAATTTTATGACAAATGCCGTGACCGTGATAGTAACACCCATGAAATTCAAACACTTGATTCGTTTCATGACAGTAGCCGTCAACTTTAAAACCGCCTAAAATCATTTCTCTTCCTTTTGCCGAATGAATTATGTCTATATTACGTTGGAATTCAGTCCATACCAACCGCCATTTGAGATTGCAAATCACGATTTCTGTATCCCGCTCTAGGCAGAATGCCTATAGTATTGGCTCGCAAAAAATTTCTTCTGTAAACTTTATTACAAGCGGAAGCGATAGTGCAAGCTTCTGTAAAGGGACACACGTTTGATGTTGCTAGTAGTTGCTCTCTAAATTTTAGGCATGCTTGGCTCAGTATTTCGACATCTGACACACAATACTCCTCGAGCTCTTTTTGGAAATGGAACTCATCTGTCTTGTGTTGTTCATACCATTCTAAAAACTGCTTTCTTTCGTCAGTATTATCAGGATCGTCTGTACCCATCATTGAATCGGGGCTATAGTAGCGTACAGGTGGCAGAGGTCCAATGTAGTTTTTGTTTCCTTCCGTATTGAATAAATGGGGGAAGTAACCTTTTTTAAATGTGTCTGGTAGACCAAATGCCTTTGGCAGTTTTCTGAGAGCCATAGGGAAATAATTTAAACTGTCTATAAATTTTACGTTGCCAATTTTCATTTGTATCAATTTTGTGCCTCGCATTATTAAATCTGGTGTTAAATCAGTTTTTGTGATTACATGGTTCAATAAGAACTGATGATCAAAACTCTGTCCGTTGTGTGCCATTACTACTACTGTTTTGTACTGCTGTCTACGAGTTAGTATAAAATCCATAAGCCAATCAACGGGGTCATTTTTTAAAGAATTTTGCTTTGCATCCGACGATATACGGATTCTGATATTACAAACTTTATCGCCACATTTAATACATTTCGTATCATTAGTTTTTACGCAGGTCTCACAACACGTTTTAAATACGCACAAATTTGGTATGTGAAGTGACGACCCGTCTTCTAGCAAATTGTCCTGAGTAGTTTCTAGATCATAAAAAATAAATAAGAAGTCCTTCAACTTCGGTTTACCTAGATCAGGCCTCATATAACATTCATGCGTTTGAGGGCAATGCTCCAAGCAAATCTTACAAAAAATTTCTCCACAAATATGTCGTCTATTGGATCTTACAGTTTTTAGGCAGTCCTGGCAGAGGCGAATCGTTTCACAAACACTGGTTGCCGATTTTAATCCCTTCCTTTTGTGATTGTCGAAACAATTCTTACTTTTAAAGTTTCTGAAACATTCTGAACATTTAATCTTACTCTCTGGAGTACATACAGGTATTTGTTGGCATGATTGGCAAATTCCGCCGCAATTATGTCTACCTTTAACACTGTAAGGTACGTCGCACTCTTCACAGAAGTAGCTACATGCAAAAGCTGCAGTTAGTGAGGTAATGACATTAAAATGCTCCTTATGAAAGAGTAAATTGATTTTACGTGCAGCATCGGGACCCTTAAATATCACATTCCGTCCTTTCTTACAATATTCATAAACAGTAATTTTAAATTCCTTTAAATAGTTTTGAAACAATTGGAGTTGGCGTATACCGCAACCATTTTCAGGTATAACTACATCTGCGTTTTTTGTTAAATCTAGAGCTCGGGATGTCTGCTCCTTTCTGATATCCTGCCTAACTGCTTTATATTTTTTGTCTTTCATGCAGTGAGCAATTGCAACCACTAATGCTCTAGGTAGACACATATTATCGTTATTCTTAATCACTACGATACCTTTACGTCTACGCGATTCTTCATCGAAGCTATTGTATTTTGTGCAACTTTTTCCTTTTCCACTAGGGATTTTTATAGATGTAACGCCCAAACAAAATGTGTCAGTGTTGAAACCTGATGAGTTGGACTGGAAGATGCTGCTGAGGACCTGCCATACGTCATCTGTGTTAACTGCGGAAGCATCACGGAATCTGACCCATCCGTTACCTTTTTCAAAATATTTGCTACAAAAACTGAAACCAACTTTGTCTGTGGGCGTCAAATTTCTAGTAGCATGTTGTATTATCTCTGTGATAGCATCCTTAATCCAGCCCACAGGTTCTACATCGTTAGGTACAGGTTGAATTTTGAACTCAATTGTGCGGGCCGTTAAATTGTACTTCTTCACCTTCTTAATGAAATCTTTTTCAATAGAAAATTTTGCCATTATATCACCAATATTAATTAAATAAATCAGTTAGTAACTGAATATAAGTCAGTATAATATTGCAGGAATATCCGTATAACAGTAGAAAAACACGATGCAATCACCCGCTCTATAAATGGCCTCCAAGTTAGCCAGCCCCGGCGCGTCAAACAACCGAGATCAATGTCCACTTGCTTCGCTAAGTAATACACGACCGCACCAGTATGCAGACACAATAACAAAATTTTTATAATTATTAGAACCAAATCAGATTAAACGATTGTATCAATAACTCCCCAAAAATATTGATAAAAATACTGAATAATCTGCCGTTATCAAAATACCGCTAGAGGTTAGCGACTAATTGCAACGACACGCGACTCTTGCACTAAGTGGGTTGATAGCTGACCTAGGCTCTTATACCTTTAGCCAATTTTAATCAACCAATCAGAGATAAGCTTATTAATTCTCATTAGATAAGGCCAGGTATTTCACCCCGATCTGTGCTAGTTTTCTATAAGAACCAATGTTATTTTGCGATATTGGACCCCTATGCATAAGATTCCGTGTAAATCAAAACACAGTGCAACGGATTAGTCACCCAGACAAGTTACGACACGAAAATTAGTTCTGAACATGGTCACCGACAGATTGTAGATGGCGTTCGTCTCGATTCAGTATGTGTGCTCTGTATTACTTCGAACGTTAAAACACAATCTAATTAATCCCTTTATTAATTCCTTCATATTTTTACTATTATTCTACCAAACGTCGAATCGTAGAAAAACACAATATTGTCATGACATGCCACTGACGTTTGTCAAAATCATCCAATTCGCAACCACACCGACAAAGGCAGTGGATTCTGTCCAACTGCTTCTTTAAACGTTTATAGCACCTAAACAGCTTCTCATTGATCTGTGATTTAGTATACATATATATTTGAAGTGACTGGAGAATGACGTTATAAATTTGGTCAAAATAGGATAAATACCTAAGAAAAGCAGTATAACATTCGCCACTTTCGGTTGTCAGATTGTGGCCAAAAACAACCAAGTTTATCCCTTGCAGCCCGATCTGTTGTACCGTTTGCGCGCTATTGTGTTCACAGACGTACATACAGCTATACCCATATACATACATACATACATACATTCTCCAGAAATCATCGCAATCGATTCAGGCGACCCCAAAACGCGTATTTCCGCTGAAATCTCAATTTTTTTTCGTCGAATATAATACATTCCTTCTAGGGTACTAATCGGAAAGTAAAAATGCTAATTTGGCTTCTTAATACATTTAATACATATTTTATAATCAGATACAACAAAAACGAATGCAACAGTATGCAACACGGTTGTTCATTGGTGATCAACAAGCACCTGTTCTAAAAGGTAAAAGACTCGTTCGAAAAGCATCAGCTAAAAGTTCGACGCTCCAAATTGATTTTAAGAGCGGTTTTACCCATTTTACCAACACACAATTGATGTACACAAACGTAATTAATAATAAATGTTATTTAATTTCTTACAGATTTTGCAAATACTTATAGAATGAACATAATTACTTCTCGATACTGTTTATTTACGAGATCCGCGACGTTATTCCACATGCCAATTCTGAGTTTCCTGTACAAATATTAGTACAGGAAATAAGATCCACATATGATTTGAAAGAAAAGGCGTATTTTTAATTAGATTGGATTTATTCATAAAAATACACTTACATTTAATATTTGTTTAGTACTTTACTCCTATTTATTGCAACAAAATTAGAATTACTTCTGTTTTACGTGGTAATCCTTCAATGTGAACAAAATCCAGACCATTTAAACGATTTTGATCTTGATTCAATGTTCCAGCAATTGGAATAATAGACTTAACCCAACGGTTATCAGCAAGTCTTGCACGATCTCCAAACACGAGCCCCATGCTGCTTGCTCAACTATCAAAGACACAATAACCGACATACAACAGGCTGCGGTTTTTATATTATCCTGAAAGTCTATGTTGGGGAGAGTCTTAGCAAAACGGATACAACACTATTCTCAATCATGTGCATCACGGACGCAACTCGGCTATCACACGTGTGCATCACGGATGCAACTCGGCTGTCACACGAGTGCATCACGGCTGCTATACGATTCCACCATGCTCCACAGTGTTGTGGAGAGTCTTACCCCTATCAATGTTGTAACGTGACTATGTGCAAAACGGATACAACACTATTCTCAATCATGTGCATCACGGACGCAACTCGGCTATCACACGTGTGCATCACGGATGCAACTCGGCTGTCACACGAGTGCATCACGGCTGCTACACGATTCCAACATGCTCCACAGCGGTTTTAGCGGTTCAAATCGGATATGCGCGGGTTACAGCAAATGTTTTGTTGTGATTTATGCGAAAGCATAACAAAAATACACATACAAAAACAACAAAAACTACTCACGACGTCAAAGTAATGGATCTTAAATTAAAAAACAGTCAGTTTGGTAACATGAAAAAATATTATATCAGCACTCACTAGCTTACGTGCATATCCGATTTGAACCGCTAAAACCGCTGTGGAGCATGTTGGAATCGTGTAGCAGCCGTGATGCACTCGTGTGACAGCCGAGTTGCATCCGTGATGCACACGTGTGATAGCCGAGTTGCGTCCGTGATGCACATGATTGAGAATAGTGTTGTATCCGTTTTGCACATAGTCACGTTACAACATTGATAGGGGTAAGACTCTCCACAACACTGTGGAGCATGGTGGAATCGTATAGCAGCCGTGATGCACTCGTGTGACAGCCGAGTTGCATCCGTGATGCACACGTGTGATAGCCGAGTTGCGTCCGTGATGCACATGATTGAGAATAGTGTTGTATCCGTTTTGCTAAGACTCTCCCCAACATAGACTTTCAGGATAATATAAAAACCGCAGCCTGTTGTATGTCGGTTATTGTGTCTTTGATAGTTGAGCAAGCAGCATGGGGCTCGTGTTTGGAGATCGTGCAAGACTTGCTGATAACCGTTGGGTTAAGTCTATTATTCCAATTGCTGGAACATTGAATCAAGATCAAAATCGTTTAAATGGTCTGGATTTTGTTCACATTGAAGGATTACCACGTAAAACAGAAGTATTATCCGTTGCTGGAAATCAAAATATCAGTTTCCAGAAATTGTATAGCGGTGGTGCTACGGATAAACATACGTTAAAACACCGAATAGAGCGTAGGCGGTGTGTTGAATGCTACAAAATTCTTTCTCGAAAATATGGAAGGAAAAACGCCCAAGGGAAAAGTTCATATACCAGAACTTATTGTGAACAGTGTAATAAGACAATTTGTTCGTACTGTTTTAATAACAGTCATAAAACCTAATGTAATTCTAATTTTGTTGCAATAAATAGGAGTAAAGTACTAAACAAATATTAAATGTAAGTGTATTTTTATGAATAAATCCAATCTAATTAAAAATACGCCTTTTCTTTCAAATCATATGTGGATCTTATTTCCTGTACTAATATTTGTACAGGAAACTCAGAATTGGCATGTGGAATAACGTCGCGGATCTCGTAAATAAACAGTATCGAGAAGTAATTATGTTCATTCTATAAGTATTTGCAAAATCTGTAAGAAATTAAATAACATTTATTATTAATTACGTTTGTGTACATCAATTGTGTGTTGGTAAAATGGGTAAAACCGCTCTTAAAATCAATTTGGAGCGTCGAACTTTTAGCTGATGCTTTTCGAACGAGTCTTTTACCTTTTAGAACAGGTGCTTGTTGATCACCAATGAACAACTGTGTTGCATACTGTTGCATTCGTTTTTGTTGTATCTGATTATAAAATATGTATTAAATGTATTAAGAAGCCAAATTAGCATTTTTACTTTCCGATTAGTACCCTAGAAGGAATGTATTATATTCGACGAAAAAAAATTGAGATTTCAGCGGAAATACGCGTTTTGGGGTCGCCTGAATCGATTGCGATGATTTCTGGAGAATGTATGTATGTATGTATGTATATGGGTATAGCTGTATGTACGTCTGTGAACACAATAGCGCGCAAACGGTACAACAGATCGGGCTGCAAGGGATAAACTTGGTTGTTTTTGGCCACAATCTGACAACCGAAAGTGGCGAATGTTATACTGCTTTTCTTAGGTATTTATCCTATTTTGACCAAATTTATAACGTCATTCTCCAGTCACTTCAAATATATATGTATACTAAATCACAGATCAATGAGAAGCTGTTTAGGTGCTATAAACGTTTAAAGAAGCAGTTGGACAGAATCCACTGCCTTTGTCGGTGTGGTTGCGAATTGGATGATTTTGACAAACGTCAGTGGCATGTCATGACAATATTGTGTTTTTCTACGATTCGACGTTTGGTAGAATAATAGTAAAAATATGAAGGAATTAATAAAGGGATTAATTAGATTGTGTTTTAACGTTCGAAGTAATACAGAGCACACATACTGAATCGAGACGAACGCCATCTACAATCTGTCGGTGACCATGTTCAGAACTAATTTTCGTGTCGTAACTTGTCTGGGTGACTAATCCGTTGCACTGTGTTTTGATTTACACGGAATCTTATGCATAGGGGTCCAATATCGCAAAATAACATTGGTTCTTATAGAAAACTAGCACAGATCGGGGTGAAATACCTGGCCTTATCTAATGAGAATTAATAAGCTTATCTCTGATTGGTTGATTAAAATTGGCTAAAGGTATAAGAGCCTAGGTCAGCTATCAACCCACTTAGTGCAAGAGTCGCGTGTCGTTGCAATTAGTCGCTAACCTCTAGCGGTATTTTGATAACGGCAGATTATTCAGTATTTTTATCAATATTTTTGGGGAGTTATTGATACAATCGTTTAATCTGATTTGGTTCTAATAATTATAAAAATTTTGTTATTGTGTCTGCATACTGGTGCGGTCGTGTATTACTTAGCGAAGCAAGTGGACATTGATCTCGGTTGTTTGACGCGCCGGGGCTGGCTAACTTGGAGGCCATTTATAGAGCGGGTGATTGCATCGTGTTTTTCTACTGTTATACGGATATTCCTGCAATATTATACTGACTTATATTCAGTTACTAACTGATTTATTTAATTAATATTGGTGATATAATGGCAAAATTTTCTATTGAAAAAGATTTCATTAAGAAGGTGAAGAAGTACAATTTAACGGCCCGCACAATTGAGTTCAAAATTCAACCTGTACCTAACGATGTAGAACCTGTGGGCTGGATTAAGGATGCTATCACAGAGATAATACAACATGCTACTAGAAATTTGACGCCCACAGACAAAGTTGGTTTCAGTTTTTGTAGCAAATATTTTGAAAAAGGTAACGGATGGGTCAGATTCCGTGATGCTTCCGCAGTTAACACAGATGACGTATGGCAGGTCCTCAGCAGCATCTTCCAGTCCAACTCATGAGGTTTCAACACTGACACATTTTGTTTGGGCGTTACATCTATAAAAATCCCTAGTGGAAAAGGAAAAAGATGCACAAAATACAATAGCTTCGATGAAGAATCGCGTAGACGTAAAGGTATCGTAGTGATTAAGAATAACGATAATATGTGTCTACCTAGAGCATTAGTGGTTGCAATTGCTCACTGCATGAAAGACAAAAAATATAAAGCAGTTAGGCAGGATATCAGAAAGGAGCAGACATCCCGAGCTCTAGATTTAACAAAAAACGCAGATGTAGTTATACCTGAAAATGGTTGCGGTATACGCCAACTCCAATTGTTTCAAAACTATTTAAAGGAATTTAAAATTACTGTTTATGAATATTGTAAGAAAGGACGGAATGTGATATTTAAGGGTCCCGATGCTGCACGTAAAATCAATTTACTCTTTCATAAGGAGCATTTTAATGTCATTACCTCACTAACTGCAGCTTTTGCATGTAGCTACTTCTGTGAAGAGTGCGACGTACCTTACAGTGTTAAAGGTAGACATAATTGCGGCGGAATTTGCCAATCATGCCAACAAATACCTGTATGTACTCCAGAGAGTAAGATTAAATGTTCAGAATGTTTCAGAAACTTTAAAAGTAAGAATTGTTTCGACAATCACAAAAGGAAGGGATTAAAATCGGCAACCAGTGTTTGTGAAACGATTCGCCTCTGCCAGGACTGCCTAAAAACTGTAAGATCCAATAGACGACATATTTGTGGAGAAATTTTTTGTAAGATTTGCTTGGAGCATTGCCCTCAAACGCATGAATGTTATATGAGGCCTGATCTAGGTAAACCGAAGTTGAAGGACTTCTTATTTATTTTTTATGATCTAGAAACTACTCAGGACAATTTGCTAGAAGACGGGTCGTCACTTCACATACCAAATTTGTGCGTATTTAAAACGTGTTGTGAGACCTGCGTAAAAACTAATGATACGAAATGTATTAAATGTGGCGATAAAGTTTGTAATATCAGAATCCGTATATCGTCGGATGCAAAGCAAAATTCTTTAAAAAATGACCCCGTTGATTGGCTTATGGATTTTATACTAACTCGTAGACAGCAGTACAAAACAGTAGTAGTAATGGCACACAACGGACAGAGTTTTGATCATCAGTTCTTATTGAACCATGTAATCACAAAAACTGATTTAACACCAGATTTAATAATGCGAGGCACAAAATTGATACAAATGAAAATTGGCAACGTAAAATTTATAGACAGTTTAAATTATTTCCCTATGGCTCTCAGAAAACTGCCAAAGGCATTTGGTCTACCAGACACATTTAAAAAAGGTTACTTCCCCCATTTATTCAATACGGAAGGAAACAAAAACTACATTGGACCTCTGCCACCTGTACGCTACTATAGCCCCGATTCAATGATGGGTACAGACGATCCTGATAATACTGACGAAAGAAAGCAGTTTTTAGAATGGTATGAACAACACAAGACAGATGAGTTCCATTTCCAAAAAGAGCTCGAGGAGTATTGTGTGTCAGATGTCGAAATACTGAGCCAAGCATGCCTAAAATTTAGAGAGCAACTACTAGCAACATCAAACGTGTGTCCCTTTACAGAAGCTTGCACTATCGCTTCCGCTTGTAATAAAGTTTACAGAAGAAATTTTTTGCGAGCCAATACTATAGGCATTCTGCCTAGAGCGGGATACAGAAATCGTGATTTGCAATCTCAAATGGCCACACAGTGGTTGGTATGGACTGAATTCCAACGTAATATAGACATAATTCATTCGGCAAAAGGAAGAGAAATGATTTTAGGCGGTTTTAAAGTTGACGGCTACTGTCATGAAACGAATCAAGTGTTTGAATTTCATGGGTGTTACTATCACGGTCACGGCATTTGTCATAAAATTAACCGTGATGCCCCTCTACACGAAAACCCTACCGAAACACTCAATACTCGGTACGAGTCGACATTAGCAAAAACGGCACGTTTACGAGAACTTGGTTATGACGTTATCGAGATGTGGGAATGTACTTTCCAAAATTCTCTCTCTACAGATAATACGATGGCTAATTACTGCAAAAACCATGCATTGGTAGCACAATCTCCTCTAAATCCACGTGATGCTTTTTATGGAGGCAGAACGGGTAATTGTAAAACGTATTACAAATGCAAACCTACAGAAAAGATTAAGTATGTAGATGTATGCAGCCTGTATCCATTTATTTGCAAATATGGCCTATATCCTATTGGACATCCTGAGGTAATCGTTGGCAACGAAAACTGTCTGGCTATAAATCTAAATCAAACAGAAGGGCTAATAAAATGTTCAATGTTACCTCCACAAGAATTATACCATCCCGTGTTACCTGTGAAAATGAATGATAAACTAATGTTTGTGCTGTGTAGAACTTGTGGAGAAACCTTAAACAGCAATGAATGTTTGCATAACGATGAAGAACGTGCACTAAATGGTACCTGGGTCATAAACGAAGTAAGAAAGGCCATTGAGATGGGATATACAGTTCTTAAAGTTGATGAAATATGGAAATATAAATGTGAACAGTACGACCCTGCACACAAAACAGGTGGTTTATTCACTGATATGATGAACAGATTTATTAAAGTCAAACAAGAGGCCTCGGGATGGCCAAAAAGTTGTATATCAGACGAAGAAAAGTATAAATATATCGAAGAGTTTTTTAGTAAGGAGGGAATACGATTGGAGTTTGATCAAATTAATGCTAATGCAGGCTTGAGGTCATTAGCCAAACTTTTGCTCAATAGCTTTTGGGGAAAGCTAGGCCAGCGTGAAAATCAACCTCGAACTGTTATAATTAATACTCCAGAAGTATTCTTAGGTATTATGACAAATCCTTCAATTATTATAAATGGAATTTTGCCTGTGAATGATGATGTATTAATTATTAATTACGAATACGTAGAGGAAGCATATGATACTTTACCAACAGTAAATGTGTCTCTAGCGGCGTACACAACGGCTCAGGCGAGACTTAAATTATACAATTACCTAGAAATGCTCGGTGATAAGGTTCTATATTATGACACCGATTCAGTAATATATGTGTCAAGAGATGGAGAAGAGGATGTCCCTGTGGGAAGCTTTCTCGGAGAAATGACCGATGAGTTGGAGGAATATGGTCCAGGAAGTCACATAACTCAATTTGTATCTGGAGGCCCTAAAAATTATGCATACGAAGTATACTCGACCTCAAAGAACTGTTTTAAGACTGTTGTAAAAGTTAAAGGGATCAGGGTAAATTATCAAGTATCAAAAGTTATTAATTTCGATAAAATAAAGGACATGATAATTAAAGACTCCATCCCCATCGAAATAGTTTCCAAAAATATTAGAAGGACCAAGTATCATGAAGTGGAGACAAAAGAAGAAAGAAAAATCTACAGACCAAATTCGACAAAAAGAAAATTCGGAGAAGATTTCGACTCAACACCGTACGGCTATAAGAAGAAACAAAGATTTTGATTTGTTTTTTGACATGTCAGAATGTGAACAGTTAATAAACTTATGTATAAATATTTGTTGTTTTATTTCCCTTGTTTCAACCATGATATGCTGTCAGTATGTATTAAATTCACTTTTTTTTTAAACACTCCGTAGTAAGACGTAGACTGGAGAAGATTTTCGTTCAACACAGCACGGATGTAAAAACCCGCAGACTTTGATTTTTTTAACTAGTCAGAATGTGAACGCTTAATATACTTATATATTTGTATAAATATGTTTTATTTACCCTCGTTTTAATCATATGTGGTATTCTGACAGGTAAGTACCTATATTTACGCCGTTGCGTGAAGAGTGCCCCATTTTATTTAACTCACTTGGTTAAGCTTTATTTATCAAATTCGAATATATACTTTTCCTTTTATCAAACAATCTGTAGAATAAGACCTTGACTAAGACATCCATTAGAAAAGAATGCTTTACATTGGTTATGGAACACGCGGTAGTATGACTTTGACTGACATAAAATTTTCACATTACTTATTGAAGGCAACCTACATTAGCACCTAGGCACTCCCGCATTTTTCTTTACATTAGTAACATTAGTTGGTTCAGAACGCTTTACTTCGTACCTTGGAGCACGTTGCATTATAAGGAACCCTAAAGTTGCACTAACCAAGACCTCCCGTGGCGCAGTGCATTAATGTTCAGCCTTGTGTGCGGTATTCCATGGTTCAACTCTCGGGCCGGACATTTTTTATTTTCAGAGGGCCATTCATATGCAATGGTTTAAAAAGTATTCGGAAGTAAGACGTTGACTACGTTCAAATTAGTTATCGAACACTCTGTAGCTGCCCTGTTGCTACACTCTGTAGCAATGAGGCACTCCTCACCAAGTTTCTACATTGATTATGGTACACCCAGTAGCAGCACGATCAAATTATATTAGTTATGGAACACCCTGTAGCAATAGATAGCCCCTCACAAATTACATTGGCTATGGAACACTCGGCAGCAATAGATACTCCATCCAAATTACATTGGTTATGGAACACTCAGTATATGCGCCAAGTCGCCTCCCTTCCTACTTAACGCAAGTCCTAATTTGTTATCGCTCGCCGCTGCCGACCGTCGGTCCGAAACACGTGTCTACGGTTGCATTTAGTTAGCGGTTATGCCCGAAAAAATACTTTTGCTGTTTAAATTACACCGTAAATAATTAATTTTTCTTTTATTATACCATGGGCTAAAAGGCGTACCTTGGGGTGTACTGTTTACCTCGACGCGACGTTGCTTCTTATCCTCCATATCGAGGATGTTGCGACCGAAGCATCAATTGGTGACGTTGGTCTCCCTGATTAAGGTCCCTTTTGTTTACTTCTCCATAGAGCTTCCATCTTACTCTTTGGCTATACCGTACTGATGAGGACTAATAAGTCCGAAACACGTGTCTACGGTTGCATTTAGTTAGCGGTTATGCCCGACAAAATACTTTTACTGTTTAAATTACACCGCAAATAATTAATTTTTCAATTCAATTTTCAATTTACAAAATTCACAAAAGCTGAAAACTATTAACTTGTCACTTCTGTAGAACAAGAATAATGTATAGATGTTTCAAACTAAGAAGAGCACAGTTGTATATGCAATGAAATATACACAGGCAATTTATAAACCATACACTGGGTATGATTGTTTTCATATACAACTGTGCTCTTCTTAGTTTGAAACTACTCTAGTAACCGACGGGACCGCACCACGCATGCTCAATAATTTAAAAGTTTGCGGTTTGCGATACGGAATATGCATGAAATTAGACAATTTTAACATATAATTTATAATTATTTCCTATAACAAAGTATTTCAATCAAATACCGGGTTATCATAAATGAGAGTCACCGTGTGCAATACTTTGTTCCGGTAGTTGCGCTCAAAACTTTAGTCCCAGTGATAGCGCCAGTGAATTTAAAATGCTTGGAGCGTTTTTATTGGTCCAACTAGGTCCAACTTTTGGTAAACAGTGTGAAGTTAGACCTAGTTTGACCAATAATAACGCTCCAAGCATTTGGCGCTATAACTGGGACTAAAGTTTAGTGCGAAACTACCGGAACAAAGTTTTGCACCCGATGACTCTCATTTATGATGACCCGGTATTACATTTTATATAGTTCGATTTGTCCTGGGGCTCTCATTGTATCTTCTTTCTTACCAACGTAAATAGGAGACACCCGCTATTCATCTTTGTCAGTATATGTGATATCCTATAAATCTATCTTTGTCAGTTTAATACGTACTCGACATTCGAATGGCTCAATGGTAGAGATGATTTCAACTAAGAACGTCACTCCCCCACCAGTACACCTGCGCGGCGGGAAAATAACGACGTTGATAAATAGCACACGCTGAATGGAAAGTGGTCTACTGCGCAACTTGGCGGGAAGTCACGTGACGTGACGTTCTTAGTTGAAATCATCTCTACGGCACCGTATGTCCAGAGAAACGTAGTTGTTGATAACAGTTTTTTTTATTATTATTTAAGGCGTTTTATATGTTGCATGATATTAATAATGACTAGGTAATTAAAACTAAATTGTACTTATGACAATTACAATAACATATTTATAAATTACAAACACCGAAAAATTATAAATAGCTTTCAAGTAAATTAAAATATCACAAGCTGTAATCCTATGATTTTACAATTTTTAAAGCAAGTTTAAACACTTGAATTCATGACCTTGAGCGACCTTGAATGCGTATTATATGACGGGTATGGTACATATGGCTGTATTATATGGTGATTTGTCCACAAAAATAAAATAAAATAAATAATAAAATAAAATTTTAACAGTAAATTGAATTCAGTGTAACACAACTGTCATAAACTTATTAATTTTGCTTGGATGATGCTTTTTACTCAACATAGAGATGTACCCAATAAGTAATAGATAAAAGTTTGGTGCTTGAACTGCTATAATCAAATATTCAAGTATGTTTTATATGTTTAATTTTTCGTTCGGACCTGCTAAATTATTCATAAAATGGTATGGGTATCGGGATCTATTCAATATGAATAGCTGTCAGGAATTTTTTCAAATTGTCTGCCACTTTCGGTCACCGGAACGATTTATTTTGTATTTAGAATACTATTCTTATCACAAAAATATTAACAGAAATACATGGTTTAATTTAAAAATTTCTAAGCAGGCATCTACGAACAAGCAGTAAATCCTAAAAAGTCGATAAATCTGCTGTCGTTGAACGTTCTCTGCTATGCATGAATTCGCAACGTTGCCAGCAATTTGTGGAGTCAACCACGTATCAGACACAACATAAAACTGGCGGTGATATACGCGGAGGTGACCTCGTATTTGGAGTGTCTGAGGAGCGCGACACTAGCGCCCGTGATCTACGCTGGAACTAACTGGACATGTCCGAGGGTACTGGGGGTCAAAATGGGCTCCAGGACAATTTTCGTACATAAAGTGGGGGAGGGGTCTAGATTATGAAACTGAAGAAAACATGGCGATACGTCATGGGCTCCGATTTTGCAGCCCGGGACGTTATATATGAGGCGACCACGTACCCTCTGTTATAAGCTCCGGAGTCCCAAACGTATCCTTTATGTATATATATATATATATATATATATATATATATATATATATATATATATATATATATATATATATATATATATATATATATATATATATATATATATATTCTATTATTCTTGACCTTGTGAATATGAATTGGAAAAATTCTTGGGGACAGGTCTATACAATGAAGCTACTCAATTGCTCTTATACTTCAATATATTTCGGTGAACTACGCCATCATCCTCAGGAAGAACTAAAAATTTCATAAAATTTAAATACAATTAGTTTGTACGTTCAGTGACAAGAAAACGACGGCAAGAGCAGAGATACCTACAGAACTAGAGTAGCAATATCCGTAAGTAAGATGTTATACATTAAGTTTCCAGGCACTGTTACACTATCGCGTGTACAATGCCCCATCAGCGAGTGATGGTCTTGGTGCTCGTCAAACAACTAAAACACAACACACACAATTTATTACAACAGGTTAAAATCTGCAACAAAACAGGACATACCCACGACACCGGACGCACACAGGTAAGACTAAAGATGACTGGATGCAGATCGATTAATTTTCACTCAGTAATACAATCGACCTCATTGATGTAGCTTTAATTTTTATAGGTTAAGCCAGTACACGGCTACGTTCAGGGACCACGGTCGCCAACGACAGAACCGACCACAACCAGTGTTACCAACCAAGGAACGGGCACAACGACAGCACACAGCAAACAGCCACCACCCACAACAGACAAAACGAAACAGCAGGATAACACCACAGTCCCACGCTACCGCACCGCAATACCATCAGCACGAACAATGATTTATAATATGAAAAATATAACTGTACATACAACTTATAGCGTTTGTATCTGTCTTAAAGTTAACACAATCACCGCTCTTTATATGAAACATCTCCTTAAACAGTCTCCTTTTTCCATTACGTTCTTCGTCCAGCATTCGAGCATTTGCAAAATCAAAGACATGATCCAGGTTGTTGGTATGGGCTGCTAAAGCACACCGTTTATTATTGGTTTTATAGTTCTTTGCATCGCTTTTATGCTGAACGAGTCTACTCTTAAGCCACTGAGCAGTTTGACCGACATATGTTTTTGTGCAGTCCCTACAAGGAATGCTGTATACAATGTGTGACATGTATTCGACAGGTGTTTTGTCTTTAAGAGTGCTAAATAATCTACGCACTGACATACCATTATACTTAACAATACGCGCGTCCGTAAGCGGTTTAAGAAACCTTGTAATGGTGTTAGTTAGGTTTCCCAATTGCAACAGCTTCACATATCTCGTGCCTCCGTCATCGTCTGTGTCCACCTCCTCCCGCAACCCACGTCGCTGCCCAGCATCACCAAGAACGAGTCTCCTAACCAGGTGGTTCGGATATCCATTGTTGACAAATATTGTTATCAGTCTCCGGAGGTTAGTGCTTCTCCACTCCAGGTCGCTAATTTTTTCCACCCGATGCCTCATGCCCGTTACTGTGTTAATCTTCTGCCTGAGGCTGTGGTTAGAAAAGTAATTGATGTATCTCCCTGATGATGTCGGCTTCTGGTACCAGTCCAACATGATGCGCTGTCCAGGCGCCCTCACAACCCTGGTGTCAAGGAAAGGCACCCACTGGTCTACCTCCGTCTCCATCGTAAATTGCAGCCGCTCGTGGAACCCGTTAAATATTCGCAAGGTATCATCCTTCAAGCTTTCAGGCAACGCGCATATCAGGTCGTCAACAAACTTGCGCAGGAAGGGGAACTCAAAAGGCAGGAGTCTGATTACAAAATCCAAGAGCTCATCCATTATGATGGTTGCCAGTATCGGACTTATGGGGCCCCCCATAGGAACTCCCTGCTTCTGTCTGTAAACCACATCGCCATGCGTGAAATAGCAGTTGTTAAAAACAAAGGACAGGGCCTCCATGAAGACCGCCTTTGTGAAGGGGTATATATATATATATATATATATATATATATATATATATATACGGGAAGCCAAGGCCTCCCGTGTCGAATGTCACACAACTATACAACTGGCTATTCTATTGTAACCGTTTACTAACTCAATTACCGAATGCCCTCGAATGATCCCTTACTACTCCCGTCTGCGGCTTTTTATGTTTAGATTTTGGGTCAGGTTTTCGCTGTTGTCACCACGAGTCATTGCACCGAGACCTATGTCGGCATCCTAGTAAGCAGGCGTCGAGTCAGCGTCCGGGCGATGTGTACATAGGTAGTACTGTAGATGTACTGGTTGGAATGTCCCGACTCAGCATGCGGGTACAGCGGTACCGTTCCTGTACATTAGGTGGTATTGTAGGTGTACCAACTGGAATGTCTCGACTCAGCATACAGTAGACGCAGCAGTCTGGTGCCCTCGATTTTCGGCTTGGTTCGTCGACTTCTGCCTGCTTCGTAACATGACCCCCCCGCAAATAATTGCTCGTCCCAGAGCAATGCACATAAACCAAAATCAAAACAAGATCTAAAGCCACAGAACAGGATAGCAAAACGCAAACAAAACTATTTCTTTATTAAAACTTTGTACATAAAAAAAACAAGCAAGAAAATGTAATAAAAAGTAAAAAATACACGAAAAAAAAATTCTCAAAACACATTAAACCATAATTTCTCTTCTTGTGCGAGTCGTCATTTCTCTTTAATCTGGTTTTGGGATTGCGATGGTCATCTACTTCCGGGACATCTTATTGACGACGGCTTAGACCTCGTACCGGGATTCTCTCAGAATCCTCATGTTGCCTCTTCAACTCTTCTCCCTGATCAGCATCCTCTTCTACTTCATGTACATCTACTACTTCTATACTGACTAGCGGGACCCCACGTCCCGTGGCGAGGTGGTTCGGTGAACTCCGCAACGCTTACCCTCTCTAGCCTATACGCTGATTTCCTCTAAATGGACTGGTCGGAACATCTTTGTCCCGTGCGAGGTGGTTCGGTAGAATCCGGCGGTCCTGTCCTCTCCAGTCTTTGTCACCAGTCTGTCCTGGTGAACCTTGGCAACTTCCCAAAATAGCATCTTCAAATGCTCACTTGTACGCCGGTGCGTCATGTGTCGACAACTCCTTGTAGATGACCACCTATCCGCCTGTAAAACCTTCTTGTCTTTCCTCTTCTTGACCCTGGACAGCTGAGAACAGACGATCGCACATCTTTCTCTTCAATCTTCACCAATACCACATCATGAAGCAAAATTTCTCTTGGTGGGTAGAGAAATTGTGCTGTTTATCCTCTTCCATCCTGGTCTTCCCTCCCCGATATGAATGAGCCTTTTCTCCTCTGGGGTCCTTTTGCGTCTCTACCATTTCGCGTACTCTCATCTTCCTTGCAATGGGATCGTTTGGCGCCTCCACCATGTTACGTAGGCTCTTCTTCTTTGCCATGGGATCGTTTGGCGCCTCCACCATGTTACGTAGCTCAATAGGGCTGGGATCCAGATCGGGGTGGAGAACACAGGTCTCTCCTGTGTTCTTCCACTTTACCAATGACCTGTTCCACATCTGCCAACAATCTTCTTACTGGTATCTCTCTTTTCGTCAACGAGATACGAGATACCAGTAAGAAGATTCAGGTAAAGGTCATTGGTAAAGTGGAAGAACACAGGAGAGACCTATACAGAGCGAAGGTAACTAATATTATTACCAATCACATGACACACCAGCATGCTGAAACAACAACATTAAACACAAATTTTGAACAAACTAAACGATACCTTAAACAACATTCCGACATGATCTGCTTACAGAGCGACAAAGGATCAACAACAGTACTGATGTACAAAGAGGAATACAACAGTAAGATGGAGGAAATACTGAGCGATGGAAGGATATTCAAGAAGGTAAAAACGGACCCAACACAGGCGACACAAACAAAGGCCAACAAATTAGTCACAGAATTAGAAAAGAAAGGAGTGGTAACGGCAGAAGAAGGAAAAAAGTTCAAAGTATACAACTCTGTGTGTCCCAAAATATACGGTAACCCAAAAGTTCATAAGGAAAATACACCTTTAAGACCAATCATTGCAGGTATGCAAAGCCCAACGAAGGAAATAGCAAGGTTTGTTACTCATATCCTCGATAAAGCATACAACGCTGACAATCCCTATTACACAGGAGATACTTACCAGTTCTGCGAAGAGATGAAGAACAAAACTATACCAGAGGGTTATGTTGTGGTGTCGTTAGATGTGGTGAACTTGTTTGGCAATATCACAAAGGAACTAATAATCGAAGTCATCAAAGAAAAATGGGATACCATAAGACCTTTTACAACCAATATGACAGAGGAACTCTTTATAAGGTTAATTACATTTATCCTAGACAACAACTACTTTTCTTACAATAACATTTGCAAATTTTTGGTTGCGCCATGGGATCTAAGGTCAGTCCCATACTATCACAATACATTATGGATGCGCTACCGGACAAAAGTTTGCCTAGATTGTCATTTCAGGTTCCCTTCATTAAAAAATTTGTAGATGACATAATAACAGCAGTACCGGAGGATGGAGTTGATGAGATAAAAAGGATATTCGGTGAATTTAACCAACACCTGCAGTTCACATCAGAAACAGAAAACCTTGATAGAGCAGTTCCGTTCCTGGACACTAAAGTGATAAGAGGTAACCACCAAAATATTAAATTAAATTGGTACCAAAAGAAGACTGCATCGGGGAGGTATATCAACTATTTTTCTAGACATTCCATGAGCACAAAAGTAAACTTCATAATTCAAATGAAGAAGAGAATAATGGCAATCAGTGACAACGACTTCTTGGCAGATAACTTGAAAAGGTTTGAAGGCATACTACTAAAAAACTCATACCCTAGAATGACACATGCAAATATTCGCAGTGATTGTGTCAAATTAGATAAAACCGAGGACTATAAACAGGATGTCGAAAGGCTTGGGGAATACAAAATCGCTTACTACACAATTATTTCCGCCAAGTCTAGTTTGGATAAAGAGTTACATGCTGCGTCAAATTCAAACGTTGCTACTACGTCCCACCGTCCCATCAGACTGCCTGACATACAGTTACCCGCGTTTGACGGTACCTTAAAAAACTGGCAGTATTTCTTTGATACCTTTTCCTCTCTCATCCACAACAATTCGACGTTATCGAACATAGATAAATTTCACTATTTACTTCTCTCGACACAAGGTCCTGCCAATAGCATCGTGAGCTCGCTTCCTCTTGCCGCCGCAAATTATAACACCGCATGGCAAGCCCTATTAGATAGGTATAACGATACTCGAGTTTTGTCCCTTCATTATTTGGAATGTCTTTGGAATTTAAAGCCTCTTATGGATGGTTCTTATGAGAGCGTCCAGACGTTTTATAACCTGGCTCATGATAATGTGTCGGCTTTAAGCAATTCGAAAATCCCAGATCTCTCAGATTTTATTTTACTCTCTTTGTTATTAAGACGAGTGGATTCCCCAACGCGGGAGAAATTTGAACTGAAGTTTTCCGAGAAAAGGTTTCCCACCGTGCATGATTTTTTGACGTTTTTGCGAGAGAAGTGTCAAGCGCTAGAAATGGCTCAATCTAATTCTTCATCCCGTTCAAGTTTCAAACCGAAAGTCACCGTCTCTGCTCCCAAACGGTCATTTTATTCTGCAGAAACCTTCGCTAAATGCTCTCGTTGCAAAGGTTCCCACCGTTTGTCGAATTGTGAAGATTTCTTATCCCTTAATTCTGCTCAAAGGCGTGATTTTATAAGGAGTCACAGGCTGTGTTTTAATTGTTTCGCAAACTCCCACTTGCTGAACGAGTGTAAATCCAAATTCACCTGTAGAACTTGCAACGGCAAACACCATTCACTGTTGCATTTCACCTCGGATTCAAATCGCACTTATTCTCCGACCCCCAATGATGTCTCGCAGAAACTCAGTTCTTCGGTATCGTACTCTCTTTCCTGTTCGTCAGACTCTACCGTTTTATTGGGTACAGCTATTGCCCGAATAAAGGATGCTTTTGGTAACTTTCTCAATATTCGATTGGTGATTGATTCCGGGTCTCAACTCTCATTCATCACGTCATCATGCGCAAGCCGTTTGAATTTAATCGTCGATAGAAAGAGTACGCCCATTCTAGGATTAGGTAATTCTAATATTTCTTGGTCCAAGGGCAAGGTTCTTTGTGAGTTACAATCGCTACGAGATCCTCCCATTGCATTATCCACTCGTGCGATAATTCTCCCTCAGATCACAACCGATCTCCCTCATTCTCGGTTGTCCCAATCTATTCGATCTGATCTTCAGGATGTAGCCCTGGCTGATCCCGGTTTTGACTGCCCTGGCCCAATAGATTTCTTACTAAGCGCAGATTTGTTTCCACAGATCCTTCGAGGTCAACCATCTCTACCACTTTCTTGTGGCTTGTCGGCGATAAGTACCGCCTTTGGTTGGGTGCTTTTAGGAAAGTTACAGGATGCCTCTTCTTTATCGAATCACGCAACATCTCTCTTGGGCTTAGACAATTTATGGGCTGAATTAAAACAGTTTTGGCAATTGGAGGAGCCAGAGATAAACATTCCTAGCAATCCCGAAGATATCGAAAACCATTTCGTAAAATCACACTATCGCATCCCTGAAGGTCGCTATGTCGTTTCTTTGCCCTTCAAGAGAGACTTACGTCTGAACTTTGGTAACTTCCGTCAGTTAGCTCACACTAGGCTGTTCAATCTCGAATCTCGTCTCAATCGAAATTCCCCTCTCCGCTTCGCATATAATTCCTTTATGAAGGAATCCCACAGAGCGGTGCGTATTTGATTCCTCACCATTGTGTTTATAAAAATCTCCAATCTCTCTCTAAAATACGAGTGGTCTTTGATGCCTCTGCTAAATCTAGGTCCCAATCAGATTTGATTGTATCCCTCAATGATGCCCTTATCCCGGGACCCAAATTACAGAGTGATATCTGTGATATCATCTCCAATTTTCGTTGTCATAAGATCGTTTTCACTACTGACATCTGCAAAATGGATCGGCAGATTCTGATAAACCCTAACGACCGCAAGTTTCAGCATATCTTGTGGAGACATAATTCCAACGACCCTGTTCAAGAGTTTGAACTGCAAACAGTCACGTACGGTCTTACGTGCGCTCCGTTTCTGGCCCTGCGAGTCATCCAACAACTTGCCTCCGACGAACACCACAGGTTTCCGTCTGCTTCTAAAGTCCTTCGCCATGACGTCTATGTCGATGATGTAGTTACTGGAGCAGATACCTTGGATGAAGCCCTTGAGTTGAAGGAGGAACTCGTTGCGCTTTTGGGAAGCGGTGGCTTTGCGCTCAAAAAGTGGACGAGTAATTCGCAGGCATTTTTGGACCAGATCCCGGCCGAAGATCGTGAAGCTTCATTAAGCATCGCATCTTCAGACTCTCCATGCTTTAAGATCTTAGGTCTTCAGTTTGATGCAGTATCAGATTCTTTTATCTATATAGTAACTCCATCAGAGAGGCCTGCTACTAAGCGTTCTGTTCTTTCTTGCATAGCGCGCATTTTTGATCCATTGGGTTGGATTTCTCCTGTTGTGTTCTTCGCCAAGCGCTTGATGCAGGATATTTGGAAGGCAACTTTGGATTGGGATGACCCTCTGCCAGAGTCCTTGACGGATTTGTGGGTTAAGTTTCACCATCAACTCTCTCGTCTCTCGGAAATTCAGATTCCCCGCTTAATTATTCCTGACTCAGCTTCGCTTCTCACAATTGTTGGATTTTGCGATGCATCTCAGGGCGGTTATGCTGCTGTGGTATACCTGCGCGCTGAATCACGTGATAATCACGTTCATGTTTCTTTGTTGAAGGCAAAGACTCGAGTTGCTCCGCTGAATACTCTATCAATTCCCCGTTTGGAGTTATGTGCTACTGTATTATTGTCCAAATTGCTTCAGTCACTGCGCCCCTTGATTAACAGATTATCAATCTCTGATTATGTGCTGTGCAGCGATTCAACTATTGCCCTATCTTGGTTGAAAACGCCTCCCTACAAGCTAAAGACATTTGTTGCCAATCGGACGGTTGAGGTCACCAATGAAACACGTGTTGAGGATTGGTATCACGTGGAATCTGGCTTCAACGCGGCTGATTGTGCGTCTCGTGGTTTATTCCCGGAACAGATCCTTTCTCACACTTTGTGGTGGAAAGGTCCTTCATGGCTCACACAGTGCCAAGAACTGTGGCCCATTTCCAACATTTCGGCTGCCTCTCTTTCCGACCTCCCTGATATCAAAGCCTCCAGTTTGAGCCTTGTAGCTGCCCAGGCCTCCAATATGTGGATAGAGTGGACTCAGAAATTCTCATCCCTTCTCACACTCCAATTTAGTCTGTGTTATGTGTTACGTTTTATTAAATGTGCCCGTAAATTCCCGAGCTCTCAAGGGTTTATTAGCACCCAGGAACTAGAAGATTCTCTCCACTTTTTGGTTAGACAGATCCAGTCATACCATTTTGCTGATGAGATCGCTTCTATTAAGGCTGGTTCCGCGTCAAAACGCTTCCAAAAATTATCTCCCTTTATTGACCAGGCGGGTCTTCTCAGGGTGGGCGGCCGTCTACACTTTGCCATGCTGCCTTTCGATGCAAAGCATCCCATGTTGCTGCCAAAGGATGCGTATCTTACTTCTCTCATTGTCCATCATTATCACAAGATGTACATGCATGCAGGTACCCGCACTTTGCAAGCGTTGCTCTGTAAGCGTTTTTGGATTGTTTCATCCCGACATGTAATTCGCCAATGTCTGTCCAAATGTTTAACTTGTTCCAAATTGCGTGCCCAGGTGACTACTCCACTTATGGGACACCTCCCTCAATCTCGTGTAAACCCCGGTCGGCCTTTTATTAATGTTGGTGTCGACTTTGCGGGTCCCTTTTGGTTGAAGGAATCCAACCGGAGGAAGGCTAAAACCTATAAGGCCTACTTCTGCGTGTTTGTGTGCATGGCCACGAAGGCGGTACACTTGGAAGCTGTGTCAGAATTGTCAACCGATGCATTTCTCGCCACTCTCGATCGGTTTGTTGCCCGCCGGGGACTCTGCGAAAATATTTACAGCGACTGCGGAACGAATTTCGTCGGCGCTTCTCGGTATTTGAGCGAAATCTATGCATTTTGGAAAAATCGCAACGTTCAGCGACACATCGGTGGTAGATTGGCTCAGAGAAACATTAAATGGAATTTTATTCCCCCTGGCGCACCTCACTTCGGAGGATTGTGGGAATCGGGTGTAAAGAGTACCAAGCATCACTTAACTCGTGTGATTGGTGATCGACCTCTTACGTATGAGGAATTTGCTACTGTCTTGGCAAAAATAGAAGCCGTGTTAAATTCGCGTCCATTGTGCACCTTGTCATCCGACGTTGATGATCTGGATTATTTGACTCCCGGCCATTTTCTAATTGGCGCCCCATTATTAGCACCCCCGGAACCGGACTATGGGAGTGACATGCCCGTAGTAAAACGTTGGCAGCTCCTTCGGCAGATTACCCAACATTTTTGGCAACGCTGGTCGACTGAGTATTTGCACACCTTGCAACAGAAGTGCAAGTGGACCACCTCTTCCCAAAATCTATCAGTCGGTGACTTAGTTTTTCTGATTATGCCGAATTCGGCTCCCCTAAATTGGCCTTGTGGCGTGATTAAAGCCATTTATCCCGGGCATGATAACATTGTTCGCGTTGTAGATGTCCAGACTAGCACCGGAACCTACAAACGCCCCGTCAGAAAGCTTGTGGCTTTACCGCCTCTCAACTAAATTCGAAGTTCTCTCTCTCTCTCTCATTTGTGTTAATTTTCCGTTTGTTTTCTTATTTAAAATTTCTATGAAATTTGGTGGGCGGCTATGTTGCGTCGCAACAATGTATTTTAGTTTTATTTTATTTTGACCAGAATGTTGGAAGTGGTAAGAGGCAGGAATACCTGTTTACCCCACCCCATTCCTGTTCCCGAATATTCCTTCTGCCGAGTGCATTATGGCTAGAGAGACACATAGAGCGGGTATTAGATTTTGTGTGCGAAACAGTGTGCGTGAAGGGAAGTTTACGCCCCGGTCTCTAGAAAGATTTCCCAAGTGACAATTGTTTGGCCATCGCTGGGCCCCCTATCTCTTCTCTCCATCCACGCAGAAGCGAAGACGGTGCCAACATCCGGAGAACCAGCAGCCTTGGAAGCACTCGGTAAGCCCTTCCCTTGTGCCCAAAACTGCGTCCTAAATATCAGGGATAACATCAGCCCTGCTCCAACATATATATATATATATATATATATATATATATATATATATATATATATATATATATATATATATATATATATATATATATATATATATATATATATATATATATATATATATATATATATATATCGTTTATCTTCTGTTTATTTTAGCCTTGTTATAAAAAACACAATTTTTTTCTAATTGTTTATTAGTTGGGTATAGAGGCTTTGTATTACATTTGTTCACTATTAGCGACGGTCTAACGTTTCGATGCGTACAAACGCGGTCTAACGTTTCGATGCGTCACAGACATACTAAGCATAGATATTTTGAATTTTATACAAACATAACAGGAAAACAAGTTTATGCAACCAAATAAACTGATGAGCGGTCGGTAAGTTTACATTATGTATCTATTTGCTATTTTCTAGGATTAAATTATAACATTTTGACAAATTTAAATCAGATCTATCATTAACTGCGTTTTTATTTTTTAATATTTCTATAGTCTCAATAACACACCTTGCTTTTAACTTCTGTTCTTTTTGTAGAATTTTCACTTCTTTAAAATTAAATTTGTTGTAAACTGTTTTTACTGGCGTGGTAATAAAACAAGAGTTTATTAAATAGTGTAGTATATTCACTTCAACTTAACAACTATTCGAAATACGTAAATGGTATAAGTATCGTGAGTATCGGCGCGCGCGTGAATTTCTTCAGCTCAGTTACGTGTAGCTTCTATGAACGTCCAGACTCGACTGCCCTTCCCGCTACCACTGACATCGCTAACCCCTTCCGTTGGACCTGTCGAACCAATCAGGGTCTCGGATCCCAATTGTTGCCTTATATGGTCATGAAACTGTTCCTTTCGTCGCACGCTTTCCATATACAGGGTGATCTTCCTCATTCGGCCATCCTCACGGATTTCGCTCCTGAGAAATAGAAATCAGAACCAAAATTAAAAAAACCTTCTTAACAAAAACAATAAATCTTCTTCTTAGACATAATCGTCGAATCTCCTTGGTCTCCGTCTAATTCTTTTCTGGACTATTTCGGGATTGTTCTTTTTAACGTCTTCGTCTATCTCTTCGTCTCTTGGGTCGTCCTCTCTGGAGTCTTCCTCTTTTGAGTCTTCCTCCCTTGAGTCTTCTTCTTCTCTTGGTTTTGCATCTTCGTCTCTTGCATCTTCTTCGTCTTCACTTGGATTTGAATCTTCGTCTCTTCCATCTTCTTCTTCTTCTCTTGGGTTTGCATCTTCTTTTTCTTCTTCTTCACTTGGTTTCGGCTCCTCGTCTCTTGCATCTTCTTCGTCTTCACTTGGATTTGAATCTTCGTCATCCTCGTTAGACCTGTATACCTTCAACTGGCTTACATGTGCTGTGGTGGTGAACGCCCTCATCCCCGCTCCCTTTATGTCCGCCAATCGGTAAGCATCGGAGGGTAGTTTCTCGATTATCTCAAATGGTCCTCTGAATTTGGGTTGCAACTTGGTTGGGTACCCATCTGCTACTGTTGCCCACTTCATCAGCACGATGTCTCCCACACTGAGCTCATCGGGCTGGTACCTGCTCTTGTCATATCTTCTTTTGTAGGTTTCTTGTGACTGAAGAAGTCGGTACTCGAACTCCTTTCGAATGTTCTCTGGTGGCTGCCATACCGGTTGCTCCGGATGTTGAACCACACTTTCTAAGCAATTATCTTGAAACTCTGGGTTGTATCCCATTAAAGCCTCGTATGGTGTTCGCCCTGTATGTTTATTCCTTGCGGTGTTCATCTTCTGCTCCGTCTCAATCAACATCTCGTCCCACCCTCGTTGCTCTTCCTGGGTCGTCGCCATTACGCCCACCAGCGTCCTAACAGCTCTCTCCACCATTCCGTTGCTCTGGGGGTGTCTTGACGAGATCAAGGTGTGTTTGATCCCGTACTGTTTACAAAACTCTTCAAAAGCTTTGGAAGTGAAGCACGTTCCTCGGTCGCTGACTAGCTGATGTGGTATACCAAATTGCTTGATGACGGTTTTTAGGTGTCGAACATTCATCACAGTCTTTGTCGACCGTACCGCAAACAGCTTGACAAAACGCGTCAAGGCATCTATTACCAATAGCACGTGCACGTTCCCACGTCGCGTGGCGATAAATGCGCCACAATGATCTACGTGGATTCGATGAAAAGGTCTTGGAGGGATCGGTAGTGGATGCAGTTCCCCGGGTTGCCGCCCCCCTGGAACCTTGAACATCAAGCATCTCATGCAGCTTCGGATGTGCTGCCTCACATACCGACGGATGCCTGCAAACCAATATTTTGTTAGGATTTTCGCTACAGTTCTATCGAGTCCGAAGTGACCCCCGAAGTCGTGGTGCCGCACACACAGGGATTTACGGCCCGATCGCGGAATCACATACAGTTTTCTGGGTCGATTGTCCACACTAACCGACCGAAACAATCTCCCGTTTTGCAATTCAAGGTCCTTTACGTCAAATTTCTCGGTTACACTCCTATCGCTCTTGTCTTTCTTCAAGATAGATATCAGCCGTTGTATCTCCGGATCGCTTCTCTGGATCATCAGGATCTGCTCCTCCTCGCTGATCACCTGATACACCTCCAGTCGATCGTACAACCCTTCGAGAGACTCACACCTGTCACCAGTTGGGGCCCGAGATAACGCATCAACGTGTACCATTCGTTCACCTGGTCTATGTTTCAGGTCAAAGTCGTATTCCTGCAGTAACTGAAACCATCGGGCTATCTGCGAATTCCTCGTTTTTTGTGTATTCATGTGCACTACTGCCTCACAATCGGTCACAATGGTGAACTTCATTCCTATCAGGTAGTTCCGCAGCCTTTCGAGAGTGTAAGCTACTGCCATCAGTTCAAGCTTACATGAAGAATAACGTGACTCGGCTTCGCTCGTTTTCTTGGAGACGTAGCAAACGGGTCGCAGGCCGCTCTCGTCGTCGCCCTGCAGTAACACTCCCGCTAGACCAGCTTGGGAAGCATCAGTGTGAACTTCTGTTCGTGCAGCCTTCGGATTGAACAATATCAGCACTGGTCTCGACAATAAAATCTTCTTCAGTGTATCGAAGGTTTGCTGTTGGGACTCCCCCCACTCGAACGGCGTATCCTTCCTGGTTAGGTCCGTCAGAGGTTTTGCAATTCGCCCATACCCCTCGACAAAACGCCTGAAGTACCCCGCCAACCCGAGAAATCTTCTCACTTCATGTCCGTTCTTCGGGATTGGGAAATCTCTCA
Source organism: Aphodius granarius (assembly GCA_963971325.1). Lineage (NCBI taxonomy): Eukaryota > Metazoa > Arthropoda > Insecta > Coleoptera > Scarabaeidae > Aphodius > Aphodius granarius. The sequence continues at coordinate 9,333,646 of OZ020225.1, forward strand.
CCGCGGCTGTCTTCTCACCTGGCCTCAGTCCATTGTTAGTCAATTGGTAGCCCAAATATTCCACCTGTTGCATTCCGAACTGACATTTTTTCATCTTCAGTGTTAACTTCGCCTTCTGTAGTGCCTTGAACACCAACTCTAGCTTCCTGAACATATCTTCCCAGTCCTTCGCAGCTATGAGGATATCGTCGAGGTACCAGTGCACAATGTCTTTTCCCAGAGGTCCTAAAACTATAAACATTAACTTAGAAAATTCATAGGGTGCATTGCAAAGACCAAAGGTCATTCTAGTAAACTCTCCCGTTGTATCTGGCGTAATAAACGCTGTCTTCGCTCTGGATCTCTCGGTGAGTGGTATCTGCAGGTATGCATTCCCTAAATCAAGCAACGTAAATAGTTTCTTGTCGTGCAAGCCCTCAAATTGCTCCTCAATAGTTGGAATTGGAAAATTCATCCTTCTGGTCTGTTTATTCAACGGTCTATAATCCACCACCATTCGATAATCACCATCTTTCTTGTTCACCAGTAAACAAGCTGAAGCATATGGCGAGTTTGTCTCCAATACGAGACCTTGCCTCTTCCACTCCTCGACAATTCCTCCCATAATCTCCCGTTCTCTTGCGCTGGCCTTGAATGGTCTGGCTCTCACCGGCACATCGTTGTCTATAATCTCCATTTCCATCACGTCCGTGCAGCCCAGTTCTGCAATATTCATGGCAAAACAATTTCTATATTTGTTCACCAGATCTACCAGTTGTTGGTGTATCACTGGGTCCGTATCTGGTCCAACCTGTACCATGTCCATTGTTACGGGCAGAGTTCCCGAATCAACCTGTACAGTGTCACATCCTTCTGTTGCCTCCGACCTTCGCATATGCCCAACCACTTCATTTGGTTTCACGACGACATCTTCCTTCGTCGCATTCACCATCGGCATCCGACACTCCTGATCGCCGACCCGGACGTTTATCAGATTCACCATACCCCGGTTTAATTCTGCAATTTCTCCTCCTCTGATGATGAGTCGTTGAGGGGTAGTTTCCACCTGCAAATCCTTGAAGGGGTCCTCGTTTACGTTACCAAAAACAAGCTGGTCTCCAACCTTCAGGTATGCCACCTCCGGAAGCTCGGTGAAAGAGCGTCCAACGAGTATATCTACCGTCTGAGCATCATCCCGAACAACGTACACGTCTACCTCGGCTGCAGCTTTCCCAATTCTCAAGAAGCCGGTTACAATACCTTTGCATGCTTCTACTGGTTTACTTAAATTGCCATACCCATAGAGTTCCAACGTTGTGGGTCTCTGTAGTAGGCTCATCCGCTTCACGATATTTTCTCGGGCCAAGCACACGGCGCTTCCTTGGTCGATCTGGGCAGAGACTTCTCGTCCATTAAATTCTACAACCCGTAGGTACTTCTCTATGGCATTCTGGTTGCTGTCGATTACCATCACCTTTCCTTGGGGACAGTCTCGCTTCAGGTGTCCCACCTGTTGGCATGCGTAACACCTCTTCTCTCCTTTCTGCTGCGGGCACTTGTTTGCTACATGTCCTGGTTGGCGACAGCGAAAACATGTCACCATTCTGGGTCCACCTCCTTGTTCCCTGTTCTCCTTCATGACCGTACCTGGCTTCGTAGCTGTTCTATCCACTGCTCCTAGTGCACCACTTCTCGGAATGTCTCTTCCACGGTCAATTCTCTCGAGAGTCACTAGATCATCCAGGAGGTCATCAATATCTGTGTGCTGTTTGACCATCAAACCGGATGTAGCATGGGCTGTAAGCAGGCCAATTAAAATTTGTTCTTTTGTTTCAGAGAAAGGCAAATTTATAGCTTGACATAGAATATATTTTTCATGCACATAAGCGCTAACGCTCTCTTTCGCTCGCTGTACCCTCCTTTTCATGCGGTCCCATTTCTCTGTGGTGCTTATTGTACTTACAAATGTTCTCCGAAACGCTACCTCAAATTGTGCCCATGTGTTGATGTTTCTTCGCCGTGCCACATACCAGTTTCTTGCGGGTCCCGTCAAATGCAACCGCGCTACCTCCAATTTGAATTCTTCTGACCAATTGTTCAACGTACCGCTCACCTCCAGCTGTCCCAGCCAATCTTCCGCTTTAATGTAGTCCATATCGCCTTCAAATTTCCCCAAAATTTCCGGCATGCTACCCACTGTTATCCTAGTCTTGCTGCCTTCTTCCATCCTGGACAATGTCATGCTCATTTGCTGCAGTACCGATGCATTTAAATCTTCACCGCGAGTATCATTTAATATACTAGCGCCCTCTACTGGATCCTTTCCTGAGTTACCGTCCTCCATGTTGTTGACGTCACGTCCGCACAGTTCCACCCCGAACTATCGTTCCGACCGCGTCTCAAAATGGCTGCTCACCGGTTACAACTCCCACGATCCACGCTACACTTCGCAATTGTTCCTGAGTAGATCCCCCGCGCGTTTCTGGCACTAGCTATCCTGCTCCGTGCTTCGAGAACGCCGGCAACGTTCCTAATCGAACCGCTTTTCCACTCGCGCACTTGAACTGTTCAACACCGTAGTTGCGTTCATTCACTACGAATCTCACCGTATCTCTCGTATAGTTGCGTCCGTATTGTATCCCTTCTGTATCTCTTCCGAATCCCTTCCGAATCCCACTTCTGAGAATGTTGTAAACTGTTTTTACTGGCGTGGTAATAAAACAAGAGTTTATTAAATAGTGTAGTATATTCACTTCAACTTAACAACTATTCGAAATACGTAAATGGTATAAGTATCGTGAGTATCGGCGCGCGCGTGAATTTCTTCAGCTCAGTTACGTGTAGCTTCTATGAACGTCCAGACTCGACTGCCCTTCCCGCTACCACTGACATCGCTAACCCCTTCCGTTGGACCTGTCGAACCAATCAGGGTCTCGGATCCCAATTGTTGCCTTATATGGTCATGAAACTGTTCCTTTCGTCGCACGCTTTCCATATACAGGGTGATCTTCCTCAAATTGATGTTTTGTTTCTTCTTGGTGTTTTTTAAGAGCCGTTATATTTCTTGCGTATTTGTGTCCTTTTAATCTCTCTTCAAGTAATTGCTCGGTTTGTCCTATATACACTTTTTCACAATTACTGCATGGAATCTCGTATACACAGTGGGATTGTTTCAGCAATGGTGTGGGTGATTTCAATTTGGTGTATATGTGTTGTAGGTTTTCTGTATTTTTGTGGCCAATTTTAATATTGTAGGGTTTTAACATATGGTTAATCTTTTCGGATAGGTTCCTAATATATGGGATTCCTATGTATTTTGTAGTATCTGGTGTTTGTTTTTTATTTGATATTGTTTGATTATTTGTGTTTCTTTTGTTAAGTATTATTCTGTTTTTAATTGTTTTTTTAATTAGATGTTGTGGGTAGTTGTTCATTTGTAGGATATTTTCAACTTTTTGTATCGTTTCCCTTTGGTATTCTGGGTTGGTGAGTTTTATAGCCAAAAAGTTTATTTTATTGTTTTCGTTAATTTCCATAGTGAATTGGAGTTTTTTGTTGTAGCTGTTAAATATATTTAGTACTTCTGTTTCTTTGCTTTTTGGTACAGCCATTATGCAGTCATCTACATATCTTCTGAAAAATGGTATGTCAATTTTTATTGATGAAAGTACAGTGGATTCGAATTTTTCTAAGACTATCTGTGCAACTACACTGGATACTGGAAACCCCATAACACAACCATATATTTGTTTGTAGAATTTTTCTTGATACTGAAAATATGTGTGTGTTAGTGTGACTTCAATTGCTTCTAAGAATTCCTTCTTTGGTAGAAATGCAAACTCTTCAATTATTTCCCATTTTTTGTTTATAGCGTCTTTTGCTAATGGTATGGGAATGTTGGTGTACAGAGATATTACATCTAATGATATAAGGTGGTACGAATCATTTATTTTGATTTTATCGATGAATTCCTTAAAACACCAAGAGTCTTTAATATAGTATTCGTTTTTTCCGACAATATTTGTTAAATTATCTGCAAGTAGTTTGGCTAACTTATAAAACGGTGATTGGATGCATGATACTATTGGTCTAAGTGATATGTTGGTCTTGTGTAGCTTTGGTAATCCATATATTTTAGGAGGTTGTGAATTGTGGATTTTAAGTTGGTTGGAAAGTTCTTTTGTTATTAGTTTTTTTGATAACCATTTATTAACCATGTCGTTGTTTTTTCTTTCATATATCTTTGTAGGGTTGTTTTTTAGTAAGGTGTATGTACTATCGTCCTTCAAAAGTGTGTCCATTTCTTGTTCGTATTGTGTAGTATCCATAACGACTGTTTTGTTGGTTTTGTCGGCTTTTAGAATGTTTATTTGTTTGTTAGCTTTTAAAAAATGTTGGGTGTTCTTGATGCTTTTAATTAGTTGTTTGTTTTGCATGTCTTGTTTCATATTTTTTGTTTTGTAAATTTGTATTGCGTTGCTTACCTTTGTGGCTATGTCGTTTTTTTGGTCTGTATTCAAGTTTTGAATTCCACTCTCGATATTTGCAATTATGTTTGTGATTGGTATATTTTTCTTTTCATAGTTGATGGAAAAGTGTTGTCCAAGACTCAAGATGTTGTTTACTTCATCTGGTATAGTTGTATTTGATAAATTAACTATCCATTCTTTATTTCCTAGTTTTATAGGTGTTTTCTGTTTTTTTTTGTAATTGGTCTATTTTTCGTTTTTGTGTTTCTTTTATTTCTCGGTTTTTTCTTTCGATGTTTTGGGAGAAATTTTGCAGGTATTTTAATATTAAGTCTTTTTCTTTGGTTTCTTTAAGTTGGTGTTCTGTTTCAGTAACGGTATGTTTGAGTTTATTAATTTTTTTCGTGACATCTGTGAGGAGTAATTGAATAGTAGATCGCTGGAAGGCTATGATGTTGTTGATGAATTTTTGATTCAGGTGCTCTTGTTCAAATTTTATTTGTTTGTGTCTGAATTGGAGGAACTTTGGTATTAGTCCTTCTGTCTTCATTTTCAGTAAGAATATTCGTTGATTTTTTGCGTTTACTAGCTTTTCTTGTTTTTTCATTAGCTTTTTTATTTGGTTACGTGTTTGTTGTCCGCAAATTGTTTGTATTTCACGTAGAGTTGGTACACTTTCCATTTTCACCCAGGAAATTTTAATATCGTTTATCTTCTGTTTATTTTAGCCTTGTTATAAAAAAACACAATTTTTTTCTAATTGTTTATTAGTTGGGTATAGAGGCTTTGTATTACATTTGTTCACTATTAGCAACGGTCTAACGTTTCGATGCGTACTGCATCTTGGTCACAGACATACTAAGCATAGACATTTTGAATTTTATACAAACATAACAGGAAAACAAGTTTATGCAACCAAATAAACTGATGAGCGGTCGGTAAGTTTACATTATGTATCTATTTGCTATTTTTTAGGATTAAATTATAACATTTTGACAAATTTAAATCAGATCTATCATTAACTGCGTTTTTATTTTTTAATATTTCTATAGTCTCAATAACACACCTTGCTTTTAACTTCTGTTCTTTTTGTAGAATTTTCACTTCTTTAAAATTAAATTGGTGTTTTGTTTCTTCTTAGTGTTTTTTAAGAGCCGTTATATTTCTTGCGTATTTGTGTCCTTTTAATCTCTCTTCAAGTAATTGCTCGGTTTGTCCTATATAAACTTTTTCACAATTACTGCATGGAATCTCGTATACACAGTGGGATTGTTTCAGCAATGGTGTGGGTGATTTCAATTTGGTGTATATGTGTTGTAGGTTTTTTGTATTTTTGTGGCCAATTTTAATATTGTAGGGTTTTAATATATGGTTAATCTTTTCGGATAGGTTCCTAATATATGGGATTCCTATGTATTTTGTAGTATCTGGTGTTTGTTTTTTATTTGATATTGTTTTATTATTTGTGTTTCTTCAGTTAAGTATTATTCTGTTTTTAATTGTTTTTTTAATTAGATGTTGTGGGTAGTTGTTCATTTGTAGGATATTTTCAACTTTTTGTATCGTTTCCCTTTGGTATTCTGGGTTGGTGAGTTTTATAGCCCTATCGACTCCTCTGGTGACATTCAGTTTATATGTTTCAGGTTGTGCTGAATTATAATTAATAGTGAACAAATGTAATACAAAGCCTCTATACCCAACTAATAAACAATTAGAAAAAATTGTATTTATATATATATATATATATATATATATATATATATATATATATATATATATATATATCCTGCTACCATTGTTGCGTCCTTTCACAATCCAATATTATTACGTCCACTGGAAAACGTACAGATAACTTAAATTTGAACGAGAATAGTGCTCGGTAAGGTAGTTCCGTGTTCAGTGCACACGATCAATTTACAGGAATCTAACTTTTGTATATTCATTATATTTTCACTTCGCGTACCTTGCTGACTCCTTTCATATTTAGTATCATGTAAACTCCATTGGTACATATATTGTACATTATGACGTCCGCGCGTTGTTGCCATTATGAAACAATGATTTGTATGACGAAGTCATATATATACAAAGTCATATATATATATATATGTGGAAGTGGTAGAGGAGGAATTTATATTTATTTGGTAAGTAAATGCTTTTCTCATATGTGTGCCTGGATATGAAAATGATGTTTCAGAGATTTCGCCGCGGGACACTGTCGAGTATGCCTCAAAATATTCTCAAAACCTTCGTCAATTGAATGTATGTGCGTAGATTCATTTTGAGGACATTTTAAAAAAAGTTTTGAACGAACCAGCTTCAATGTTAATGATTTTATTTTTCTGGATTGGCTGTAGCATGATCTCTATCCGAAAATACTTATTTTGATAACTGGTCTTTTTCATATCCAGGCACACAAATTTTAGGCAAATTTAAAAAAAAAAAGAAAATGATTATCAACATTTAGAAAGAAAGGTTACTAAACTGCATATTTAATTACATAAATTTGTAGGATCGGTTGTTAAATAAACATAAATCAGAATTATGTAAGCAAATTTAAAAATAATTAGTTAAATAGTTTTAGCAAAAGAGATTTAGAAAAGATTTTCAATAGTTTTAATTGTATTTAAAAATTTATTGTTTTTTCAATTGAGATTCGGATTTGAGGATTTATGATTTAGGAATCTTTTACTTACAACATTTTGCTTCATAGTACTAGATACATAGTGTGATTAATGTTTTGACACTTAATAATGCGTTTCTGGTGAGAGTGAAAGAGGAATGCAAAGAAACTCCTATAATACCAATTATCACATTTAATACCTAAAAACTAAATCTTGCACTGTATATGTAATAAAATATGTAATAAACATAAACAATAACTCTTAATATAAAAAATAAACAATTACTCTTGATAATGTACATTTATGTTTAAGGGTTATCTTAGTCCTTCTTCTTCTTGCTATATTCATTTTGTACAAATACTTTAATTTTAAGCCAATCTTTATTTTGCAGTAATTCTGGATGTTTTGATTTGAATTCTTCACATTCACTTTTTTTAGGGGGTTTACTAGCATTAATATGAGCTTTGAAAAACACTTTGACTGCTTCTTTCTGCTTAGTGGTCCACGGAACTAAGGTACGGCTTTTTCCTTTTTTTGGAATTGCAGCATTTATGGCGCCCTGGGTCTCTGCTCTGGGCGGAACTGGATCCTTAGCATTCGGTAAACTGTCATTAATAGATATATCTTCAAGATCACTTTCATCGCTATTGTTATCATCATTAATCAAGTCTTTTTCCATGTCAATATTTATCTCACCTAATGACTTTCCTTTAAATTCACTTGTACCACCTTGTTCCATTAACAATAACAGCTTTGAAATTTTAGTTGTTTGGTAAATTTCATCTGGAAGTCTGTAGGAATTTCTATGGACTCCTACCGTATGACCCATAAACGTTGCTAGTTGTTCTATTTCATTTTCAGATAAGCTAAAAAGTTGTGAAAGAGTAGCTAGGTGTTTTCGAAGACGAGTAGATGTTATTGATGACGGGTTCTTTGCTCCACAACATTTGGCATATTTATTCAAAATTTTATATCCAATTATGTGAGATAAGGAATTTGCCTTTGCAAACAGATACGTATTTTCTTTAGGAACAAAATTCTGCCTTATTTTAAGTAAAATTTCAATATGATTCTGAACATCGGCGCTAAATAACACTGGAACAACCCTTCCTACACAGACTCCACCAAATTATTATAGGCCGCAGCGTTTTTATTCTTCGATAGAATTTTTGAAGCATCTTTCCGCTATTTGTATTAAGTACTGCTTTAACAATCGCAAGTCGGTTGCCAATGGAATGACTGTGACCTTATTCCATTTATTAAGGTTCAGATTATTTGCTGCTTGCGAGGAAATCTCAAACTTCCAATTTGATTCGAACAGAAGAATCAATGTTTTAAGGTTTGCTTCTGCTTCGCCTGAAGAAACTGATAAATATGGAGCTTGTCTTTTGTAGGCATATGATATAGCAATATCACAGCATTGTTTTAATGATGTGACAATATTCATCGCAAATGCCGGTGACATATATCATCTTTTTCAATATCATATCTTGCTATACGCTTTGTTGCTTCTACGAAAAGGTCAAAATATTTTGGCTGTAACGCGGAAATCATGTTGGTAATTGATGGCTGTAATTTTCTCATTTCAATGAGTATTTTTGAAAGCTCCCTCATCTTACGCGAAGTGACGTGGACGAAATGTCTTTCCCTATGCGTATTGAGATATCTGGCCTCAAATGTGCAGATCAAGGCGTCATTTTTAGCCTCCATGGACACTTTATCTGCACGCATATGAGGAAAGACATCTTCCTTCAATCGCCGATCAACCCTTTGATTAAAAATAAGCTTTGATTGGCCTGCAGCCTGAGCACTACCTTTGCAGTTAGCGCCAAGGCATTTTTTTCTGTGGCGATATAGTAGTTTACAAGAAAAAAATCCTAGGCAATTATCGCATGGCAACACGGATCTCTCAGGCACATATGTTTCCCGCACTTTTTTAAAACATTGACGTGGGCTTGCTAAAAAATTTCCCTTTCGTCTTAATCTGTCCAACAAATATCGCCTCTCTTTACTTTTGACTGGTTTTGATAAAATTTCGGATACTCCTATTTCCATTGAGTGGTGCCTTTTGATATGGCGCGCAAAATTTAATACGTCAGTTTCACAATAATAGCAGTGATCAGGTTTTCTGATATAAGGCTTCTTCGCAGTTGAAGCATTTCCATCCTGATACTGCTCATATGAGGAAGGGGTTTCCTGAGGCTCTGATTGTTGCAGAGAAGTATCTGTGGAACATCGCGTATTTGCACCTCGCGTAATACGAGGGGACGTTTGGGAAGTACAATTTGTTGGGCAATCCTGAAATAAATTAAGTTATAAAACACTCAAAAATATTCCAAAAATAGTTGAACAAATTGCATATTAAAAAAGGTGAAATTTAAAATGTATAAATATTATTTTCAATTTCTTCGCACCTGACTGATTGACTGATATAGGTAGAGTGTGATGATAAAGTTTGGAACAAAATTCATAATTTCGTTATTTAACGTTTTCAAGAAAAACGCTCGGACAAGTCAATGTTGACTTTTAGTAAGCCACCCTATAACGTAAACATTTTGTCTATGAAGGATCGATGACGTCATCCTAATTTTGTTGCTGTTTTTTCCATAGAACTCGTTATTATTATTGAACCCAAAAAAGGCACAAAATTTGTCGCCAATGTTCGAATGGAGCTACAGCAATTATATTTTATTTTTTGAAGTAAATGTGCTATTTAAAAAAAAAGGTACCATTTTTACATCATCATTTAAGTAGTAAGGCGGTCTATGAAAAAGCAGCAAAAAATAGGGGTTGTCATTTAAAAAAAAATGAGGATGACGTCATCGATCCTTCATAGACAAAATGTTTACGTTATAGGGTGGCTTACTAAAAGTCAACATTGACTTGTCCGAGCGTTTTTCTTGAAAACATTAAATAACGAAATTAAGTCATTGCTCCAAAATAGGTGACGTCATAGATAAAATTTTTACATCACAACTTGGCTTTTTAAAAGTTAAATGTTAAAATTTACCTAACCAAACGATTTTCTTGACAACATTAAATAACGAATTTATGAATTTTGTTTCAAACTTTATCATCACACTGTATATGTATGTATATTTTTTTCAGAACTATTACCGATTCATCAGTAGGATCATATGTTGAGTCACTACCACCTGATACGTGGAATGGATCTTCTGGTGCCGGTGGTATTATTTCTTCATCATCTGTTGAATGTGTCGAATTCAAATCTAAGTTCTAAAAAAAAAACAATAAAATTAATTGAAAAATTTTAATGTATTATGCAGAAAACATACCTCGTCTACGCAATCCGCTTTTTCTGTAATTTCTCTTGCTGTTGCCCACCCTCCTGCCGACTCCGGATTAACTATGGGCAAAATTTTGTTTGTTTGTGGGATCAAAGGCGGAAAATTATTCGGTTCGTTAATTTGTATATTTTGAAGAAATATTATCTTTTTATCAGGATGAATTTTTGTTTCTTCTTGAACGTAATTTTCATCATAGAAATCATAAATACTGGTTGCCTAAAAATATGAGTACATGATGTTACTAAGTACATACATGATACGATGTTGGCAAAATATGCTATTTCTAATGTATTGAAATCATACCGCGGTTTGGATATTCGTTAAATTATCTTCCTGGAATATTTTAGTTTCCAATATTGTGTCCTTTAATTTAAGAGTAGTATGAGAGTCATTAACTGGCGTAGGTGACAGCACTCTGTTGCAAAACCAGTTACTGTTAAATTTTTTTTTTGGAAAAAAACTGGGCTCTTATTTTTTAAAAAGTTGAATAATATACAAAACCCTTAAATAAATACATCAACATACCTGATTCTGGTTCCATTACACACAGATAATTAACAAACTCCAAACACAACAACGACCGTTAAATTCAAACTATTATTATGGTTATGGAGGACAACAATGCCAGTCCAAACCTAAACAATGTTGTATTCCTATTTATCGTGACTACTGGTAACAATTTCAATGTATAAAAGAAAATGCGAAAAGTCTATACGGACGCATCAATGATCGTCAGATGGATGCAAAAGCTGTACTCAGAAAACTAAAATGCTAACTCTACCGAATAACATTCCGATAACGCTTTCAACAGCGTTGCCAGCTTCCAGCAAAATATGGACGCACTATTATTTGTAAACCGTACCGACACTATACAGATTCGTATACTATTCCCGTGCCTCTACCGGAATTCTGTTATCTGGGTTTATCTCATGAATCCCAATAGATGGCGGGAAAGTCAGACGACAATTCACAGTGGAGATGAAACTACGTTGCACTGTCATATTATGACCTTGAAAAGTTCGGCAGAAGCGCCAAAATCACGGCTGACCTTATTGCGATATACGGACGAAGGACGCAATAATCAATGTAAATTGCATATAGCAGGACGCAGCAATGGTGGCAGGATATATATATATATATATATATATATATATATATATATATATATATCTCTAAAAAAGTGCGTTTTGTGTAGTTGGACTCCACATCTAAGATTTGTGCCTCATTGTAATTGATTATGTGATCTTCAGTGTTTACATGTGTTGCAAGCATGCATCTGTCTTGTTGATGCCTTGCATCACTTTTGTGTCCTGCGATTCTGTTCTTTAAAATCTGCGATGTTTGTCCTATGTAGTATTTTTGACAATCCTGGCACTGTAGTTTGTATATCACATTCGATTGAGACATCGTTGGTGTTTTGTCCTTTAATTTGGTGTACAAGTTTCCTACTGTCTTAATTTTGTTCCTCGCTATCCTTATTTTCTCCCGTCTGAAAGTGTTAATGAGTTTGGTTGTTAATCTGGGTATGTCCATTAAAACACTGTATCTTGTCCTTTCTGTGATGTTGCTTGTAGTGTGTGAGTGGTGTTGACTGATTGGTCGTGTCCTGTCAAGTGGTGTTGAAAATAGCATAGTTTTCACCAATTTTCGAGGATAAGAGTTCTTGATTAGTATATTCTCAAGGCGTTTCATGTTTGTCAGCAAGAATTCATGGTCACTGATTGCAGTTATTCTTTTCTTCATCTGTTTTATGAAGTTTATCTTGATTGACATGGAATGACTTGAGTGGAAGTTCACATATCTCCCCGATGCCGTGCTTTTTTGGTACCAATCTAGTTTGAGTTTGTTATCTTCGTCTCGAATCACCCTGGTATCTACAAATGGTACAGAATTGTTATTATCTTCTGTTTCGACGGTGAATTTAATGTGTGTGTTGTAACCATTAAATATTTCCACAATTTCATCCAGTCCATCCTGTGGTATTGCCATTATCAGATCGTCTACAAACTTTTTACAAAAGGCACCTCATAAGACAGCCTGGGGAGTCGGTCCTCAAGTAGAGAATCCATTATATACTGCGATAAAATTGGACTTAGTTCGGATCCCATTGCGCAGCCGAATATCTGTCGGTAATGGACATTGTGGTATGAACAATAGTTGTTTTCAAGTACAAAAGTTGTAAGGTCTACCAGTTCTTTCAGTGTCATCCCTCTTGCATGGTCTCGAATATCATCCCACTTGCTATCCAATACCCGTACGGCTAGTTGTATCGATATGTTGCCAAACAAATTTACCACGTTCAGATGTATCATATTACGAATACTGAAAACACCATAAATAAAAAATCGGATACTCAGGATCTAAGTGCAGTCTATACTTACCTGCTGGTACTAGATAAAAAAACCACAAACACAAATAACACGCTATTTGATGATGCCATCACGTTCTAGGATAAACTTCGCAAATTTCAAATTCAAATGTTACGCGCCGAAAAGATAATTTACCGCGTGGGCACCAGAGGGCACTCGCGTCTTGACTTCTCTAGAAATAATAATAAACTACTATTGGTGGCGCTCCAGTCTGTCTTCGCGTGGCGTTCGTACACACACACACAGCATTATAACCATAGTTCCACAGTCAGTTTTTAAGACGCACTTCGTTTTGCGTGTCTACAGTGTAATTGTTCGATGGAAATTGTTAAGCCATACTAACTTCGCTTACATTGTAAGTCAAATAATACTAACAAGATCTGTATTACACTAACATTATTGTTAAAACTTGTAGGTCCTGAAGAAGGTGATAAAATAAACGCACCGAAAGCTTGACAGATGTAAAAAGAAGTTTTTTATTGAAACCTGTCTAAATTCCCGTTAACCAATTGCATTTAAATCACAGACAGTTATCAGACGTTTATATATATATATATATATATATATATATATATATATATATATATATATATATATATATATATATATATATATATATATATATATATATATATATATATATTGTTTATATATATTGTTTAGGCCCTTAATGTATAAATTTAATGTTTTCTTTGCAAGATCAATTTCATACATCGAAAGTCTATTTCAATCCAGTGGTTTTTTATCAGACCAGCTACGTTGAATCTGGTTGACATTGGAAGGGGTTTTAGAGGGAACCAGCTGGTCTAGGTGAGTTTCCGACCGATATTATTCGCTTTGAAATATTCGTGAGAGCAAGTTGGTTTATCGTGTTCTACGATTTCTTAAAAGTGATTGTCGCTTAATTAGTAGAGATAGATATCGACTCTGCTTGGTTGTTTATTATTGTTCTATTTTCGTCTATTTGGTATATGAATTGGTATGCAATTATTCTAGTATTTAATATTTATTTGATCATATTATCTATCCACGTGGGAATCGAACGTTCCGATCGTTCGTCATTATCATTACTTGTTTGTTATATGTTACCCGTTTTTCGTATACAGTCCACTGGAGGTTTTCTTATTTCTCTCGCCTTGGGCGTAAACATTGGTCCGTCGAGCCGGATTACGGTCAGCTAGTCTACTAATAAGTAGATATTAATTTTGGATATTTTAAGTTGAATTTTGGTGGTGAGAAGTTGTTGTTTTTGTTTGGTTTGGTACCTTTTTTGATATTAGAGTTCATTGCTTACTTCCGTTTGAGGTTAGAGTTCGTTTTTTATTTTTTTTTTCTGGTTTAAATTGAATTGTTTTTAATATGGCGGACAAGGCAAAGGAACAAAGGTTGAAGGTTCTAATCGGAAAAAGGGAATTTTATTTTGTCAGGCTACAAAACTTAAGCGACTGCGCTAAGAATTTGGAAGATCCGAAGCAATTAAAGTTTTTGAAGCACGACTGAAGACATTGCCTGAAACAAAATCTCTATTTCTGGAGATAGTTATTTCTGGAGCATTGAGGAAGAATATGTTCCGGATTTTGCAGCGGTTGGTGCTTTTGATGTTGTATTGTCATATTCTTTCCGTCGCTGCTACAGCTTGTCCAAAGCCGGCGGCTGCCACTTCTGCGATTCTACTGGAGGAATCTAAGCCTGCTAAGTCCATCCCACATTTGCCAAAATTAGAACTTCCTTCATTCTCAGGCGACTTGAGAGATTGGCCAATCGTCTATTAATGCTTTCGATCGCTTATCCATCAAAATGAGACTTTGTCGCCAGTCGACAAGGTGCACTATCTGGTCGGCTCGTTGTCTGGTAAAGCATTAACGCTATGCAGCGGAATACCTGCAGTGGGCGCGAATTATGATATTCTTTGGCAGTCATTTATCGATTGATATCAGGATGAGCGTATTCTTGCGAATTATTATTTGGAGCATATGCTTCCTCTTATAAGTTTTTGAGTAACTTCTTAGACGTATTTGACAGTTCGTATAATGCGTTGTGTAGACTCAACCTTCCTAACATTGCTGACTTTATTGTGTCTTACTTGGCTCTGAGCAAGTTAGATCCAGACTATTAGTTCTCGAATTAATCCCGATTACAAATATAAATTAGATGTTTTATTGGTAAATCGTATTACAGACAGAAACCCACAAATACCTGTAAATAAAAGTTCTTTGGGGTACTTGGATGGTTTAGCTTTGGCGGATGCAAGTTTTGACCACCCTGGTAAAATTGACGGAATAATTGGTGCCGAACTTTTCCCTCATTTACTGGGTAGTGAACTCCGATACTCTGAGACGGGAGATTCCATTATCCAGTCGTTGCTGTTCAGTGGTCGACTTTGAAAGTGATAATCTAAAAATTTTAGGTTTGCAGTGGCACCCGTATCTTGATCAATTTTCTTTCTCGATTGATACGCAACCGCATGCTTGTACTAAAAGGAGAGTACTATCGGTGTTGGCTCGTCTGTTTGGCCCTTTGGGCTTTTTGGCCCCAGTCACCCTCCAGATTAAGTTGATCATTCGTGAGTTTTAGATGTTCGGATTGGACTGGGATACAGCACCTCCCTCAACGTTAGTGTCCCGATGGGAACAATTTGAAGGAGAGTGGGCTCAACTGGGGGAGGTAAAAATATCGCGTCATTTGCAGATATTTGAGGGCGGTCGCTGTACATTGGTAGGATTTTCCGATGCTTGCTTGACGTCTTACGGTGCTGTTGTTTATTTGCGCACAGTTGGAGTCGACGGAACTGTTCATGTGAATGTAGTGTGTGCAAAAACCAAGGTAGCACCCATGAAGGTTCAGTCGATCCCTCGACTGGAGCTGTGTGCTTGTTACTTGTTGGCCAAATTGATGTATTTTGTTCGAAGCACCTACAGTACACGTATAACTGACTATTGTTATGGTTTGTCGGATTCTTCGGTTGCCCTCAGTTGGATACGTTCAGCGCCTTATCGTTAGCAATCATTTGTTGCAAATCGAGTGGCAAAGATATAGGAACTGGTGGCTCCCGCCTTTTGGTTCCACATTGGCGGAAAACATAATATCAGTGATTGTTTATCTAGAGGTCTTAACCCGTCCGAATTTATAAAAACATCCGAATGGAGGAGCGGTCCAATTTGGCTGAGATCGCCACTATCTGATTGGCCAATTAGTTGCAATCTTCCTGAGAATACCGACCTTTCGGAACAGCGAATTACTTTGGTTATTTCTACGTGCTTTTTGAAGTTGACTTTCGAATCCATTGTAATGCCAAGGTATTTGCAGGTGGTTGATGGTGAAATGATGCTGTTCTTTAAACGTATAGAAGGAGAAGAGGGTTTTATTTTGTGATACGGGATAAGTAGTTGTGTTTTTGCAGGATTAGCTGTGATACGCCATAAGTTAAACCAGGTCTGGGTATGGTCAAGGAATTGTTGCAGGTTGCTCATAGCTGTCGTAAGGTTAGCGGAGTGGGAGATTAGGGTTGTGTCGTCGGCATATAGGAAGATGTAGGATGCGGGATTTATGTTTTCGGGATTGGGATCATAGATATCGGAACAGAATACATTGTACAGGAGCGGGGATAATGGAGAACCTTGTGGGACACCTTGTAGTGAGGTAAATGGAGTGGACAGCGAACTTTGTATTTTGACTTGCTCGTGTTTATATATTTGCAGATCACCTGAAATATCCATTTTCTTTGATTTATCTATTTCGTGGATTAAGGTAATGTTGGTAGTATCTATCTGGTGTTTATGTTCATTTAGATGTTCATATACACTAGAATTCTGGTTTTTAGTGTGCATTGTCCGATGTAATGTTTATCACACCGCAAGTAAAGTTGATTAAATGTTGGTTTGGTGTTGACAATTAGGTAGTTGTTCTCAGATTTGAACGTTACAGTAATGTCATTTTTAGCGAGTATCGATTTTATTTTATATGAACGGAAGCGCCTTGATAGTTAAGAGAGATAAACCTATTCTTGTTGGCGCAGTGTGGATAAATTTCTTTAATAATATGTCTTGAGTGTATTTTATTATATTTACATTGCATTTCTTTTATATTGAAACCATTGTTAATACCTATTTTTAAGATATTATTAATTTCTGATTTAAATTCTTCGGTCTTGACGGGAACCGTGAGAGCTCTATTGAATAAATGTTTGAATGCTGCCTGTTTATTATTGTTGTATTGTAAGATGTTTTTGGAATAGCTATATCAGTATGGGTTGGTTTTCTGTATATATTATAAAGGAGTTTGTTGTGGTTTATGTCTTTTCTAATTGTTAGATCTAAAAATTGTATCGAATGGTTTATCTCTCTCTCCATAGTGAACTCCAGACTACCCAGATTGTTCAAGATATTGTGGAGTGCTACTAATTGAGCATCATTTCCTGCAGAGATTATAAATATGTCGTCTACATAACGACTGTAGTGAATAATATTATCTGTAATAAATTTATATCTTTGTGAAAACAGTCGATCTTCCATTCTATCAACATAGAAATCTGCCATTAGGCCGGATAGAGCCGATCCCATAGGTGAACCGTCTCATTACATAATATTTATCATTAAAAAGGAAAAAGTTTTATTCGGTTACATGTTCGATAAGTGTCATAATGTAGTCCACATCAAAGAAATCAAGGTTTTTTTGTCGATGTAGGTTATCTGGTTTGTATAGTTGACTTTCCTTTCTATCGAATATATCTGTGGTTGAAATATAAAATCTATGAGCTAATATATAGGTCCCTGGAATACATCATAGGTTGCTGTCCGACTTTTTCACATGATTTGCGTGATTGTTATGCTGCAGCTTATGATTTTTAATGTATTGATGAAAATAGAATAACATTTTTTTATCACTAAAGTGCCTCGTTCACATAGAGACAGCAGTCAACCTATGGTTGGATGGTGACAAGTGTCTCACAGAAAATCTTTGACTTTCAAAATATTGATAATATTAATAAGATGATGCTACATGAATTGCTGGATATATACTTAACATATTGATACTATCGTAAATCTTTCCGAGAAATAGAGGTTCGGAGTAAAAGTATTAACACAGAAAAAGTGTTCAGAAAATTATCATTTTCTGTTAATGCATAACTTAACATACTATTAATGTAAAGTACATAATTGTTCATATCAGATAAAAGGATATTACCCTTTTTGGAACTAGGCCTCTCCTAGCTGAACCCAAATCGCATGTACCGCATATACCGGTTGTCTCGCTATTCTTCGAATTTCGTCCACCCGTCTCATCATCTTTCTTTCGTTAGTTCTTGTATATTCTCTAGGTAACCAGTTCGGAACATCTCTGGTCCATCTTTTCTGCTGTCTTTCCACTGACCATTTTATTTTATTTTATCCATTGGGGATTGGGAGAACCGCTTATACCTTTCGTGCAATTTCTTTCTTCATACACAACTCAATAAAAGGTTATATTGCACACTGCATTTTTTGCAACTTCCTATACATTTAAACTGAGGCTTTATGTTCATCAAATGGTTGAAAAGGATGAAATTGTATGTCACGTTATTTGTAAATATTATAACCCAATAAATAGTAAGTAAATATGTTAACCCAACATAACGGATACAACGCTCGGGCAAGGAACCGAAAATAGCTGAACTAATCAACGTGTTTTTATTTGCCTAAAGAGGAAAGAGGCACGTGTCTAGATTTTGCATGCTTGTACAACAATCCCGCCTCGACTCGCCACTGCGGAAATCGATGGAGATTTGTTTGAACTCGTGAAATCATTTTATGATACCAGGGATCCGAAGTAGTCGAGAAATCTGGGACGGCGTCTGCAAACTTGACAGCATCAGCCGAGACCGGAACCGATCCAGACAAGCAGTCAGGCACAACCAGCTCACGTCCCTGAACAATATCGTAATCGAACGGCTGCAATCGAACAGCCCACCTAGCCAGGCGGCCCGTCGGGTCCTTTAACTGATTAAGCCCTAACAGAGATGCGTGGTCGGTAATCACCGTGAACTTGGTGCATTCCAGGTAATGTCGCAGCTTTTCGATGGCCCAGATCACCCCAAGACACTCACGTTCAGTGGTGGAGTAATTTCTCTCCTGGTGCGTCAATGATCGGGAAAAAAGGCAATCACCCGTTCCTCGCCGTCAATCTGTTGAGAGAGAACAGCACCGAGGCCGTAGGTAGAGGCATCAGTCTGCAAGCAAAATGGCTTCTGGAAGTCTAGACATGTCAGGATGGGTTCCGTCACAAGATGCTGTTTGATCGCATTGAAGGCTTGATCACATTCCGGGGTCCAAACAAATTTTACGCCCTTCTTGGTCAGACGATTCAAAGGTGACATGATTGTGGCAAAGTCAGGCACGAAGCGGCGATACCAACTGGCCATGCCAGCAAACCGACGAATTTCCGAAACGTTCCGAGGTACCGCAATGTTCAGAATGGCATTCACCTTCTTCGGGTGAACTCTGAGGCCGTTCTTGTCAACAATGTAGCCCAGGTACTTCAGTTCGGGCGGCAAAAGTGACACTTCTCCACACTAACCGTCAGTCCCGCTTCGCGGAGCCTAGTCAAAACCTTCTCCAGGATAACGAGATGGGTGGCAAAATCGGGCGCTATGATCACAATATCATCAAGATACACCAGTAGGGTAGGGTTCCAAGTCAGCGCATAGAGTTCTATCTATTAGACGTTGCCAAGTAGCTGGTGCATTCGTCAGTCCCATCGGCATTCTTCGGAACTGGAACAATCCTCGACCCGGCACAGTAAAAGCGGTATATTCCCTTGACGATTCGGCAACTGGGACCTGAAAATACGCAGACTTGATATCAAGCGAACTCAGATACTTCGCATTTCGCAGGCGATCCAAAATAGCAGAGATGTAGGGAAGGGGGTAGGCGTCCTTCTTAGTGACCTCATTTAAGCGTCGATAATCGACGCAAAAGCGGTAGCTGCCGTCCTTCTTAGGGACAAGGAGAATAGGTGCAGACCACGCACTCTTGGAGGGTTCTACCACGCCTTGTTCCAATAATTTATTAAGCTCCTCATCAATTATTTTCTGCTTCACAGGAGAGACCGGGTAGTAACGCAGCTTAATCGGAGGGGAGTCGGTTACAATTTCATGTTCGACAGAGGTCACTGTGCCTAAAGTGCCGTCCATGGCCCGAAAGTGCCGGCCAACCAGAGAGTCCAACGCCGCTCGCTGGGTCCGGGTCAACTCGTCGCGAACTTGCAACTCGCAAAGGTCAGCACCCCCGCCACCAAATCTCCATACATCGTTATGAAGGCCAGGAATGATGTTTATGACCCGCCAGAAATCCATCCCCAAAATCAATGGATGCGGCATCTCGGGAACAACCATAACATTCAAGACGCAAGTCTTATTCAAGAGTGTGAAAGGAACAGCAACAGTACCCAACGAAAAGCAGATACTACCGTTTGCTACAGAGCAATTCCTTCGGGTGGACGAATCCAAGACCAAGCCAAGGGAAAATAAAGTCTGGTAGCCGCTACTTCCAACAATGGTATTAGTTGCGCCCGAATCGAGCAATCCCAGCATGTCCAGCCCCAAAACGGTAACATTCAAGTAGGGACGCGAATCTCCAGAAGCGTGTGAAATTACGTAATGCAAAAGGATGCGGTGAGCACTGTCGGTGGTCTGGTGGAATGAGGGCAGCTGTTGACCACTCAGGCCCTCCGATCGGAGTTTTCCGGCTTCGAACAATTCGGGCAAGTCCTAACGGTTACATCCGGGCGTCGGCACAAATAGCACCACATTCGCTCACGGCTCTGACGGCAATCCTTCGCGAGGTGACCAACCTTCCGACATCGGAAACATCGGCGTGACTCTGAGCCGGATGTCTCAGGGGGCAACGAGATCTCCGCAGCCTCCGCACTGGACGACAAACATGCGAGTCCGGGCTCGACGCAATCCCGCCTTCTTCGAGGTGGGGCCTGATAGTGTTCAGCTCGGTACTTTTTGATGACGGGTTGACCGAGACCGCATGGCTCGCGAGTAACACGTGTTTCACGTCGCTCCGTAGAAATTCTTATTTTAGTGTTAATGTGGTAATAGTTTTATAAACAGTTGTGTGCCAAGACGTATTAAGTGCCCCTGTGCTTCATATTTTTGCGACGATGACATCCCACACCCGTGCAAATGCAGAGAAAAAAGACTTAATAAAGTCATGTGTCACGGAATTGCTAAAGGACAAAGATTTTCTCGCAGAATTAACTAGCACAATCGCTGGTGAGGTTAATAAGCGCATATCGGAGCAGGTTGAAGCTCTTGAGGCAAGGATTTCTGCCCTTGCTGAGGAAAATCAGCAGCTCAGCGCCAGGAATTCATCGTTATCTATTAAGTGTGATGCCCTGGAGCAATATTCCCGACGAAACAATATAAGAGTGCTTGGCGTGGATTCTGTCGCCAGGGATCAGACAGAGAATTTCATTACGGATCTATTTAAGAGCAAGCTGGGAATTGAGATACAAGCTGACCACATTGATCGATGCCACACGGTCGGCAACAGGAATGATGGCAAGTCCAATATTCTTGTCAAATTCACTAGCTACCGGTATCGTGATCGGGTTATGCAAAAGAAGAAACTACTGGCTGGCTCAAAAATCAGCATTGTGGAAGATCTGACCGTAAGCCGTCACAAGTTGCTATTATCTTCAATTAAAAAGTTCGGTCGTGAAAATGTGTGGGTGCGCGACGGCAATGTTAATGTTAAAGTCAACGGGGCTCGTAAAGTTGTCGTATGCGATGCTGATTTGCTCGAGCCGGATGATCAGAGTCGGTCCCGGTTGTGAGTTGATTGTTTCAAATCATATTACTCAGTTTGTACTGCTTATTTATTTTTTACCTATGTGTATTGAGTTAGGGTACATCATAAACTTCTTTTTCTTTTTTTTTGCGGAGCGGCTGATACTCATTTACGTAATTAAGCTTTAGTTATACTTTTTAACTGGTGTCCGACACACCACAGATACTTGCTTATTTTGTAGTTTTAATTTTGAAAGAAACTTGTTTTTTTTTTTGTTTTTGTGTATTAAATTAGTTTACTTGTACGAGCTTTTTGCAACCAGTTTTTTTTCTCGCACGCATTATTTCTTGGGGCCTGTGTTGCGGTGCAAGAAATTTTGAAATTTTTTTGAATTCAGATATACTAGACATACATAGAATTTTTTTTTATTTATAAAATTTGTATTTTATTTTTTATTAATTATGGGAAATATCAATTCATGAAGGTTGGACACTTGAATGTAAGATCTCTGCCTGTTCACTTTCCAGCAATTAGGGATTTGATACTCCGAGAAAGGTTTGACATTTTTGCTGTTTCGGAGACCTGGATTTACGCGAATGCTGATGTTGCGCCTTTTTCAATTATTGACTATCAGTTTGTTTTTGTCGGGAGATCACGCGTGCGTGGTGGAGGCAATGCGGGGGGTGGTGGTGGTGTTGGGCTTTACATCAGTAATCAGCTAAGGTATAATATCTTATTGCAATCGTCTACGGATTTATTTGAGCACCTTTGGGTGGAGATAACGAATTCCACCATGCCTCTTACAATCGGAGTTCTGTACAGGCCTCACGGAAATGTGGCGCAATTCCTGAGTAATTTTGAGGATACACTGTCTGAACTTGTGCCTAGGTCCGTGGATTTCCTTTGTCTAGGGGACTTTAACATAAATGGTTTTGACATAAATGGAACTTACGGGAAACGTTTCATACCTACTATTGAACAATTTAGTCTCATTCAGATCATTAATGCTGCTACCCGAGTCACGGCAACTACATCTACCTTGATTGACTATATAATTACAAATGTTGATGCCCCTGTTGAAAGTTCTGGTGTGGTCCCTGTCCACGACGTTTCTGATCATGCCCTGGTTACCGTTATATTGCATGATGACATACCTAATAACCAATCGAAAACGATATCTTTTAGGGATTTCAGATCTTTCGATTTAGACAGGTTCCAGGAAGACCTTAGTAACTCACCGTGGCATATCCTATTGAGACTGACTAACATTGATGATAAAGTTGCCTTTTTTAACTGTCAATTGAACGAAATTTTTAATTTACACGCTCCTATTCGTAAGGTGCAGTTACGAAAAAAATACCGGCCCTGGGTTACTGATACAGTGAAGGTACTCATGCGTCTACGTGATATGGCTTACAAAAGATATAAGTTGTCTAAGGACGCTGTCCATTTTCGGGAATACAAAGAGTTGCGAAACTACACTAACCAGGCCATTCGTCGCGAAAAAAAAGCATTCCTAGAAAATTTTCTTATTGACCGCGATTACCGCGGCCTCTGGAGAGCGTTTAAGAGACTTGGTATCACGTCAAACAAAACACAGGTTGTACCTGAGGGAATTGGGGACGCTGATGAGATGAATGCTTTCTTTCAATCAACGCAGAATCGGGGCGGGGGTGATCCGCAACTGATCGCGTTCTACAACTCAAACAGATTGCCGGGTGTCACGGGCGAACTGTCATTTAACTTGGCCACAGAGGCTGAGATCACCTCTGCCATAAACCTCATTAAGACCGACGCGGTGGGTTGTGATGGCATTAGCAGGAGAATGTTGGCCCTTTGTTGCCCGGTCATAGTTCCTTATATTTGTCACTTGATCAATTTCTGTTTGGAAAATTCTGTGTTCCCGTCTGAATGGAAAAACGCTGTGATTATCCCTATTCCCAAGATTAAGAACCCCCAACAAATAAAAGACCTTCGACCAATAAGCATCTTACCAGCAATTTCTAAGGTTTTTGAGAGGATTCTTGCAGACAGGCTGCGGTGTCACTTGAATGAGTTTAGTATTCTACCTGAGAGGCAGTCGGGTTTCCGCGCGGGATTTAGCTGCACATCTGCATTGCTCGACGTCACGGATGACATTATCAGAGGAACTGACTGTAGATTGGTGACCGCGTTGGTCTTGCTTGATTTTTCTAAGGCCTTTGATACGCTTCATCATGATACGCTGTTATCCATGCTCCATTACATTGGCCTGTCCCAATCTGCTGTTGATCTCTTTAGAAGCTATCTCATGGATCGATCTCAGCATGTTTCTTGCAATGGCACTCGCTCCTCCACGGTATCGGTGACGTCGGGTGTGCCTCAGGGTTCAATCCTTGGCCCGATACTTTACCTTATCTACACTGCATTCTTGTGCAGTGTTTTGAAACACTGTAATTCTCATATGTATGCTGATGACACTCAGCTGTATCATAGTTTTCATTGTGATGACATCCTTACAGCGCAGTATCAGATAAATCTGGACATCCACCGCTTGATCGAGCAGGCAGAGAGGCTCTGCCTTAGAGTGAACGCTTCTAAGTCATCTGTTGTTGTTTTCGGGGGTGAGCCTGCCGCTGCACTGGTTCGTCGTACGCTGAGGATTTGTGTCGGGGATGTTGTTCTGGATATCTCCTCCGAGGCGCGAAATCTTGGGATCGTGGTAGACTCTGATCTAAGGTTCAGAAGGCACATAGATTTGCTTTTGCGCCGTGCTTATGCTACTATGAAGCTTCTTTACAGCAATAGACTTCTGCTCGGTCGAGGGCTAAAGACCCAGCTGTGCGAAACGCTGGTTCTATCTATTTTTAATTATGGCGACGCCTTGTATGGTCCGTGCCTGGACAGAGTCTACGAGACTAAGATTCAGAGGGTACAGAATTGCTGTCTACGTTTTATATACGGCATCAGGAAACGCGAACGCATCTCTCACACACTTGGTTGGGTTGGGTGGCTGAACATGTCAAGGCGCCGAATCTTGCACGCCGCTTGTCTCTACCATAGGATTATTCTCTTTAAGACCCCACCGTACCTTTCCCGGAAAATTACTTTCCGCACTGACATTCATAGCATCAATGTTAGGCACAGACACAGTATAACTATACCCCTTCATCGGCTTGAAATTTTCAAGCGTTCTTTCTCTTACTCTGTGCCTAACATCTATAATAATGTTCCTGAGAGTATACGGCTGGAGGGTGAGCGTGGTTTCAAGGTCAAGTATAAGTCTGCACTGCTTGGGGAGCAGGCTGCTGGATTGCGGGTGACAATGTAATTGATTCTAATTGTGTCGTGCTATACTTTTTTTATCTTTTTTTACTACAGCACTGTATTTAGCTATTAGGTCATTTTTATTTTATATTGTTTCTGTTTCGGTTTCGCTGGGGCCAATGAAAAACAATAACATCCATGTGATGCATTGACTTGGCTCCAATTAACCTCAAATTTTTCTGTTCGATGTAGCAAGGTTATATTTTTTTTTCTTCTCCGTTTGTGGTTAATAAATATATTATTATTATTATTATTATTATTATCTCCAACAGCAGACATTCAGCTTCCAGTTCTGCGAGAGTTTGGACGGGAGGCAACTGCATTGTGTAAAACGAAGCCAAGTTCCTCCGGACAATATCCAACTGTACCTGCTTGGACAGCTGACCATAACGAGAGAACAACGCCTGCATACAAGCTAAGTATTCCACAATGGGTTCGCTTAAACCTTGAGTTCGGCTCATCATTTCCTGGAACAGGCGGCTTCGGTAGTCTGGCGGCAAGTAATGTTTCTTCAAAAGCTCGGACAAATCCGTCCATGTCTTACACTTGTGAATGGCTGCTCTATACCACAACAGAGCCTTTCCCTGGAATAAGTCAAAGGATGACCGGAACAGCTCATCTTCCGTGTAACCTCGGGCTCTACGCAACTCGGAGACCCGCTCAAGGAAGTCCATCACAGACAACGACTGGGGTTCACCAGAGAAGTGAAGGTTCCACTTATAAATTGGTATCAATCCATCACCAGACCTAAAGCTCGACGACTGGATGGTACTATTGTAAACTTCATGTGTTGGACCCACCTCATCCTCATCACTCTCCGACTCACTGGGTATCTCGTCATCACCTTCCGCCAACATACTCCCAGCGAGGTTCACCACGCTCGAAACACGAGGTTTCTTCTGTAAACGAGCCATAAGAACTGCTATCTTCGCCATCCATTCACCTCGCCTCCTAGACGTATCCGCTGCCTGTCCCTCAGTGGGGATAGCATCCACGCGACCCAACAAATGTACCACTCGAGAACAGCATCGCTGATAACCACTACTAGTTCGATCGGTATCGAAGGTCTTGGCCAGGGCTTCCAGTTCGGAATACTTAGTCTCGATTCCACTCAAATGTTGTTTCGCATCAAACGAATATGCCGGGTAACGGACGGATCGCTGTGCCTTTTCGAAACGGGTAAGTGATCTCAAACTGGCTCGCATATCGGTAACTGTCATATCCTCAGGGTCGATTCCTCGGTATTGGAGCTCATATTCCAGTTCATCTCTCTTCAAGTGATGTAATACCATTGGCAGAGGTGACATGTTCAAAAGAAGAAGGGAAATTTAAGGCCAACCACACAACACAATACGGGAAGACAGAGAGAACTCCTGGTTTGGGGAAGTAAATTTCGAAGAGGGAGTTGTGACAATCGTCTGCAACGCAGACTTCAACCAAAAAAAAGGAAAAAAAAACAGAGCCTCGATATCTACAGAAGACTAATTAGGGCCAACGACCGAAGGACCAATCAATAAAGGTTAATTAACGAACGGCCAACCAAAGAAAGGCCAATTAACAAAAGGTTAATCGCCAAAAGATCAACTAACGAAGGACCAATTAACGAAGGCTAATTAGTGAAGGGCCAATTAATGAAGGGCTAATTAATAAAGGGCCCCACGTTGGGCGCCAATCGTTGGGCGCCAATGTTACACTTTGATTTTCCAAACCAACAAAAAAAGAGAGTAAAGAAAACAAATTGACGGCTATGTCCAAAATCTTCCAAATTCACTCCTACCTGTGCGCTTGTGCAATTTTGAGGTCCTCGAGTGCTCCGACTTAGCTCAAGGGATGGCGTGGGTCTCACTCCAACTCCTAATCCAAAGTGTAACGGGGTTTAAGGGCGCCAGCCACCTTATACTCGATGGATGTAAACCCGGTGGCAAGGTAGTTCGAAGTCAGCCACAATACGACACAGGGTAAGATGAAGTTGTATTCCCCAAATAAAAGATGTTAAGGACAACATCCACTTTATTGTACGTTGTAGACGTAAGTCAAAAGTTCCGTGGATACACACAATTAAATATATACTATGCAATGAACTGAATGTAAATATACGTTGTATTACTTCGTAGGGTTTCAGCCTATCCAAAACAAACCAAGCACACAAGTAATATATGCAAGTGATCAACAAGATCAACGTTCAATGCAAATAAAACACAAAATATATAGATATAAACATACAAGAGCGCACCCCCAATATTATCTTGCCAGACAACCGTGTAAGTCGCAATCTTGGTCAATTCCAAGAAAGATAATTAAATTAGGAAAATTAAGACCGCATTGAAGTTGTTGATTAACAAAAGAAAGCTTAATTACATTAGATAAACAAACAAGCAACTTTCCAAACGCCAGGGACATATTTTAATCTGAATGCTGCATATTACATATTAGGTATACAATACCTTTCCTTGGTAACTGTTTAAGGACTTTTCACCTGTGATGAGATCGTATTGTAACGATAGTGCCTTGCTTAAGCGAGGACTGACGTCGCCGCGGCGCGGGAATATTCGAGAAGAAACCAGAGTAAACGCGAGTGCGACTCCCCGATATAGAATATTCCGGCGGACTCGGGAAGGCGTGCGGCGTGGACTGACAGGCGCGTGGGCTGGCCCGGTCTATGTTCGTGAAGAGTCAAGAAAGGCCAGGAATTATCACGAAGGTCGAGGCGCGGACTATATAAGCGCGTAACGGACGCCGCGAGAGTCAGTTCTTGCCTGGAAGCGCTACGAGTGAATACCAAGAGATCCACATAGCGACCGTGTGCAAATAATTAAGTGCTGTATTTACATAAATAGAGTTATTATAGTTATAAATAGAGTTGTGATTTTTAGTAGTGTTTAAAATAAATAAACTCTACACACAATGGACGTTTCCTTCGAACCTAAAACGTAACAACTGGTGTCAGAAGTGGGATTGAAGAAAATATAAGTGACAAGTGCGTGTAGTGATCATGGCCACCTTGGACAACTTAAAGGTGAAGGATTTGCGACAGGAGTTGGAGGATCGTGATCTGGACACGTCCGGAAAAAAGGAAGATCTTAAGAAGAGGCTATTAGAATATCTAATATCGATAGGCGAAGATCCAGACACGTACGTATTCGAGAGTCTCGAAACGAAGCTTCTCGAAATAAAGCTTCTAGAAAATTCTAGAAACACCGAAACCAAGCTTCAAGAAATTCTCGAAAGGAAGCTTCTAGAAAATTCGCAAATTCTTAAAACGAAGATGCAAGAAAATTCTCAAAACCTCGAGAACCTCAAAGCCGGATTGCAGGAGAAGCTTCTGGAAAACTCTCAAAACATCGAGAACCTCAAAGCCGGATTGCAAGAGAACCTTCTAGAAAATTCGCAAATTCTTGAAACGAAGATGCAAGAAAATTCTCAAAACATCGAGAGACTGCAAGAGAAGCTTCTAGAAAGTTCGCAAATTCTCGAAATCAGACTACATGAGAAACTTCTTGAAAATGCTCGAATCCTTGAAAGCAGACAAGAGATGTTTGAAACCCGACTACACGAGGAACTTCTAGAACATAAAGGAAACCTTGAAGAGAAGGTTCTAGAAAATTCTCGAAGCCTCGAATTCAAGCAAGAGATGCTGGAAACCAGACTGATAGAAAATATTGATAACAAGGCGAGAAGTCTGGAAGAGCAGCTACAAGAAAATCTGAAGATTGTGGACAATAAAATAAAAGAAATTGCTGAAAAAGCAGATAAAGACGACATACTGAATGCGAAAAAGTTCCAAGTATCTGCGACGGATTCCGTGATAAGGGAGGTCAAGTCTTGCATTAAACCACCAACCTTTGATGGGACCACATCATGGGATAACTACAAGAAACAATTTGAGGCAGCTGCTAGGGCTAATGGATGGACAACGCAGGAGAAAGCTATTTCTCTGACTATGGCGTTGCGCGGCAATGCGGTGGACATTCTTCAGACTTTGCCCGAATCCGAGTTGAACGACTTCGAAAAGTTAGTGAAGGCAGTCGAGGTGAAGTACGGCCACGCTCATCTCGAACAAGTATTTCAACTCCAGCTGAAGAATAGAATCCAAAAATCGTCGGAAACCCTACAGGAATTTCAATCAGACATTGCCCGCCTGGTCAGGTATGCCTACCCGAATGCCCCGGAAACCCTTTTGGAAACTCTTGGAGTCCATGCCTTTGTGGGTGGCATAAGAGATGTGCAA
This sequence comes from Aphodius granarius, assembly GCA_963971325.1. Lineage (NCBI taxonomy): Eukaryota > Metazoa > Arthropoda > Insecta > Coleoptera > Scarabaeidae > Aphodius > Aphodius granarius. Next base: position 9,362,703 of record OZ020225.1, read on the forward strand.
GTACAGCAGGCACTCAGAATGGCACGACCCAGGACGATCGTCGATGCATTGACCCATGCCTTAGAAGTGAAGGTAGCCAAAGAAACATCCAGGGGACATGCACGACTTCGGGGTGTCGAGCTGGAGGAAAATGGGAGAAGGTCCCTGCGCTGCTGGCACTGTGGTGAATTAGGCCATACCAGGAACAAGTGCAAGAAGTTCCTGGAGAGCATGGCCAAAATGAAGCAGGAAAACTAAAAAGGGTCGGTGCGAAGGGGCAACCATCGACTCGTGCCAAACACGCCCCACTGAGAGTTAAGGTGGCGACATTGCAGCATTTGTTGACAAGCCTATTAGTGGATGGAAAGATCAACGGACGACCGGGCTCATTACTGCTGGATACTGGCGCTACCAAAACCATTGTAAGACCGGATGTCATAAATCCCAAGCGGATAAAGGCCTCCAAGTGGAAGTTGAGGACCGCAACAGGAGAAAGAGCGACAGTCCTAGGAGAAACTCGAGCCACTATCGAGATAGGAAATTCTTCATTGGAGCACGATGTGCTGGTTGCTGACATCGAAACTGAAGTGATTCTCGGTATGGATGTGATGAATTCCTACGGCTTCCAGCTGGACCTGAAACAGGGCCTTTTGAGGATTGGTTTGGAAGAACATGTCCTGTATCAAAGGGGAGACATCCAAGGCAGAGTGCTTCTCAAGGATGACATAGTTCTTGCGGCAAGAAGTGAAGCCGTTGCAACGGCCACTTGGGATAAGAACATCACACAAACCAAGGTGGTACTCATGGAGCCAGCGTACCGGCACGGGAGGCTGGAAAAGGGCATCGTAGTAGGCAAGGCTTTGGTGGCGACAGACGGTAATGTACCAGTACGCCTTATGAACCTGAACGACTACGCAGTATCCCTGAAGAGAGGAGTTGTAGTAGGATACTGTTCAGCTATCTCCGCCGTTGTCCGTAACACCGAGGCGTGTGAGGTTGCCCCTTCCCAAGCACCCAAAAGTATGCCAGACTTGCTACCGCCAATCAGCAAGTCCCTGTCAAGTCACCAACGACAGAAAGTTTACCATCTGCTTCAACAATACCGAGACATTTTTCAAATTAATGGAGACCCAAACGGACGTACTGCGATAGTAAAGCACATAATTGACACAGGTGATTCCAGACCCATCAGACAAGCCGCACGAAGATTACCGCTGGCCAAACGCGAAGAAGCCGAACAAATAATTCACGACATGAAGAACGAAGGAGTGATTAAACCTTCCAACAGTCCCTGGGCGTCGCCGGTGGTGCTTGTTAAGAAGAAAGACGGCTCCACTAGATTCTGTGTAGACTACAGACAACTGAACAACGTCACCAAAAAGGACAGCTACCCACTGCCTAGAATAGATGACACTTTGGATACTCTGGCAGGATCGGAATTGTTCTCCACACTAGATCTCAAGAGTGGATATTGGCAGGTCGAACTGCAAGACGAGGATAGGGAAAAGACCGCATTCACCGTAGGGTCGGGTCTTTGGGAGTTTACCGTGATGCCCTTTGGTCTTTGCAACGCCCCTGCCGCATTTGAGCGACTTATGGAGAATGTCTTACGTGGCCTGTCCTGGGAAACCTGCCTAGTCTATTTGGACGACATAATAGTTGTCGGTAAGACATTCGAAGGCCATTTGAAAAACTTGGAGAACGTTTTCCGAAGACTTAGAGCTGCCAACTTAAAGTTGAGTCCAAAAAAATGTCACATACTTCAAGAAAAAGTAAACTACCTTGGCCATGTTGTCTCAAAAGATGGAGTCGCTGTCGACCCTGTTAAAATTAAGGCGATTAGAGACTGGCCTGTGCCTAGAGATAAACATGAGATAAGGAGTTTTCTTGGACTTTGCACCTACTACAGACGATACGTACCAGGCTTTGCCGATATAGCCAAACCCCTTACTAAACTTACAGAAGATGTCCGACAATTCTGCTGGGATGAAGAATGTCAGCTATCATTCGAGCATTTGAAGCAACGTCTTATCAGTGCACCAATATTGTGTTACCCGTTGCCTGAAGGCAAGTTCATCTTGGATACCGATGCCAGTAATGTTGGATTGGGAGGCGTCCTATCACAGCTTCAGGACGGCGAAGAGAAGGTCATCGGGTTTAGTAAAGTTCTTTCTAAGCCCGAAAGGAATTACTGTGTCACAAGAAAAGAATTACTGGCAGTCGTTAAATCTGTGGAACACTTTTACAAATACCTTTACGGCAGGAAGTTCTTACTAAGAACGGACCACGCTGCGCTTAGATGGCTGCTTCAGTTTAGAAATCCAGATGGATAGAAAGGCTGCAACAATACAACTTTGATATTGAGCACAGAGCAGGGAGGATTCACTGGAATGCCGACGCACTTTCTCGAAGACCTTGTCCAGTGGATTGCGAACACTGTTGCCGAGTAGAGAGGAAGTGCGCCGTTGTAGATAGAACCACTGCCGTGGATGAAGATTGGTCAACAGAACGATTGATTGCTGACCAGAAAAACGACCCCGATCTAAGACTTCTTTTCGATTGAAAGGAAAATGGACAGCGACCGAACTGGCAGGAAGTGGCTCCCGGTTCTTCATCGCTAAAATCTTATTGGGCCCAGTGGGACTCGATTACAATGGAGGATGGACTATTAAAGAGAAAAATAGAAAATGATGATGGTACAACTTACACGTTACAACTATTGGTACCAAAGAATAGGATCGCACAGGTGCTGTCGCATATCCACGATGGTGCATCCGGAGGACATTTTGGTATCCGAAAAACCGTCGAGAAGATAAAAGAGCGGTTTTACTGGTCGGGTTACCAGGACAATGTCAAGGAGTGGTGCCGGAAATGTAAAGTTTGCGCCGAAAGTAAAGGACCCCAGAAGAAGCCACGAGCACCGATGAGGCCATACAACGTTGGTAGTCCTTTTAAACGAATAGCCATCGATGTCGCAGGCCCCTTCCCCGAGACCGACAACGGCAATAAATACATCGTGGTAGTGATGGACTACTTCAGTAAATGGACCGAAGCGTATGCCCTTCCTGACCAAACAGCAGCCTCAATCGCAGACGTCCTCGTGAAAGAGCTGATTTGCCGCTTTGGTGTCCCACTGCAAATCCACTCAGACCAGGGCAGGAATTTCGAGAGTGAAGTTTTTACTAAGGTGTGCGAGTCCTTGGGAATACAGAAGACCAGGACTACCCCGTTACACCCCCAGTCGGATGGCATGGTGGAAAGGATGAACAGAACCATGAGAAAATACCTTTCCAAGGTGGTTGCTGATCATCAGAGAGACTGGGACAACCACATCCACCTGTTTTTGCTAGCTAACAGGTCAGCTGTACAGGAAAGCACTGGTCGAAGTCCAGCCAGCATTTTATTTGGCAGAGAACTCAGGCTGCCCTGTGACCTGAAGTTTGGATCGAAACCTGGAGATGATGTTGCGGGTGAGGACTATGTGACCGACCTCAAGAGGAAGATGGATGATATCCACCAGCACGTGAGGCAGAACCTTCAGGATGCGAGCGAACGGATGAAAGACCGATACGACGTAAGGGGCAAGCAGGGAGGTTATCAACAAGGAGACCTGGTGTGGCTGTACAATCCTCGGCGCAGAAAACGATTTTCGCCCAAACTCCAACGAAACTGGGAAGGTCCTTTTGAAATCGTTAAGCGGATAAACGACGGGGTGTACCGGATTAAGAAGCTTCCCTCAGGAAAACCAATGGTTGTCCACTTCAATCGTCTGGCACCGTATGAGGGCACCAACGTTGACGAAGAACGCGTGAACCCGATAGGTAGAGGAGACGAACTAGAGAAGTTCCTTGCTGAGTTCTCAACTGGCCGCAAGGTGCGGTATGGTGTCACGAAGGAAGAACGTCGTGACCTCTTTGCGATGCCGGATGATTACTCGTTGGCCCATTGCGTAGGATGCGATCTGCTTATGCGAAAAGGAATAGCCACGGTTTTTCGAAGGAAATTTGGGCAGATTCAAAAACTAAAGGAGCAACAGCCGGAGATCGGGAAAGCCCTTGAGTTGGAAACGAACAAGAGGCACATTTATTATTTGGTGACCAAGAATTCCTCGTTTGCCAAGCTAACTTACAACACGATGTGGGCATCACTTCTGGATCTGAAACGCCATATGCTGTTAAATGGTGAAAATAAACTGGCCATACCAAAGCTGGGATGCGGACTGGACGGGCTGGACTGGAGGGTAGTAAGGAACATGCTGGAGACCATCTTCAGGGACACCTCTATCCAGATCGTCGTCTATTGTTTTAATCTGCGACCCCGTTTGCCAACTGAGAAAAGTGTCCAGTGCTATTTTTACAGTACGGGCACCTGCACAAAAGGACCTGACTGCCAGTTCCTCCATGGGGATGCTGTTTCGGGGCGAAACAGTCTAAGAGGAGGGCAATGTAACTATAGTGCCTTGCTTAAGCGAGGACTGACGTCGCCGCGGCGCGGGAATATTCGAGAAGAAACCAGAGTAAACGCGAGTGCGACTCCCCGATATAGAATATTCCGGCGGACTCGGGAAGGCGTGCGGCGTGGACTGACAGGCGCGTGGGCTGGCCCGGCCTATGTTCGCGAAGAGTCTAGAAAGGCCAGGAATTATCACGAAGGTCGAGGCGCGGACTATATAAGCGCGTAACGGACGCCGCGACAGTCAGTTCTTGCCTGGAAGCGCTACGAGTGAATACCAAGAGATCCACATAGCGACCGTGTGCAAATAAATAAGTGCTGTATTTACATAAATAGAGTTATTATAGTTATAAATAGAGTTGTGATTTTTAGTAGTGTTTAAAATAAATAAACTCTACACACACTGGACGTTTTCTTCGAACCTAAAACGTAACAGTATCCAGGTGCCTTTTTTGGATTTAAGTTTGTTTTGATTTCATTTGCAACTTCCTTTGGTGTAATAAGCGGGATGCTTTCTTTTTCGTGGCTTGTCGTTCCATCTTCTTGTAGCACTATATCTGCATCAATATTGTTTGGCTGAAATATTTCAGCTAGATGTTCTGCAAACCTTTCAGCTTTTTGCTTATTATCTCTTGCCCATTTGCCATCTTTCTGTCTAATGGGTGGAACATGAGTGACTGGTCTCTTGTACTTTTTTACTGCTTTCCACAGCGAGTAGTCTGTTTCTTTATCAAGAGTAAGTTTAGATAAATAGGATTCTAATGATGCCTCTTTTAGTTTCTGAATTTCGCGTTTCAGTTGTTGGGATTGATTGTTAAGCATCTTCTTATCAGCTGGGTCGCGTGATTGCTGCCATCTTCTTCTAGATCGTCTCTTTTGTTTGACCAATTCTCTGATCTCCATTGGGTAATTATTTCCGATAGTTCTACGGGAGATTTCTTTAGTGTTGTTCCACGCTGCTTTCTGGATGGTGTTGACAAATTTCTCGGTTGCTGCGTTCAACTGGTCTGTAGTTTTAAGCTGGATATTTAGCTGAATGCTGCATTCTAGCTCTATTTTAAAGCTTTCCCAGTCTGTGGTTTTGTTTGTCAATGTAGCATTATATTCATTTTTAATTATCCTTTCGCTTAAAGTCATTATTATAGCGGAATGATCAGAGTCTAGGTCAAAATTTTCTTCAATGCCAATGAAGATTGGCGAGATTTTTCTTGTAATGAAGAAGTCCAGGAGATCTGGGATTTTGTCCTGGTCAGTCGGCCAATATGTTGGTTTACCTGTAGAATGGAATTGGCATCCCCTATCTTGGATTGGTTTCCTGAGGTCTCTTCCTTTCGTCGTACTCAGTCTTGCTCCCCAGTCCACGTGCTTGGCGTTGTAATCACAGCCCAATATAAACCGTTCACCAAGATGTTCTAAAAATCTAGTGTAATCTGCTTTTTTGATATTGTACCTTGGGGGGCAATATATCGCACCTACAGTAAAGTTTTGTTTGCTGGATTTTATACAAACGACTGCTAGTTGCTCTTCTGCGCTGCTGTAGTGGCATTCCTCATAGTGGTTGATGCTATTTTTTATTATTATAGCACATCCTCCTCTCGCTTGGTTGTCCGGATGATATGTTTTTCATACACCTGACATCCATCTAGTTTTAGATACGTCTGTTTTGTTGAGTGTGTTTCAGAAACTAGACATACATTAATTTTCTGTGTATTGAGAAATGTTTCTATTTCTGTTTTCCTATTTCGGATACCGTTGGCATTCCAAGTTGCGATTCGTAAGTTGCTATACATTTTATGTTTGTGACTTTGTTTACTATTCTAGTTTTGGTATCCTTTCTTCTATTTTTTCCATTCTTGCTAGGATATTTTGCAGCATTTGAATTGTCGGATCATGTGTGGTTGGTTGCTTATCGTTTTTCGCGTTTTTTGTTGCTTGGGCATATGATATATTTGTGTTTTGTATACCTTGATGTATTTGGTTTTGTATTTGGAATACTACTTGCATCTTGTTGTTGATTTACTTTTGGTTTATTTGTTGAGTTGGTTTTCCCCTTCTTGTCCCTGATTTTTTGCATTTCTTTAGCCACTAGACACCCTCTGTAGTTTGCAGGATGCGCACTTCCGCAATTATAGCATTTGCAGGGTGAATCCTTTGATTTATTGCATTCTACTGAAAGATTCCCGCACATTTGACACATCGAGGTTCTTTGTTGCAGAAGTGCTGCGTATGTCCAAACGCCTGGCATTTTTTGCATTGTGGAATCAGTTTAGACTTTCTTACAGCCTCTATTTCCACCTTCATTCCCAGGATTGATTTAATACTGTAGATTTTCTTAATATCTTCCTGATTGCTGAACGTAAGCATAAACATCGGTAGTGGATTGTTTTTATCGCTTCGTTTCAGTATATTGGTGGCGTCAATTATGGACAAGCCACTTTCTTTTAAATCGTTCACAATATCGTCCTTTTTGCAAGTTTGATTGCTCTTGTTTGTTTGTTTTCATATGTGTACCAATTTTCTCTTCACTTAGGAACTCCGTTAGTTTCCTGTATTCATCTACTTTGTCGACGTTGAGTTTAATATCGCCAGAATTCAATAACGTCGCTTTGTATTTTAATTCTTTGTTACTTAGCGATTTTCGGATTGAATCGTAGTTCGTTACCTGGCTTAGGATAACGGGTGGGGGTAGGTGAGCTTTTTCTTTTTCTCTTTCATTATCTGATTTGCGCTTGTACGCTGGATTTCGGGCGATACTACGAGTGAGTCATATATTTTACGTTTTTTGTTTTTCCTGTTCTTTGGCAGCATCCATTCCATTTCTTTGGACAGATCTTCTTCATCTGTGTGGTACTCTTGATGTTTTTCCGATTTGCTTGGTTGCTCAAGCAGTTTTTGTTGGAGAACTTTGAATTGTTCTTCTAAGTTCTTAAATTTATCTTCTATTTGTTGCCTTGCGGCTTTTTCCCATTGTAATTCCTTATATAGAATATGTTCGTTTTCCATTTTAATTATTATTTGTTGTGTTGACATTGTTGTGGTGTCCTACTTTCGTAGCACTGTCACACTTACATAGTCAGCACATAAAACTAGTTCGCGGTCTGCACTATTGTAGTTTATTTGATTATTGATTGGGCAACACGCGATCGGATACGCGACGTCTCAAAATACGTGTTTACCGTTCGACTATGCGAGCAAGATTACGTTATTGACCTAGACCAAAACATTGGCGTAAGAAAAACGAAATTTCCATCCCACAATTAGGTATTTTCCAGCCCCCCTCTAGAAATTACGTATATCTCCGAAAATACGGTGGAACAAAACTTTTTTGCAACGGAACAATTCGTAATTGACCTAGAACAAAACTTTAACGCAAAAAAAATCCGAAATTTTCAACACATAATTTGACATTTCCCAGCCCCCTCTGAAAATCACGTATATCTCTGAAAATACGGTGGAAGAAAACCTTTTCTCTACGGAACAATTCGTTATTGATCTAGAACAAAACATTGGCGTAAAAGAATCCGAAATTTCCAACCCACAGTTAGGCATTTTCCAGCCCCCTCCGAAAATCACGTATATCTCTGAAAATACGGTGGAACAAATCTTTTTCTCTACGGAACAATTCGTTATTGACCTAGAACAAAACGTTGGCGTAAAAAAAAACGAAATTTCCATCCCACGGTTAGGTATTTCCCAGCCCCCCTCTGAAAATCACGTATATCTCCGAAAATACGGTGGAACAAACCTTTTTCTTAACGGAAAAGTTCGTTATTGACCTAGACCAGAATATTGGCGTAAAAAAAACGAAATTTCCATCCCACAATTAGGTATTTTCCAGCCCCCCCTCTAGAAATTATGTATATCTCCGAAAATACGGTGGAACAAAACTTTTTCGCAACGGAACAATTCGTTATTGACCTAGAACAAAACTTTGACGCGAAAAAAAATCCGAAATTTTCACATAATTTGGCATTTCCCAGCCCCTCTCTGAAAATCACGTATATCTCCGAAAATACGGTGGAACAAAAATTTTTCTTAACGGAAAAGTTCGTTATTGACCTAGACCAAAACATTGGCGTAAAAAAACGAAATTTCCATCCCACAATTAGGTATTTTCCAGCCCCCCCTCTAGAAATTACGTATATCTCCGAAAATACGGTGGAACAAAACTTTTCCTTAACGGAACAATTCGTTATTGACCTAGAACGGTGGTTCCCAAAGTGTGAGCCGCGGCTCCCTGGGGAGCCGCAAGGTGATCACAGGGGAGCCTCCACTTACAGCAGTTTTACAATTCAGATCATATTTGATAAATCTTATTCGAGTATAGATGAGCGCGTCATCTAGCGGTATTCCACCAAGCGGTTACTTGCAGTGCTGGTTTGTATCAATACTAAATGTTTTTAGGTAGTTCTTTCCCGGCTACTAGATGGCGCTCTAACTGAGTGAAGTTGCTCGTATGTTATTATTTCAATATAACGTAACACAAGTTACAGCATGTATAGCTGGTGCGTCGTATATGAGTTGACTACATCAAATTTGTTCGATCAGTTGTAAGTTAAAGGCATACAGTCTAGTTTCTAGTTAGTTTCTAGTGTCTAGTTTGTGGTATAAAAATGGAACGGTTTTTAATAAGTAGTAGTAATAAGCGCCCTGAGAGTGGCAATAATTATTTGGATTTGGGGTTTACCTCGATAGAGGTCAATGGTGAAGAAAGGCCGCAGTGTGTTTTGTGCATGAAAATATTGGCACCTGATTGCATGTTGCCGAGTAAATTAAAACGCCATTTAGAAACAAGGGTTAAACGAGCAAGAAAGTAGTTTACATAAGCATGCATCAGTTCCAACCAATGCTTTGTTAGCGTCATACAAAGTAGCACACATTGTAGCAAAATGTAAGAAACCACATACCATTGTAGAAGAGCTCATTTTGCCAGCCGCTATTGAAATGGTAAATATTATGATCGGAGAGTCTGCTGGCAAGATGCTGTCCAAAGTGCCGTTATCAAATAATACACTCAGTCGTAGAATACAGCACATTGCAGAGGATCTCAATGATCAATTGATCGAAATAATGAGAGAAAAAGAGTTTGGTATGCAGTTGGATGAGGCAATAGATAACCTTTTATTTTGCAAACAGATAACTGCGGGTGCCAAGGGATTAGATCTGTTCGAAATTCTCGATACTTTTATATCTCAAAATAATATAGACTGGACAAACTGTGTTGGTATTTGTACAGATGGCGCCCGATCAATGTCTGGTTGTTACACAGGATTACAAGCTCTCATCCGAAATAAGGCCCCTCATGCAGTATGGACACATTGCATTATTCATAGGGAAGCATTGGCAGCAAAATATCTCAGCACTTCATTGACTCAAGTACTAGAGTCAGTAGTAGATGTTGTGAATTTTATTAAAACTCGTCCGTTGAAGGCAAGATTTTTCAAGAAACTTTGTGAGGATATGGGATCTGAACACACTTTACTATTGTATTACAGTACTTCTAGATTTCTTCACTTTCTAGATCTAGGTCCTAGAACAAAACTTTGACGCAAAAAAATACGAAATTTTCAAGACATAATTTGGAATTTCCCAGACCCCCTCTGAAAATCATGCATATCTCCTAAAATACGGTGAAACAAAACTTTTTCTCAAAGGAACAATTCGTTATTGACCTAGCACAAAACTTTGACGCAAAAAAATCCGAAATTTTCAACACATAATTTGGCATTTCCCAGCCCCCCCCCCCTGAAAATCACGTATATCTCCGAAAATACGGTTGAACAAAACTTTTCTCTAACGGAACAATTCGTTATTGACCTAGAACAAAACTTTGGCATAAAAGAATCCGAAATTTCCAACCCACAGTTAGGCATTTTACGTGATTTTCGGAGGGGGGGGGGCTGGGACCCCTCCAAAAATCACCTATATCTCCGAAATTTGGCGTAAAAAAAAGTTCCAACCCATAATTTATCATTTCCCAGCCCCCCCTCTGAAAATCGCGTACCTATATCTCCAGAAATACAGTGGAACGAAACTTTTTTGCAACGGAACAATTTGTTGACAAAAAGAACAAAACCTCGGCCTCAAAAACTGCCGAAATTTCACACCGTGAGCGGCAATGATGTGGAACATAACTAATTGTCTATCGAATAATTCGATTATGATACCACTTGGTACCAAAAAGATTGCTCTATTTTTAAAAATGCTTATAACTCCGAAAATATGGTAGAACAAAACTTTTTATTAACGGAACAATTGGGAACAAAACTAATGCAACATGGTAGTATGGAGAAAATTTCAAAATTCCAAAAAAATTAAGTTAGGCCCCATAAAAGAAATGTCCATATCTCGCGACCAGAAGCGGAACAAAACTTTTTCTAAACGGAACAATTCGGAACAAAACTAGAACAAAACTGTGGCATCAAAAAAAAATCTAAATTTGAAAGTAGGGGGGCTGGCATTTCTCCAGCCCCCCTAAAAGAAATGTTCGTATCTCGAGAACGATAGTGGAACAAAACTTTTTCTTAATGGAACAAATCGGAACAAAACTAGAACAAAATTTTGGCATCAAGAAAAATTGAAAATTCCAATGTGGTGGGGCTGGGGAAATGGACCTATCATTTATTGAGTTATTCTTATGCTTAAATATACAAAATCACAATAAATGGAAACTCAAAAGGCTCAGGAGCAGATGGCGACAGAAAGACTGTCATCTGATTCCAACCTTCACCTTGAATTTAAAGGAAACATGATAAAAAAAAAAGAAAAAGATACATGAGAAAGATACATATAACAAATTTGGCATCATATGTACTATAAATTAACATTATCATTCAAAAAAAAAGAAAGAAAACAAAACAATATTGAACCAACAAAGTAAATTGCATGGGTAGGTACTTCAATGCTCGTATAATCTGCAGCCCATGATAAACCGCCTAAATGACGCAATTGATTTAGTTTTTACTATGTAAGGAAGGCAGTTCCAGGTCCGTGCTATGTTGTAAGTATCAATCAATGTTCGTCGGCGGTGCACAATAGATGGGTCCTGACCTATATTGGCTAAGATCATTGGTTAGCTATAATCTAGCAATAATTCAGCTCTTTTATTGGTGTCGCTGCTCTTCCATAGACATGCGCGTGGAGTGCGCATATGCGTCGCATCCTAGCCAGTCGGTGATAGTTTTGCAATCGTCAGCGCTCGATGAGCTTTCGGATCTCCATGGTCGGCGGGTTTCCATTTTGATCGTTACGTTGAACGTTCGCAATCCGTTGTTTTAAATGGACACAACTAGACCACGGTGAAAACGTCGCACTGTGGGAAGTATTGCCGATGTAGGTGATCAAAAGTATTTTACGACTTGGAGCTAAATTAATCCACTGTTACAGGAATCTGCTCTTAGATAACCAAATCATTTAAAAACAATAAGATTTTTATCATAGAGAACCTACATTGCGTACACCAACGTTCTAAAGTCAGATATCGATTTTCGCGCCAATGTAAGTCTTTTTCAACAATCTTTGAGTTTTTAATTCAACGATTTGTTACCATGTGATTATGAATAATACGAATGTAAACTTTCATATAAACATAAATTCCGAGAGCAAAACTGATTTTTTACTTTCCGATTAGTCCCTAGAAGGAAAGTATTGTAATCGACGGAAAAAAAATTCGGGATTTCAGTGGAAATACGCGTTTTGGGGTCCCCTGAATCGATTGCAATGGTTTCTGGAAAATGTATGTATGCATGTATGTATGATGTATGTATAGTATGTATGTAACACGATAGCGTCCAAACGGTACAACGGATCGGGCTGAAATTTTGCATACTTATTTAGAATTGCCAGGGGACGAACTGGATTGTTTTTGGCCACAATCTGACAAACGGAAGTGGCAAATGTTATATACATATTCTTAGAGATTTATCCGATTTTGACCCATTTGATAGTTGCTCATCCTCCCGTGACTTTAACCATGTATACAAATTTTCAGATCAATGGATTGAACTGTTTAGGTGCTATAAGAGTTTATAGAAGCGGGTTGACAGAATCCACAGCCTTCATCGTTGTGTTGTGAATTGTCAGATTGACATTGATATGTTGACATGTCAGATTTTGACAAACGTCAGTGCCACTGACATGACATGACATTAAATATAGACTTCATTGTGACCACGATGTAGTCGGAAAGTTGGGTGAGGGCCACCCGAGATATTTTTTATTAATTATTCATAGATAAAAAAATGTACATTGTACAAAGCCTGCAGTTTGTGCAACCAATTGCAACCAAACAAGTTATTCATATGAGAGCCTACTTATCTAGTTATAAGATCAGCTAGGAGTGATTGTCATAACATGTCATAGTTTTGTGAAAATATTTTTTTTTTGTATCCACTAGCAGAATTGATTATCCAGGGCGGTTGTAACAATAAAATTTCTTCATAACATCTATCGTTTAAAATTATACACAACTTTAGCACGTCTATTAATTCAATTCCAGTAAGAAAACATGTTGATATACTGAGTGATCAAGAAGGCATGTAAAAAACAAATTGCATGCGATTTTGGAATCATGAGATATCAATAACTAAGTTGATCTGTTAGGATCCCTCGCAAACCGTAGATGCGTATAATAGCATAGAGTCCATTTTAGTAGCTTCATGGCCATATATAGTGTGTCCGGGAGCCTTATTCTGCAGCATTTAGCGATATCGCAATACGTCATATCGAACAGTTAGCGACATCGATAGCGGTATTCTACGGTTTTAGTCGATATCGACTGACATCATCACTTCTCGACATGTCGATATATTTAGCGAGTGCTTCGGAGGAGTCGCTAAGTTGATTCGATGTCGATACGCGTACATAACCTCACTTTTTATAGTGAACAATTTAGCCTGTTGTATCGTAGTTTCTTTAGTATAGTGAAGAAGTACATTAGTAAGCGTATTGAGTACCTATAGTGAAAACTACCCTTAAATAAAAAAGTTCTTCATAAAATTTACCCTTCTAATTATTTCATTATTTTTTTTCGCATAGAAATCATTACATACTAGTGTAGTATTTATAAAAATTTGTCAATTAATTTCCATTTGTTTAAAGAAATTCTATTTGTTTAAATAAATTCTTTTTCTCAAAAAGCCGTATGAATTCGGTTTTCTGAGTTCAAAATGGCAGTTCATTATCTTAGAGTGACATTATTCATTAAACAATTTCTTCCTATTGTTTAAATAACAAAATATTATTCATTTGCACCTTTTTTGAAATTGTGGTAGAAAAAGATTTTTTTGTGAAATTGACTTATAAATTACATCTTCGAGATATCTTAATTTATCTTAAATATAAATTCCATTTGTCTAAACAGTTTTTTTTGCAATTTACCTAAAAATAATTTTTTCGATCGGTCTTTTAGATCGGACAATTCTAAACTTGAATTGACACTTACACCACCGCCGGTAATGTAGTATTTCTTATACGCAGCGATATAAGCGCTACGATGTATCGACATCGCAATAAATTGCGATATCGAGAATCTTAAACCTATAGCGATATCGAAATATGACGTCATGTCGAATCGAAACAGTATTGCGATAGCGACAGTCGCTATAATCGTAGAATAACGCTCCAGGAAAGTCCGCACCATATGAGAAACTATTTTATTATCAATTTCTCAGAAAATTTTATTCTTTATGAAAGTTGGCGGTAGGTCTGAAATCAAGAATACCATCATAAGATCTTAAAAATATCGTACCATATACCGGGTGTTTAAAAAAATGTGAAACGCGCATAAGCGTAAAGTACCAGAAATATTAATATTATCGAAATATTTTATTTGGAAAAGTGGCTTAGAATTAATAATTACGTTCAGATTTGTAATCACAGCCACCTATGATAGAAACAAAAATTTTCGCTTTTTTTTAAATTTTCTTACTGTTTGAGAACAGTTTTGTAGCGGCTAGTGATTTGAAATGATTCTCTTTAAACAGTTTCTTCGATATTTGTCCAAATTTCCTATAATACTCGCGACTTCGGTAGCGTTTCCAGCGCTTCTTTAAAATCATTGCAAAAATTGCCGTTTTCTTGGTGCGCTTATGATTTTTCACCCAGTAAATATCAAAATATTATTGGTGATTGTGGGTGTGCTGATAACACTAATTTATCAGCTGTTCGCGTATTTGTATGGTATACACCACAAAAAAATGGCGAATCCGAAAGGAAAGCATAACAGCGTCATGATATTGTTCTATTAGTGTGTACACTCCATGCGTTTCCGGAATTAATTCAAATTTTTATGGTTTACCAGTGTATCGCATGATATTTTGATATTTACTGGGTGAAAAATCATTAGCGCACAAAAAAACAGTATTTTTTGCAATAATTTTAAAGAAGCGCTGGAAACGCCATCAAAATCGCGATTATTCCAGGAAATTTGAAAAAATCTCCAAGAAATCGTTTAAGGAGAATCATTTCATATCACTAGCCGCTACAAAACTGTTCTCACACAGTGAAAATTTAAAACAGAATGGTAAAAAATGTTTCTGTCATAGGTGGCTATGATTTCAAATCTGAGCGTATTTATTAATTCTAAGCAACATTTCCAAATAAAATTTTTCCAGATACTTTACTTTTATGCGCATTTCACATTTTTTTAAACCCCAGTATATGGTGCATTATTTTTAAAATCTTATGATATTATTGATTTAAGACCTATCGCTAACTTTCGTAAAGAATAAAATTTTCTGAGAAATAGATAATAAAAGATTTTCCCTTATGGTGCGAACTTTCCTGGACACACTGTATATGTTTAAATTCAAATAAATCCGTAAAATAAAAACTTTTCGGGCAGACTGAAAAACTGTTCTAAATGTGAGTTATCATACTCAAAAATGTGTACAAAATGGCTTGCTTTGGCTTATTTCTGCAAATAACATCATTTCATTTCCAAGCAATATGCGGACATTGTGTTTTTCAACATTGTAAAGAATACATCTTCTACAGTTTATGGAGTTTCTAATTAGCAATATTCACATCTGTCATATTTATGGTTTTTAGATATAACACTGATAATTAATAATATCACCTTCAATTTGTATCCTTTAAGGGACGCAAATGCCAAAAATAATTTGTTGGTGAAGGCCTACGTTTTGACACCAATATAACTGGCAAATTACATGTTTCTCGGCCTAACAATTTGCTTTCAGTATTATAGATGTTTCAAACTAAGAAGAGCACAGTTGTATATGCAACCAAATATACACGGGTAATTTATAAACCATACACTGGGTATGATTGGTTGCATATACAACTGTGCTCTTCTTAGTATGAAACTACTCTACTACATTTCACACATGACATTGAATTTTAAAAATATGTACTTTTCATATATGGATGTGGGTCTTTCTTCCAGAAATTATTAACCACTAATATATCTGTGGAACATGAAAATACTATATTTGTTTCAAAAGAATCATGAGAAATACTTTTGATCGCCTAGATCAGCAATATTTCCCACTGTGCGTCGTAGAAAACAACGTACTGCGATTGTTCAACGTACTCGCCCCGTACAAAACACTGCGTACAATACGCTAGTGTAGCCCTAACTGTATAGTAGCATAGTTTATACATGTATATAGTTATTCAACGGATGGTTAGTACTGGGGGCCGCCGCCAGTTGGCACAGCGAACGTTTGGGGGCCGAGTTACTTACGCTTTCAGTCATAAGAGGGCGCCATATACCACTGTATATTTGGTTGCCTTACATGAAAAATATGACATAAAAACAGTGTGGCCAGACGTAGGGATTTCTCCCTACACGTAGGGATTTTTTAGCTTAAAAAATGCGTAGGGAGGTTTTCTTGGGATTGTGGAAAATGTAGGGATATTTGTTACTGCAGTATGGGTACGTGCTTTTATGTATATTTGAGAAAAAATATTTATTTATTGTGTTAATTTTATGCGAAGAAGGACTCATGGGGCGCCCTAGATGTCCACCGATCGCGAGACGGGTGATACGTTCTGTGGTTATACCATATAAAACAATAAATTAATTTTGTTGCGTCGTTGATGCTGACGTTACAACTTTTAATTTAAATTCGCCTGAACGAGCGAATGTAGATGACGCTATTAATCCTGACTGTTTAAGTTCAAGTTTCTACCACCAGAGCGAAGACTCTTGTAAAAAAAATATAATTATTCACCTACCCATGAAGTTCTGTATTGCGATTTCTCAAATACGTCAAATTTTGTTGTCCTATTACAACTCGTACAAGCAATATATTTTCGACGGATGTGTAGAAAACGTTACCTTTTCTTGCAGGTTCTGCATATAATTATTATCTCTACAAATAGGACAACAAAATCAGTTTATCTAACTCATCTGTTCAGGATTTCATGGGTAGGTGAATAGGGTTTATTGGCCTAAGAATAAATAAAAATTTATACGTATATGAACTTTACTTTGGTACTCCCCCCCCCGCTAGCAGCGTAGGGAGGCGTAGGGACATTTCGTGTCGGCTGTAGGGATGTTTCCTATAGAACATCTGGCCACACTGCATAAAAACAACACCGATGTCTGGCGGTCGCGACTTGTAGTCTAGGGGGCTGGAGCCAACAGAGTAGGTTGGAACTCGCATTAGAAATATTCCTCGTTTTCGATGATATTTCTCCTGAGCATTTTGGCACTTTATGACGTTAGTATCTTTACATCTAATAATTATTTTCAATACCCGTGAACCGATGTACCGTATAAGCACTAGACGTCAGTGCGTTTACGTGTAAATCATATACATAAATATGTAGGGGAGATCGCCGATGCAATGTGCCCAGTATAAAAAATAAAAAGAAAGTAAAAATTTCAATGAATATCCAGTTATTTACAACCGCATATCTTCTCTAATACTTCAGTATATTTAACAAATTATTGAAGCGCGAAGTTTTGCTAATTAGAGCCTGAAATAAATTAATCAAATATGAGTATATATTTTCAATATCCGGCTACAATATGTTATGCAGTCCCATCTAAAGTAACGTAACGAAATGTATTCCCTTTGTTTGAACATATTTATATATATGTTAGCGGCAATGTGTATAATTTCGCATTGTATACAATGCCTAGGCATTCTATACAATACCGCAAGGAATTTGGCAAAGTATAAAATGTTTGCGGTTTTGCATAGATTGCCTATGTGATGATTGGCATTGTGTAGAATGCCTAGGCATTTTATACAATGAGTTGTGAGAACTAGGCAGAGTATATAATAAATAGCTTTTCAAAACTTGAAAAAGACATAAAGATATACACTGAGAGAAATGAAATGTAAAATCAAATAAATGTATTTCTTGAACATATTTCTTTCGAGGAAAAAATGTATGTTTGAAACATATAAGTATTTTTAAATTTAAAAAAGTGAGCTGCATGGGCTGAGAGAAATATTTTATTTGAAGTATGTAAAAAGAAATAGTTTTCACTGAAAAAATGATTCTCTTACACCAGTCGGTTTTCCGTGATTTCCGTAATGTAGAAATTGTTTGGGTTTAATTGCAGAAATACGTTTGAATGAAATCTGCTTTTATTTGAAATAAAAGGTCGGCCTTAAAGTAAGTAAATATTCTATTTGGAAAAAAAAAGATAATATATTTGAGTAAGAAGATTGTGTTTGAATAAAAAAAAGAAATTGACCTAAATTGTTAATATTTTACAACTAGCTGTTAAAACAACTAGGGAATAACATATATTTTTGTAAATTTGTTGAAAGTTACAAATTTGGAACGATATGAAAGGGATATGAAACACAGAAATTTGGAGATTTATGTTTCATCCAAAATGTAATAAGCAATTTCTTCTTATTTTTGTAGTGTGTTTTTCGTTGCTTTGCACAGATATTTTTGGTTCGGAAACTTTGATAAGAATCGCACTTAAGTTGTTAAAATTTATTTTTGCAGACATGAAAGCTTTTTTATCATAAATAAATATAATACATACTCCATATTATCACATGTTCAAATAGACTGATATTCTAATAACAGAAAGATAAATGAAGATTCTAATACAATATAAATATGTATTTAATATGGAAGCAAATTTTTCAAAAATGCTTTTTATCACAAGTGAAAATAATTTTCTATATCACAACTTTAAAGCTAAAGCAAAAAATAATACTCCAAAATTTAAAAATAAAATATGTCTAAGTACCTATATTATTTTTAATCTTAGGTACACATAATTATTTATTGCAACTAGTTGAGCTTGAATGCCATTTTTAAATATACAATACATTATTTTTTACACCCACATTTGTTATTTTGACTTCATTTTGTACAAGAAAATGTTCTTGGAAGTAATGTAAGTTGTTTGTCCATTGGTATAACTTCTTTGTCAATAAAGTTTTTGGTGCAGAGTACAATCTGTGACCTAGTGTACATCCCTTTTAATGTGTCATTTCTTGTTCCAAGTTTATAAGATCCGTTTTCTTCAGTACATTCTTACTGCCTCTTTTATTTTTATCAACATCAGGAATCGGAATACGAACTCTTGAGCCAGAACTAATTGGGAAAAATTACTTCTGGGTGGATTTCGTCCTGTATCTCCAAACTGTGCTTAGCTTATTCATGATTCCTTAATACTGCTTCATTCTTTTTGCATAGTGGACACAAGCAATCACAAGTTTGTTGTCCTACGTTGCCATGTGCAGTTTCCCTGAGATCGCAGCATAGCAAGTTGATATACGAATCTCTTTGCCTAAATAACAGTTGGTATTGTATAAAACGCCTAGGCAAAGCATAAAATTATTCCTATTATATACAGTGCCTAATGCTTTTAGGAATTGTATAGAATGCCTAGGTATTTCATAGAATGTCGAATTATATAGATTGCCGCTAACATATACATCAAAAGATATCTGAGACCTACTGTTAGTACTAGTGCAGAGCAAAATCATAACAATAATTGTTATAATTTTGCTAATGCACCCACTAATTATTAGTGGATGAAATAAAGTAATGAATTGCAGGCATTTTTTTCAATTACTAAAACAAAATTGTGTTTTCTCCAAAATTTAGTACATATTTTTCGCATTCAAAAACGTACCTATATACATATATGCAATACTGTCGTGAATATTTGTGGCAGTAGAACAAAAACGTAAAAAAAGCATTTTTTTGCAAAAATTCATATCACATATATCGAAAAATATGTACTAATACATATATGTACAGTATGGACAAAACAGACATAAAATTCTAATTTCTGGAGGAATGAAATGGAAGAAAAGCTAGTGTCATTCTATATGGACTGTTTATTACCAGAACTTATTGATCTAAGGACCAAGACATCTTTGAAGTATGCCAATTCGTAATACGCCATATACAGGTGCTTCTAAATTGATGCGAAACATTTTAAAAGATGATTTTTCAGAAAAAATAAGGGGTCTTTCATATAATACTTTGTTCAAAACCCCTTCCCCTCCAAGTTACAGGCCTCTAAAATTTAAAAATTTAAAAATATAAAATCACTGTAATAAAAATATTTGTCATGACATCATTTGATATCAGGCTACATAGTTCATTTTTCTTGACAAACAATATACAATAATAACACTCGATAAATTTATGTCAAATGGGTCAACATTATTTTATTTTTTTGTGATTAAACTAACAATTTTAGGAGAAAATGCCAAGCAACAAAAAAGTTCAGGTTGAATTCGTCTATTTAAATGTTTTGAAATAGAAAAATGCAGACGCATTAAAACGTCCTGATGCAAACTATGTATAATTTTTTCACCTCCTTGTAATAACATTTTAACATCGCCAAAAAGTGCCATTTTATTAGTAACAGTTATCTGCCAAATTTCATTCTTCTAAATTCTTGCAAAGTGAATATATTAAATACCAATTTTTTTTTCCTTAACTTTAGAGGGCTGTAACTTGGAGGGGAAGGGGTTTTGTACAAAATATTTTAAAGCTAAATTTTGCTCAATTTAGAAACACCCTGTATAGTCAAGGCACCAAGCAAGAAATGTGCATTTTTAGATAGATATTTGTAATTGTTAATTAAAATATCGTCCAAAGTTTTTATCATACTTTTACGTTTACAAAAATAACATTTAAAATAGTCATTGCTGTCGTCAAAATAAATGCCTTACAAACAGTGCAAAAACAAACGCAATAAAATAGACGAGGAACTTTAAAGTCCAATGTAAAACCCACTGAATGTACAATTAGACGTTGGGCCTATTCCATAGACATACGGACTAGCCTTCAGTCGCCGCATTGTCGCGCCGCTGTCGATGATCAAAAGAACGGGGCGAGGAGGGAAACCAGGTTGCTTTTGGCTTCGAATGTATTCGCAATTTCGCATGGAGAAGCACCGCCTTCGCTTGTTCCCCCCGGCCACCCGACTGCATCACGACTCCGTACCAAACGAAAGTGCTAAACTATTTTGTACATAAGATTGATAGATATGCAACCTAATATACAAATAATATATTTGCTCTTGCCTAATACCTATGCTGCCACCTAGTAGCACATTCGGTACGTTCCGTTGAATAACTATATACATATATAAACAATGGTGGTAGCATTTATTGGCCTGGTGCGCGACGAGAGCGCAATTGCGGTTGCATTTTTAGCGTGGTCGCTTTATTAATTCATTTTACAGTTACCTACATCCACGCGCAGTTGCCTGTAGCATGTGTCTAAGTTACCCGCAGATACACAAAGAAATATGGATACCTAACAAAAGCGGGCGATTTGACGCAAACATATACAATCTGTCCTTGTCTATTTCGGTCCTTAAGGAAACGTTCCTGATTGGCTGTGTGCGATATCGCGGAGTTTGCGTTTGTAAACAAATAGTTGAATCCAGATTGAATCTGAGCGATTGCGAGCAAAATACGACTTATTCGATACACAAATTGAAAAGCAAATAATTTCCGAAGATGGTAAAGATTTGTTTTGTGTGTGGGGAAAAATATTCGCCAGGCGTTACTAGTATTCACCAGAAAGTAAAACATAACCTCAATCTTTATGGGCGTCTGTAAAGGATAGTTAAGGGTTTAATATAATAATAATCCGTTACTATTATTGTCATATATAAAAATATTTGTATTATGAGGCATATTGTGGTATACCCATATTGTTATTGTTAAAACACAAACATGTTATTCTAATTATAAACCCCTTTGGAAAAACACGCTCGCCGCCACTGTGCTAAGGACCACTCCTCTCACCTCTCACGGCGATACGTTGGCTTCAAATACTGGTAGGGTCTAGGCATGCGGGTTATGCATCCATGTTTCTTTGTTTATCTGAGAGTTACCTCTTGCCTTCACAATGGATCACAGCGCCTCCTTGCAACTTTAGTGCATGGCCACATTGGCGCGTCGCTCCTAGTAGACAGCATGACCGCGCTTCTCGCTTCGGAAATGTTCTAATTCTAAGGTGTTCTTATGAGAGTGGCCACAGTGGCGCGCCTCGCGTCAAGCACCTTCGCTTCGCCGCTCGCGCTAACCCTTGCGCCTTGCGCCAAGAATACAGCAAGGAATTATTTGGTGCGAGAAGCCAGGAAATTACTGCGGGCGACGACGCCACTTGTTCACACTAACGAATTTTGGTTTTTTTTGGGGGGGTTCAATATATTTTTTTTCCATCAAAATTAAGTTTTTATTTCTTAAGCTAAATGTGCTCTTTTTTTTCGGAAAAACCGTTAATTAAGGTACCAATTATTTTACATCGTTATTTAAGCAATAACGCGTTCTACTGAAAAACAGCAAAAAATTGGGGTTGCCATTAAAAAAAAAATGGATGACGTCATCGCTCCTAAGTAGGTGAAATCACAGATGAAATTTTTACGCCATAAGGTGGTTATTTAAAAGTTAGCGTTTGTCTTGAAAACATTAAATAAGGATATTATGATTTTTTTCCGAACTTTATCACCACTCTGTATGTACATACAACTGGTGCCGCTATGTACAGCCAGGAAATATTAATTGCTGCTGTTTTCCAACGGGCCCAGCTATGGGACAAGACCCATCAGAAACACCACAACAACACAGTATTGAATAAATTGTGGCAGGAAGTTGCTACAGACTGTAGCTTGTCGGGTAAAATTTACCATACATTCTTCGGTTCTTGTTAATGGGATGAATACCAAACTGCCGCTTTGATCTGAGCGAACGTTGAAAATAATTTACCGACTCTAACAATAACCGATCATCTGACGAAGAAGATGATGAGGACATTTTCTGTCAACGATTAACCGTAACTGAAATTACATGTCGACTGCGTCTCACTACTCTCACTAGTATACATAGCTTGGCGCAACACTCCAATATGGCCACTCGTTGAGTGCGGTGACTCCTGGTAAAATAATTGCGAGCGGCGATGCTAGGCTGTCTGCTAGGAGCGATGCCCCAATGTGGCCGCGCAGTTAGGAAGGCAACATCGTTTCGTTTTATTTGAAATACCGCTGCAGCGGGCGGTTACATCGAAATGCTTACCACCACTCTATACAGCGCACGGAGCGAATAGCCATGGATTAAAAACAACGTTTTCTTCCTTTTGAACGTAAACGCGTCGCCTTCTGCGCATGTGTCACATAGCTAACCAACATTGCATCTGCTACTGAATTTGAAAGTAGCCATTAGTAGCATAGGAAGACATTCATGCTTTTTAAGTACGTATTATCGTTGTTTGTATATTATATAGTTAGTCCACTGATACCCCCTGCATAATGGTGTCCTCTATTGGAGAAAGGTGAAACCGCGCTAAAGCCTTGCAACTTGAGCTGAGTTCAGAATCGTTGCACTCGGAAAAAGGTCGAACTAATTTCCCGTTCGCGTTGGTTAAAATTGGAGACCTTGAGTCCTTCCATAAGGATAGGCAATCCAGTATATGCATAAACATAAAAAAGACAATATTCTGTTTATAATAGAATTTTAATACATAAAATATGGTTGTTTGTACATAACTATAGAAACAATGGAAATATTAAATATATTAAAAAAAAAACAAATATAAACCAAAGAACAACTATCAAATATGATATCTATAAACAATGGAAATACTAAATATAATAAAAACAGAAATAATGCCGATATTTCCAAGTTTACGCGTTTTTCAATATTGTCAACTTTGTCAACTTTCCTGTCAATTTTGAGCAGCAGCAGCTTACACATGTTTCTTCTTAAAGCATATTTTTTAAAACATTTTGAACATGTCAGCATACCTGTTCTGACTATTTTCTTCAAAAAATTGTTGGTTTTTTAATGTTGTTGGACAATTTATATTAAAATTTTTAATAAAAAAAATTTCATTTGTATCAGTCAACTTTAGTGTAAAAATCATGCTTGATATACAGTTTTTACGGTTAAACTGTCAATACATTTTTTGTCAAGTATCCGGCAAAATATATTATGGCGCATTCTTCCAAGGTAGCAACATTGTGGATGTCAGCTTCTTCAGTGTCACTACTGGGTGACGATGATGTTCCCTTTTCTGACGAGACTGTTTCATTGTTTTCAGTTGTGAAGTCAGAAAACTGTCATCTTCGCAGTTTGAAGTTTTAGGCGCTCGCATTAAATTCATGATGGAATTTGACTTGAATTTGCCCCATCAAAACAAGGTGGTCTTTCCCAATTCCTTGTAATTACAGATGATTTTTTACAGGAGCTTTTTTACTTTTTTAGCTTATCTAAAACATTGTAAGCTTTTTCTAGTGCAGCTTTGCTCTGGCTCTGGAGAGTGCTCTTTGGTACAAATTTTTCCCATACAGTGTCCTGCTGTTCAACGCATCAAACACATTATTAATAACTTCTATAAATGAAGCAGCGGCATCAGCAGAATCGGATTGTAACTGACCAGTCTCCTTTGCAGTTCTGATCGCTACACTGGCAGAGTGGCGATATCCTGTGCTGCAAGCCTCGTTCACGTTCATCCGTTGAAAAGAATTTGGACATATGTGGATGTCAGTTAACTGTCATAAATATTTAGCTGGTCTTTATAAATAAAATCGCTGCTAAACATGTTATTTCCAATACTCTTCAATAAATGGGTTGTAGAACGTGACATAATTATATTCACCAATTTTAAAGTATGGTTTACTGATCGTTACGCCTAAGAGCGTAAACAGTTTTTGATTGGTCGTCGACTGGGCAGACACAGTTGCCCCAGGATTTAATCCAACTGTCCTCTACTATTCGAGAGTACTTATTATTGCCACCTCCAGTTGTTCAGATCGCACGCCTCCATTTGAAAAATAAAAACTGATGGGAAGCTTCCACTTAAAGTATAAGCCCCTTGCAATTAGAACCAATGCTTGTTTTGCATGTTTTGAGGTACGTCCCAGTTCTCCTAAATCTTCAAAACCTTCAACTAATCCTCTATTTTTATTAGTTTTTTTAAGAGCCATTTCATCAAAGCCACTATACATGGTCCGGTTTTCGTGTCCATTGTTTCCACCTTTAAAAGGACCGTAAGCGGAATAAGACTTTATTGTGACCTGGGCGAAAGGTAACTTGCTCAGCAAACTTTTTATGGATGTTGGCGATGGCAAGACCTTTTCTTCTCAAAATTTGTAAGTTGAAGGTGATCTGTAAGAAAGGTTGTCGGTTTTCATGGTAGAACGGATCGGGCTAAAATTTGGTATATATATTTAGAATTACCGGGGGACGAACTGGATTGCTTTTGGTGACAATCTGACAACCGGAAGTAGCAAATGTTACAAGCGTCTTCTGAGGGATTCATCCGAAATTTTCAGGTTGGTGCATTCACTACCTTTGAAGTTGCAGCTTGTTAAAGTCCACACTGTTTGCTGACTTCAATATGGTAATAACCATGGGGAATAGATTGGCTGGAAAACCCTTGATCTTTCCAATAAGCAAATTTTCAGGGAAGTATGTCCACTACATTTGAAATTACAGCTTGTCAAAACACACATTATTTGCTACTTCAGCATGCACGCTTATATGGCCTAAACCGTCGTTCCCATTGATCTGTAGATTGGTATACATATTAAAGTCACTGGAGGACGAGAGCTGGTATCACTTTGGTGAAGTTTGGTCAAAACTGGTTGAATCCCTAAGAAAATGCAAACCGTTGTCACTTCCGGTTGTTAGATCCAGATCGTTCCCTGGTAATTCTAAATGTGTATACCAAAATTTTTCGGCACACAATAATACATCGATTATAAAAAGTAAAGCTCGAACGAATGGTCGAACAAACGGTGGTAAGGTACGAAGGTACGAAACTTTTTATAGCAGATTTTGCCTTTGCTAATTTGATTTTTTCTCTTCTTAGGTAGTGATGGCAAATTAGTCAGATCTGACAGAGCATTTTCTTCCAGAATTACATTACTCAGGTCAGGTTCAGTTATTTATGCGGCGAGACTATGTAAACTTCATCATCCACATTTGCAGTATTACAGAAAATTGGGATACTAGCTTTTTGTGGTGAGATGTGGAAAATGCTTGTTGATGTGGATGGTTGCGGTTCATCCGCAAGGAGTGGGGTCAATGTTTTACTATATGGTACATGTAGTATATGTACATTGCTTAGGCTCGCTCCTACCAACTTTCTGTTATTGTCCAGTTTAGATGCCAAGGGAATAAGAAGACTTGCCAAGGGGATAGCAGAATTGTGCTTACTGCAATCGTCTTTAAACAGTGGTTCGCTTGTCCCTCTGGTAAGATGGCTTATCTAGCGATTTTTTTTTCTAGGAATGGCAACAATGTGTCGAAAAACATAATGCATTTTATTTGCTTTCAAAATGTACTAATATTTTGCAGATATACTGAAACATTAAAAATAAATGCAAAATGTGAATTCTGTACATCAAATATAATTGTAATTGTGTTTTATTATTTCGTTTTTTATTTACTTTAGCACATATTTATGTATTCACGTCGCATTTATGTAGTGAATCGAAGAAGCGTACGCAAGCATTGAAGCACAAGCAGAGAGTAATGGGAAGGATGTATTAATAAAACAGACTAATTTACAGTTAAAGAACATAGAAATAGCAATAATGTCTATTACGTCTAGTTCACATCGCACATGGTTGGTTGTGTTTAACCGAGGCTCCACGTGTTTTTGTTCTTTCTGAGTTTTTTTCGCAGAGTAGAGGGCTGATTTCTTGCCAGCAACTGGAAGTAGTAGCAGCGATTGTAATCCAGCTATCTGTATTTCGTTATCTCCTCTTGTTATCGGGTAGTCAAGGGAAAAGTAATTCATTTTCCTTACACTTCTATCTGACTACATAACTAGTTTCCGTTATTATTTTCCTTTGTTCCTCTATTTGTGCTGCCTCCTTACCGTTGCCTCTAACCACCAGTATGTGTTATTTCTTTAGTTAGTCACTACGTCACATCATTTCTCGTGCTCTCACAGTGTGCGTCTCGTGTGCGATTGTTTTCGCAATTCGGTGTGGTTATAGAGTGATTTCTAGTTTTATTTTTGTACCTGATGTTGTCGGCAGATATTTATAAACGATTTATCGCATTTTGCTCTGGTTTTTGAGCCGATTAATGTGATTTTTAACCCCGAAATCTTTCCACCGTCAATTTCTAACCTCTGAGTCGCTTGAATTCTAATCTTTTTTGGATACGAGTGCATCGACCGCTGGGAACGGTTTCTGCATAAACCGTTTGTATTTACATTTTTTATAGTATCACATCTCTTTCCTCTGTCGTCCTTATTTGTGAACCTACCGATTGTCCCATCTGTTTGTCTTTGAAGTCCCAGCGATGGGGCCCGCTGGCGTGAAGCGTGTATCCTTGTGTTTTTTTCCTACCAATAAAAATTCTGTTCTCAATTAGTATTAGAATTTATTTTACATTATGGCAACCACATGCTCATGCTGTGGGACACAGGCTGATGGGGATCATCATTTTCTTACTTGTTCGGTTTGTAATAAGCCATTCTTACTCTCTTGCGTCGATGTTTCCTGGACCACCGCTTGTGCGATTAGGAGTGGTGCTGGTCTGTCTTGGTCCTGTACACAATGTAGAGCGTTCGGTGGGTCACTGAACGAATTAAAGCAGCTTGTGTTATCGCTCCAAAAGGAGATCAAGGAGCTGAGAGATTCCAAACCTGGTGTCTCCGGAGCCAGACTGGACGATTCGTCGGGGGGCTTATCACCTGTTCAGATGGAGGAGGTCGTTCAGGAGGTTTTGGAGCGTGATAAACGCAAATTGAACATCATAGTCTACGGCATGTCGGAGTCGGTGGGGGCGTCGAAGGATTCTCGTCGGGGCATCGATGAGGACAGTGTGAAACGTGTCCTTTCTGATCTCGGTGTTGTCTCATTTCTCTGATCTCATTTCTGATGAGTCTCCTTAGTGACCGGATTGACTGTCCATTTTTGTCAGCCGGGTAAATTTTCTGGTGCCGCGTGCTGATTCCCGACGCTCACAGACTTTCTATATACCGTGCTGCAGAACGAACATCATGAGGAAGTCGCCGATCGTGCGCATGTCATCGTCATCGTCATCGTCATCGTCATCGTCATCGTCATCGTCATCGTCATCGTCATCGTCATCGTCATCGTCATCGTCATCGTCATCGTCATCGTCATCGTCATCGTCATCGTCATCGTCATCGTCATCGTCATCGTCATCGTCATCGTCATCGTCATCGTCATCGTCATCGTCATCGTCATCGTCATCGTCATCGTCATCGTCATCGTCATCGTCATCGTCATCGTCATCGTCATCGTCATCGTCATCGTCATCGTCATCGTCATCGTCATCGTCATCGTCATCGTCATCGTCATCGTCATCGTCATCGTCATCGTCATCGTCATCGTCATCGTCATCGTCATCGTCATCGTCATCGTCATCGTCATCGTCATCGTCATCGTCATCGTCATCGTCATCGTCATCGTCATCGTCATCGTCATCGTCATCGTCATCGTCATCGTCATCGTCATCATTATTATTATTATATTACGATAAGCACCGTTGCTGCGGAAGCGTGTCCCGGTTTTTTTTTCCTTAGAAATCCTAAAAATTGATATTTTTGTAGCTCACTTACCTTATTTTAAATCAAATTAAATATTATGCTTCCTGGCCTTGTCTGTGCTTGCTGTAAGGGAGTGGTTGAGGAACATAAAGCAGCAAATTGTTGCATATGTAAAAAAGTTTTCATTCACACCTACGTCGATCTCACGATCTCCGATATCAGGATCTTAAAAACCAAGCGAGGTCAAACGTGGACCTGAACTAATTGTGCTACTCTTGGCACCAACGCCAACGAACTCAAGGCTACTATCGTCCAACTAAAAGATTAGCTCCGTGCATTAAAATCAGCAAGTAATACCGTTGACGATAGCTTAGTTGAGGATATCATTCAGGAATTTCGTGAACTTGAAAAGAGGAGATCGCAGGTGCTACGAAACCTCAACGTGAGGCCCAAGAAAGGGATTCTATCGCGGGTGTGCTGGGGACTCTCTCGATTAATGCCGACTTCAGGTTATGGCGAAGCGGTAAGTTTGATCCCAACAAAACGAATGCACGACCGCGGCCGATTCAGGTTCAATTTAAGAATGAAAAAGTTGTTCACGATGTTATTAAGAATGCAGCAACATTGAAAGGTAACGAAACTTGGAAAGGAGTATCAATCTCCTTTAATCGTACTCTAAGGCAACTACAACATTACCGATCACTAAAACAAGAGCTTGATGACAGGAAGGCTAAGGGAGAAGCAGGACTGCACA
Organism: Aphodius granarius; assembly: GCA_963971325.1. NCBI lineage: Eukaryota > Metazoa > Arthropoda > Insecta > Coleoptera > Scarabaeidae > Aphodius > Aphodius granarius. Next base: position 9,391,837 of record OZ020225.1, read on the forward strand.
TTAAGTATATGCGGGGTGTTCCGAGAATTGTCAATTCGGAAAATTCGGAAAACTAATTTTGCCCACAGAAGATAAACAACACCTAGTGCCAGCGTACTACCAGAATGTTCGTGGCTTAAGAACAAAAACTAATAATCTACATCTAGCTGTTAGTGACGTCGAATTTGATGTGATCAGCTTCTCTGAGACTGTAACGTGTAGCGGTAGCTTTCTTAACAATGCATCACTTCTGGTTCTTTTGAATAATACACATGATTCCCACTTAACATATTCTTTATTTAAATCCCTTTTTATACATTAGTCGAAGCCGGCCTGAACTCTACTATCTATAATCTATACTAATCCTAATAATCCGCACTCGCGTATTTGTTGCGACACTAATTGCCTCTTCAGCAATATTGTCCCGGTACGAAGTTCTTCGTTTACGTCGGTACTTGATCACGCCACCACATAGTTCAAACAGTTCAATAGCATGTCCTGTTTTATGGAATGTGATTACCTTGCAAGACCTGGTTGACTGATGACATCTTTAATGCTTTAATGCTAAGTGTATTCCTGATGCTTACACTGCATTCAGAGCCGATAGAAGGTTTGAAGTGATGGGGTGTTCACGAGGAGGAGGAGTGTTGTTGGCCGTAAGAACTGACATTTTGGTTGAACAAGTGGACGTTTCGGAGTTGACGGTCACACCGTGTATCGATGTAGTTTGTTGTAGAATTTCTTTCACAGTGTCACACAAAGATGTGAACTTTGTAATTTATATTCCCCCTAACATATGCGTTCCTGATTTTGAGCTTTTCATGGATCAATTTAAAATATTTCTGGGTAACATGGCAAATATACTGGTGATGGGAGATTTTAATGTACCATCTTTTAACGGCACGAAGTCCCGTGCAGTGAGCAATCTTATGGATTTATGGATTTTGAGCAGAGAAATAATGTAGCTAATCCTATTGGCCGTATTTTGGACCTGATTTTAACAAATATGTCCTGCAAAGTTATACTTAATACCACCCCATTGCTGTCCGTTGATCTGCACCATCCACCGCTTTCCATTGATTTATTTATTAAATTACAAAGCATTCCAAACTATAAAACGAACTCAGGCAACAAAGAGGATAATTTTAAAAAAGCAAACTTTCCACTTTTATATGAGGCTTTGTTGAGCCTGGATTGGTCTTTTCTTGATGAGTTTACAGATATCGACGGAGCCTGTGCAGCATTTTATGAGGTAATATATTCTTTTAATCTATACGTTCGATAAATTTGTGCCTTATTATACAAGTAAAAAATCACATTACCCAGTTTGGTACACGCCGACAATAATTTACAACTTGAAACTAAAACAAAAGTACCACTCGAAATTTAAGAAATATGGCATTTTAGTTGCTATTAAATACTTTATTTATAACAACTATTAACAAGGGAAAAAGTGCTGATATGTTCTTGACCATTTCGCATGGAGCTGCTGCAATGCCTCCTTTCGCTGCGGTTCGGAGACCCAAAAGAACCGTTGGCAATGCCGATACCCATGATTGTTTTTGCGTTTGAAAAGCTGACATAAGTGATGCTTTCAAAGTTCGATGAAACCTTTCCACCATACCGTTGCTTTGCGGGTGATAGGCAGTAGTGCGGTTTCTCGTAAAACCGCAAAATTTAGACAAATCTTTGAATAAATCTGCTTCAAATTGTCTACCCTGACATGATCTAGCCCATTCTACACTGTCTTTTTTAACGGATGGCCATACATAATATTTTGTGACCAGTTTTGCAGAGGCACTTGTACCTGGATGTGCGGTGCTGTGGATCTTGTCAAAAATGCTTTTTCGGAAATCTTTAGGCACAAAAGGTCCTTCCTTCTCTGTAGAAGTGTTGCAAGTAATCACACAGTCGGATCCAAAGAAAGGAATGTCTTGTAATTGTAGCGACGTTTGAGACTTTCTAAACTGTTTCAACTCCATGTCAATTTTCTGAGCTGATGCTAGATCTTTAAAAAGTTCAGTATCGTTTAATGATATTGTCGATATGGCAGCAATTCTGGATAATGTACCCGCTACTGCGTTTTGGCCTCCTGGTAGATAGCGAATATCGGTGGTAAATTGTCCAATATAATATAGGGGGCATTGTTGACGTGGACTTGCTCTATCAGGTTGCTGGTTGAATGCAGTTGGTAATGGTTTCTGATCGGTGTAAATTATAGAGTTTCAACCCTCCACATGTGGTCTAAAATATTTAACAGCAGAATAAGCCGCCAGGAGTTCTCTATCGTAGGTTGAGTACTTGGTTTGTGCTGGTGTTAGTGCTCTTGAAAGAAATGCAAGTGGTACCATTTTCCCGTTTTGTGTTTGTTGCAAGGCTGTATAGCAGCCTGCGATGAGTCTACGGTTAAAGATATCGGCTTCTTAGGGTCTGGGTGTGCGAGCAGAGTAGCTTTGCACAAACTGTACTTTACCTCATTGAAGGCGCGCAAGGCTTTATCAGACCAGTTGACCAGACGTCGACCTTTCTTCTTGTTGTCAGGAATTAATTTAAAGAACACTTCCTGGTGTTTTGCGGCATTTGGTATACATCTGCGATAAAAGTTTACAAGTCCCAGAAATCGTCTGAGTTCATGTACTTCTTTTGGTTGAGGGAAACTTTTAATAGCCAGAACTTTTTCCTTTGTTGGACGTACTCCTTCCTTATTTACTACAAATCCCAGAAATTCAATCTCGGTAAGTGCAAATTGAGATTTTGAGAGAGTTTACGGTCAAACCATATTTATCTAATATTTCAAATATTGCCTCCAGATGCTTTTAATGTTGGTCCTCGTTTGTTGACGCGATCAAGACATCCAAATGTGTGAATGCAAATGGAAGATCTCGAAAAATTGAGTGCATAAAACATTTAAACGTTTGTGCCGCGTTTCGAAGGCCAAATGACATCTTCAAAAATTCGTACAGTCCAAAAGGTGTAATAATGGCTGTTTTTTTGATGTCATCAGGTGCCATAGGTTATTATAATAGGCCTTAACCAGATCCAGTTTTGAGAAAATTGACTTTTCGGCTAATTCGTTGTTGAAGTCGTCGGATATATTAGGTACCGGGTATCTGTCTGGGACGGTTTTCGCATTTAACGACCTGTAGTCACCACAGGGTTTCCAAGTTCCGTCCGGCTTTTTCAACATGTGTAGTGGAGATGCCCAAGCACTATTTGATGGCCGACAAACGCCTTGCTGACACATCGTTTTAAATGCAAGTTTTGCATTAGCCAATTCATCAGGTGGTAGGCGTCTAGCTTTTGCAAAAACGGATGCACCAATAGTTTTTTTAATCACATGTTGGACTGGAATTTCTTCTTTTGGTGTTGGCCGATGTAAGAATACGTCTTTATATTTATTGAGTTCCTGGTATTTCTCATTGGGTTGGATAAGATAAATTGACTTTTGCTTCTTGACAATCTTGTGAAAACCATGTGCCCTTGAATGTGTTTTGTCATCCACTAGATATTTCCGTTTCATGTCTATTAGGAGACCATTGTCACTCAGGAGGTCAGCCCCGATAATTGGAGTTCGAACATCTGCAATTACAATGGGCCAAACAATTTTTCGGCGCAAACCAATATTTAGAGAAATCAGTCGCTCACCAAATGTAGGAATCGACAATCCATTGGCAGCGTAAAGCTTTCTCGATGATTTTATTTTTCTGTCTTGCGAGTATAACAGAGACATCAGCGCCAGTAACGATTAAAAAACGTAGAGGGCTTATCTTGTCTTGTATGACAAGTCGGCGGCTGCCAAATTGGTCTGATGCACTGGCTGTCTTCAGTGCTTGGCCTTGGAGTTTTCCTGAATGCGAAATTTGCAGGGTTGGAAACACTTTCTGGTCCGTTTTTCAAATTTGTAATGGTACCAACAGGTGTCATATTCCACGTATCGTTGGTTTTGTCTTCTAGATCCTGATTGTTGTTCTCCATTTGTGCTAGACATCAGAGTAGCAATCCTTTCCTACAATTCCCGTACTTTTTTCTCCAAAGATAATGTTGAGCTGACCGTGTTTAGATGAGTTGCAGAATAATCTAATATGCGATTAGCATTGGCAGCTAACAAGTCTAATGTAACAATATTGCCCTCTGCAGCTAGAATAGTAGTTATATTTTCTGGCAAACGTTGCAAGAATAACGTTCTAAGAAAATCTTCAATCAACTGTGAGCCAGCAAAATCCCTCATTTGGTTTAAAAGGGCTGACGGTCTTCGGTCGCTCAGAGGTACCTCATTTAACAATCTACTTATTTTCTTTGCATCGCTTTCCTTAAATTCTTTTATCAGCTTTCCTTTTAAGTCTGGATACGAAGTCTCTGATAAAGGCTTCCTTAACATATCGGAAATAGTGGTTGCAACTGCTGGTTCTAACATGCTGACAACGTGGTGAAATTTAGTTATTTCTGTGGTAATGTTTTAAAAATCCACATCACCAACAAGCCGCTATAGCATTCTTCAGGACTTTCGCAGTGTCAGAGCAAGGGTAAAGTTACAAATATCAACGGCGTATGACGCATATTTACGTAACGTGGAGTCATCTACTACCACAGATCCTAGAACCTATTGGTCCTACATAAATAACAAAAACAAATCTTCAAGAATTCCGGGACGGATGAAGTGTGGAGACGTCATAATTCAGGACCCAGATGAGATCGTAAATGCTTTTGCGCGGTATTTATGCTCTGTATATTTCCCATCAGGGGATGCTCAAGGATCAGGTTGAGGATATGGATGAATTTATAAGCAACGTTCCTGCGATAAGCATCAAAGAACTACCAGTCACAACTGTAAGAAATTCTATACTGAAGGTGTCTAACAAAATGACTGCTGGACACGATCAGATTCCCTGTTTTTTTGCTGCGGGATTGCGTGGACGTATTCACCGGGCCCTTGACGACATTATTCAATGTGGCGTTAAAATCGGATCCTTTTCCCGCTGCGTGGAAGTTGTCACAAATATGTCCGATCTTAAAGGGTGGCGATCCAAGTAACGTTGAAAATTATAGGCCAATCTCGATCTTGCCTAACTTCGCCAAGGTTCTGGAGCTTTCCGTGCATGATTATCTGCATTCGTCTGTATCGAATAGTATTTCTCCACATCAACATGGATTTATGCAGGGACGATCAACCTTTACCAATCTTGCATGTTTCACTCAGTACACGGCTCACATTCTGGATGAGCAGAGCCAAGTGGATGTGATATATACGGATTTTGCCAAAGCATTCGACAGGATTGATCAACGGATACTGCTAAAAAGAGTTGAACAGTTTTGGAGTCAGCAATTCATTACTAGCATTTTTCAAATCTTACCTTGACTCAAGACTTCAGTATCTACAATACAATGGCTTTGTATCTAATAAATATCTAGCAGCGTCGGGTGTACCGCAAGGCTCGAATCTGGGTCCGCTCTTGTTTCTGATTTTCATCAATGACCTCACATTAATAATTTATGCAAAGAAGTTACTGTTCGCTGATGATCTAAAGTTTTATGCATCTATAAGAAACCACACTGACTGGTTGTATCTTCAAGAACAGCTAAATCAAATCGATAGCTGGAGCGAGAAAAATAAATTGTTTTTGAATACCACAAAATGCAAGGTTATGACGTTCTCGAAAAAAATACTGCCAACTGAATTTCACTACGAATTGAATGGCACTACACTCGCACGGACTTCGCAAGTACGTGATCTTGGTGTAACATTTGATAGCGCACTCTCGTTTGTGGAACATATCAGCATTATCACCTCATCCGCAAGAAGAATTCTAGGTTTTATAATAACCTAGGCACCTTTTCCAACATATCTACCTAAAAACGCTGTTTTATGTCCTGGTAAGATCTAAGCTTGAGTATTCGGCATTAAGGTACACAAAAATACGATGGAGGCAATTCAGAGAAGGTTTGTGATTTTTTTGTCGTATCGTGTTAATGGAATTTATTTCCCTTGCAGGTGTGACCACAGTGTACTGCTCGCCAGTTTCAATGTTCTCTCTTTGGAATGTAGAAGATTTGTAGCCAGCCTGTCATTGCTACAAAGTTTCTTCACAACACCGTGGACAGTACAGTACTGCTCTCACAAATATCATTTCTTGTGCCGCGTATGTCCTCTCGATCAAGTTACACTTTTTATTTTAAACCAATACGTTACTTAACCGTTAATCACCAGTGTTTGCCCTGTGTCATAATTTCAATAAAATATCGAATATATGCGACATCAACCATGTATCGCTCAAGGAATTGACAGCGGTGGCTATAGAATATTGTAAGTGAAGCTCTTCATTGTGATTTTATTTCACGTTTAATTGTTTGTATTATAATTCTCTGCTTATTTCGTGTTCATATTATTGTTACTAATATATTTTTTCCAACTTTATTATTACTCTTAATATTATTATTGAGATTCTTCATGCTATAATATTTAGTTGTTTGATGATGTTTATGTGTAATTGTATACTGTATTATCAGGGCCGCTTTAAGGTATGTCGCCGCCCTAGGCAATTGCTTTATTGTCGCCCCTCATATTAATGAAAATTTATATTATCAGAACAGTACACTTTTATTAATAACAAAACTTCTACACTCCAAACAAATGCAAACCTTATAATAATAAAGAAAACTATACAAACTATTTTTTAACTTCGGTAATAAATATTACATAATATGTAGCAAAAAAAAATAAATATTATATTCCAAAATTCTTTTTCCTAGATTTTTCTATGGCAAAATCATTTATAACGTCATCGTTATTTACGTTTCTTGTTATATCACATTCCAAAGACAATACTGATAATGCATTAAGACCCTTTTGCGTCATTGTGAATCTAAAATTGTTTTTAAGTCTAGACAATTTTGAAAACGATCTATCAGATGACGCATTGCTAACTGGAATTGCCAAATAAATTCGCAATGCGATGTCGAAGTTTGGAAATATTTCGTTTAATCTGGTTTCTCTCAAGTACTTACAAATTTCTAATGGCGATTTAATAGAATTGTCCAAGTTCACAAAATGTGTAAGGAGGTAAAATCGCTCATTAATACTTTGATAGGCGTCCAGGCGTCGTTTTAAATCTGAAGTAAGTGTATCGATAATAACATAACATGTTTCAAATTTCATTCCGGCTGAAAATTGATCTTCATTACCAACACTATCATCAAACTGAGTCTTTCTTCATTTCTTTCTGCTTTCTTTATACGTTTTTGACTGATCTTGTAATAAATTTCTAGCTTCTTATTCATAAATTTCAAAATTATTTCTAATCGAATTTAAATATGTCATAAGTGCTTCTAATTCTCGTACTACAGAGGCTAAGTCAAGCGATGGATTTTGCAAGTATTTGTTTGTTGCGTTCATTCTATCCAACATGTGATGCCAAATGACAGCAAGTAACGAAGTTTCAAATTCATCCATTTTTACTTTCCGACTCCTAGAAGGAAAGTATTGTAATCGACGGAAAAAAAAAATTTGAGATTTTAGCGGAAATACGCGTTTTGGGGTCCCCTAAATCCATTGCAATGATTTCTGGAAAATGTATGTGTGTATGTGTGTATGTATGTATGTGTGTATGTGTGTATGTGTGTACGGTGTACGTATGTCCGTGAACACGATAGCGCCCAAACGGAACAACGGATCGGGCTGAAATTTGGCATACATATTTAGAATTACCGGGGGACGAACTGGATTGTTTTTGGTGACAATCTGACAACCGGAAGTGGCACTTGTCAAATACGTTTTGTTAGGTACTCATCCGATTTGGACCAAACTGACACCATCTCATCTTGCAGTGACTTTAAATATGTATACAAATTTACAGATCAATGGGATGAACGGTTTAGGCACTATAAGAGTTTATACCTATCGGGCGCCTTCGGTTTATGTCGTAATGGAGAGTTCACGGATGTGTCCGCATTACGTTATCGGCCCGCCGTCGAAGAATAAATAAACACCTCGCAGAAAAACACAGATACATACGTGACAGTATAATATTATGGTTATTTGTATCGAGAGGTGCCTTGTTTTATGATCTAATAATATAGTATTATTATGTTACGGACATTTGTTTAAATGTCAACAATGTAGTCGGAAAGTTGGGTGAGGGCCACCCCAGATATTTTTTTTTTAAATTGCGTGTGCTTCATGTTTTACAGCTCCAGTTTGACTTTGATCATTGCTCAGCTGAGAAAGAGATATTTTGATTTCCTTATAGCCAGCATAGAGAGCTTTTACGGCATCCGCCCTTGCCGACCACCTTGTTTCTGATAAGGATTTTACTACCGATGAATTTAAATTCTTGGTTAAAATTTCGGTATGTTGACGCTGAGAAAAACGTGTACAGATTTTGCAAAAAATTAAAAAACAAAGTAGTATTTTGACATGATTCTGCTGCAACAGATCCTGTTAAGTTGAGCAGCGAATGTGCAGAACAAGGTACATACTCTACAAGTTTGTTGTGATTTTTAATCCTGGCTTGCAATCCTGAATATGCACCCGACATATTCGCTGCATTGTCATACGACTGAGCACGACAGTCTACTACATCTATGGAATAGTCTTCCAACGTAGAGATTACTGCCATTTCTAAATCAGTAGATTTGTGTCCGGCCGATGGAATGTATTTAAGAAACCTTTCAATGGGTATACCTTCAGACGAAACATACCGAACTGCCAACTGATCAACATGTAACACATCTTGCGTTGAATCAACTATTATAGAATATTTAGATTTCTTCAATTCCTCAATTATTGTTTTTGATACCTTCTTTACCATTAAAGCTACTAATTCCTCACATATCGTATAAATAACTGCAATTTCCGTGGCCCAGATTTCCGAACTTGGCTAGATGTTCTCGTAAAAATGGATCGAATTCGGCAATAAGTTCAAGGCAGCCTATAAAATTTCCATTGTGCACTGAGCCATGTTTCGCATTTGCACCCTTAAGAGCAAGTACCCTGGTTGTCAATGTAACTATAGTCGCTACGACACGTTTTAAGACGTCACGCCAGTACTGCACTTCATTTTTATATGCATTTGCTATCTATTCGATTAAATACTTTACTCCTCGTAACTAGACATAAAATGCTGGATCTATGGTTCGATGATTTTTCATGTTGTTTTAGTCGCGCACTTGCATTTTCCAGTCATTGAATCCTTTAGAAAAAGAATTTTCTTCCTGATGAAGAAATAAACGGCAAGGTATACAAAAGACACAACGTTTAGATGGGGAATAAAGTAGCCAATCTCTGAATTGACTTTCGCCATTAAGCATTTTTTTATAAAAATGTTTTCTGGTCGAACATCTCTTTACACCGGTTGAATGTTCGGCAACAGCAGAGTCTATAAAATCCGCATTTAGATTTTGTTTTGGCGGATTCCTAATAACGGCTTCTATAGTGTTATCGTTATTTATCTAATCAGCTGGATCTTCAGGTATTATGTACTCTATTGTTGCAACTCCTACTGATGAAGATGGTGATATTGGTGTTTGTATTGCCACGGTTTCAAAATCGTCAGTGTTCGTAAACTGTAATTCCGTGTCCTCATTTTGGTTGTCTCAGTATGTGTAGATACCGAAGTAAAGAAGGCACTAATCTTTGGAATTTTATTTAAAAGCAACTTTTCATTTTCAACTTTGTCTCTTGCCTTTTTTCTATAAGCCGCGCCCCTTAGCCGATTCCGTTTTCCATGCTTTGAAACTGACTACAATAAAAATTGTTACCTACCATCAATTAAATTACAAATTTGTCACTTACCAAAGTTAGTTAGTTAAGCTGTAAACACGTAATCACATAAATTAAAAAATATAGGAGGATGGCATTTTCAATGCGTTACCAATCCAATCGAGCAGGGAACTGAAGCCTACAGTAAACATACTATTTGTTATTTTACAGCTAACGATGGTATCAATCTTGGCGTCGTGTAGACGTCAGTAAAAATTTCTCCGAGATCATGGATATTTAAGTAGAACGGTTACTTCATTTATCACTGAAGAATAGTTGTTCGATAGGCGTGTCCGTGTGGTTATACTTGCTCGAACTCGTAAAAAGTAGCGATGACGAGGCGGTCTACACCGACGTCCAACATGCCTGTCTAGTCTGTGTATCAATATGCACTGTATCTACTTTAAATCTGCATGCTCCAAGACTGTCTACAGACAAACCGGCCGAATATTCATAGTTGCATTTAGCGACGCCCCTTTTGATTTAAAAATCGGTTGCGAAAATATATTGTCCAAATATTTAAATTTAAAATACTTGCCCCATACACCAATTTTGTCACATTTGGCAAACGAAGACCAACCAGTACACATTTGCCCTGTATACATTACGCTAACTCGTACGCACAAAAAGCTACTGGGAAAAAGATAAATAAATAAGATAAAAGGAAATAATCACTTTATGGTTTGATTTTTTAATATAACAGTACTGAGCGGTTTACCTAAAGAGTTAACTTAAATATGTGTCGGTGGCCTAATAAAAACACATGTCGCCTCCAACTAAAATAATGATAACGTCTTCTGTCTTCACAGAACGACGATAGGAACTTTGCAATCCGCATAGAGTTTTGAATCTAATAATGGTTGAGAACGTCAATAAGTACTTTTATGATAAGAACCCCCTGTCATTAGAAAAGTAATGCCATACATACACTCCGTTACATATGACTACGAATCGAATAGCAAATATGCGAACATACCTACATTTTTAATTTTTGTTTTTAATCATTTCTTGTCGCCCCCAAATGACTACCGCCCTAGGCAGGTGCCTTTCTTGCCTAATGGATAAAGTGGCCCTGTGTATTATTATGTTATATTTGGAATGTACAAGTTGGAAATTGGAAATTTTCTCTTGGGCAATAAATGAATTATTATAGCATATTATTTATTATTAGTGTATGTGTGTATGTCCGTGAACACGATGGCGCCCAAACGCAACAACGGATCGGGCCGAAATTTGGTATACGTATTTAGAATTACCGAGGGACGAACTGGATTGTTTTCATGACAATCTGACAACCGGAAGTGGCAAATTTTACATGCATCTTCTGAGGAATTTATCCGATTGAGACCAAACTCATACCAACTCATCCTCCAGTGACTTACTTACCTTTAATTTGTATACTTAAATACGTATACAAATTTGCATATCAGTGCGATGAAGGTTTAGACGCTATATGCTTTTATAGAAGTGGTTTGACAGAATCCACAGCCTTCGTCGATGTGTTGCGAATTGTTAGATTTTGACAAACGTCAGTGCCATAACATGACTGCTGCCCTAGTTGGTATACGAATTTAGAATTTGGAATATAGACAAGCCTAAGTCATATACGTCTGCCTCCATGTCTATATTTCAGATGAACCAGTTCTAGTAATTATGAAAAAAAAAATGTAGTGCGGCAAAAATTCTAGCCAACAATTGAGTAAAAGGGTACATTCACATGACAAGCGCTTGGCGTGCGTTTACACAATCGCGTACTAAAACGACAGATAATGAAGCAGAATAGCAATTACCTTCCTAATTACCAGTTATCAATCTTAGTTTGGCGTTTTTTTGTATGTCTTTGGCTCTCGATTGGTACTAAATTTGTCAAGAAAAAGAGTGACCGCAAGACATTTGTTGTAATGACATTTAATGTCATGTCAGTGGCACTGACATTTGTCAAAATGTGACGGGTTGCAACACAGCGACGAATGCTGTGGATTCTGTCAAATTGCTTTTATAAATAATTATTGCTCCTAAACTGTTCATCGCACTGGTCTACAAATTTTCTATACATATTTAGAGTCGCTGGAGGGTGAACTGGTATCAGTTTGTTTAAAATCGTATAAATTCCTAAGAAGATGCATGTTAGATTATCACCAAAAACAATCCAGTTCGTCCCCCGGTAATTCTAAATATGTATACCAAATTTCAACCTGTTTAATATCATTAAACAATTTTATTCTTATTTTTTATTATTATTCTTATTATTGTTATCAATCGTTCTGCTCGACCAGCAAATATCTGGCATCAGCAGAATTGAGAGTAGGGCAGAATGAAGTCGGGCGACTAAGCACTCCTTGGAACAGAAGAACGACGATTCATTCTGATGTGTGAACTCAATGCCTTTTTTTTCTGTTATTACGTTAATTCCATTATTCATCTCTAAAATAAATCAACGATAGCAAAGTAGTAGTGTTAGTTTCATCTAAGTTAACATCAGAAGTGGGATTACCCAAAGGTGCAAGGAAAGATGCCGAAAGGTTCAAAAAACCGAAAACGACGTAGTATGTCCTCGGACGATAGCGATCGAGAAAACTACCATTCAAGATACGGGAATGAACAGGACCACCGCAATAAAAACGGTGTCCAAAGGCGTTTAGAGCTGGAATCCGATCACAAGCGACATCACCATCGACGCGACGATCTAAGTCCAGATCGGCAACAACAAGCGCGATAGCGAGTAATACGCCCCCGCTAGGTGTCATCGTAGCCGCAAGTACCCCAAAAACGCCGGGAAGTCAGAATAATAGCGTAAGTAGTGAGCCTATTAATCAAATAGCATCAATCAGCAAAAACGGTTCCGAAAATAAAACAAATTCACTAGGCTTTACGCTTTCCAATAATATAATAAATGAATTCAACCCTATAAATCAAAATATAAATGAATGGTTGAATGCAGTTGATGAGTATGCACATAAACATGGGTGGTCAGATCGAATCACATTTGGCATAGAGCAAATTACGCGGCCCCGCAGAAGTCTGGTATAGAGGATTACCAACACGTTTATTTACTTGGAGGGAATGGAAAGATCTATTACTAAATAATTTTAAACCAAATAGAGACTTACATACTTTGATAGTAAACATGATACAATGTGTACCGAAAACAAACCAAACTTTATATGAATACGCATTTGAAAAATTAGCGTTAATAAACAAAACCAACTTAAATTTGAGAGGTGAAGATAAGGTAAATTTAATAATGGGTGGTATTGATAAACAATATATTAGATTTGCAGTAGAAACAGCCAACATTACTGACCCAGCTAATTTAGCATGTTATTTCAAAACATCGAGTGCAACAGAACAATTCTCCACGTTATCAAACCAAACAGAAAAGAAACATAAAGGTTACGGAACAACACCCCTCTCAAAAAATAACATAAAATGTTATAATTGCAGAAAAAAAGGACATATTGGGAATAAGTGTCCATACTATCAAAATGCACCCATACCTTACAAACATGTAAATTGTGCAGGAAATTCTACCAATCAGAAATTTATTAAGGACATAGTAATCAATAACAAATCATTGAAATGTTTTATAGACTTTGGAAGTGAATGTTCTTTAATAAATTTTGCGATATTAAGAGATTTGTCACTACAACCAAAACGGTTAAATAAACCATAACACTTACGCACTTTATCTGATATCGGAATAGATGTTGAAAATTTTGTAGAAACAGAAATACGCGTTGACAAAGTAAAAAGAACCATAATTTTATATGTAATAAATAAACGTATAATGGATATGGATATTCTTATTCGACAAAACTTCACAGAATCAGATAAAGTAGAATATGCGAAAATAGGTTCAATACTGTCTTTCTACGAACCAGTGAAGCTTGATCGAACAAATGTGGAGATTGGAATTGAAGATATATTGTGAATGAGCTCTTGCAACTTTAAATACATATGCGTCTTGCTTTGCACGAAGCACTTTTGAAGTCGGTGTATGCAAATATGAAATGACCATTAAATTAAGTAAAGACGAGTGTTACACGAGCCAATATCCCACAGACCTAGAAGGTACTCAGAAACTGAGCGGGATGTAATTAGGGGAATCGTAAAACAACTTTTAAAACAAAATATCATACGGGAATCGAGCTCCCCGTATACTAGTCCTGTATCACTTATTACTTTCTATTACAAAGAAAAATAAAGAACCTCGGTTGTGTATAGTTAACTTGACCGTCTATCAGAATCAGAACTACGACAATCTTGGAGGACATTAAAGTTGTTAATTAAAAAATACACAAGTACATGTTATAAATATAACGATTACAAAACACACCAGCGCAGAATTACCATATTTGATGATGAGTTATGATTTGTGGGTTTAAACCACTATACAAAATCAAACTGTATAAAGGTAATTTGCAATTTGTCTTGCGTTTTTGTTTTTCATAGCAAGACAAACTGTAGAATTTGGAAAATACATCATCAACTACGACAATCTTGGAGGACATTAAAGTTGTTAATTAAAAAATACACAAGTACATCATATAAATATAACGACTACAAAACACCAGCGCAGAATTATCATATTTGATGATAAGCCATGATTTGTGGATTGAAATCACAACACAAAAGCAAATTGTAGAAAAGTAATTTGCAATTTTCCTAAAAATGATCATCAATTACAACAATCCTTGTAAACAATCACGCGTTGGTTGCAAAATACAAAAAAAAACGAAGGAAAGGACCCCTCGTTCCACCCCGCTGTATTGCCTGAAGGGCATTTTGAATACAGCGACATCTTCTTTCCTTCGTTTTTTCTATTACATTTATGATGTTAAAAACTCACAAGTATCATCATATAAATATAACGATTACAAAACACACCAGCCCAGAATTACCATATTTGATGATGAGCTACGATTTGTGGCTTTAAACCACTATACAAAATCAAATTTTATAAAAGTAATTTCCAATTTGTCTTGCGTTTTTTTTTTTCATAGCAAGACAAACTGTAGAATTTGGAAAATACATCATCAACTACGACAATCTTGGAGGACATTAAAGTTGTTAATTAAAAAATACACAAGTACATCATATAAATATACCGACTACAAAACACACCAGCCCAGAATTACCACATTTGATGATGAAGTACGTTTTGTGGATTTAAACCACTATACAAAATCAAATTGTATGAAAGTAATTTGCAATTTGTCTTCCGTTTTTTTTTTTTTTTCATAGCAAGACAAGCTGTAGAATTTGGAAAATACATCATCAACTACGACAATCTTGGAGGACATTAAAGTTGCTAATTAAAAATTACACAAGTACATCATATAAATATAACGATTACAAAACACACCAGCGCAGAATTACCATATTGATGATGAGCTACGATTTGTTGCTTTAAACCAATATACAAAATCAAACTATATAAAAGTAATTTGCAATTTGTCTTGCGTTTTTTTTATAGCAAGACAAACTGTAGAATTTGGACAATACATCATCAACTGCGACAATCTTGGAGGACATTAAAGTTGTTAATTAAAAAATACACAAGTACATCATATAAATATAACGATTACAAAACACACCAGCGCAGAATTACCTTATTTGATGATGAGCTACGATTTGTTGCTTTAAACCATTATACAAAATTAAACTGTATAAAAGTAATTTGCAGTTTGTATTGCGTTTTTTTATAGCAAGACAAACTGTAGAATTTGGACAATACATCATCAGCTACGACAATCTTGGAGGACATTAAAGTTGTTAATTAAAAAATACACAAGTACATCATATAAATATAACGATTACAAAACACACCAGCGCAGAATTACCATATTTGATGGTAAGCTACGATTTGTTGCTTTGAAACCATTATAAAAAATCAAACTGTATAAAAGTAATTTGCAAATTATCTTGCGTTTTTTATAGCAAGACAAACTGTAGAATTTGGAAAATACATCATCAACTACGACAATCTTGGAGGACATTAAAGTTGTTAATTAAAAAATACACAAGTACATCATATAAATATAACGACTACAAAACACACCAGCCCAGAATTACCACATTTGATGATGAACTACGTTTTGAGGATTTAAACCACTATACAAAATCAAATTGTATAAAAGTAATTTGCAATTTGTCTTGCGTTTTTTTTTTTTTTTTTCATAGCAAGACAAGCTGTAGAATTTGGAAAATACATCATCAACTACGACAATCTTGGAGGACATTAAAGTTGCTAATTAAAAATTACACAAGTACATCATATAAATATAACGATTACAAAACACACCAGCGCAGAATTACCATATTGATGATGAGCTACGATTTGTTGCTTTAAACCAATATACAAAATCAAACTATATAAAAGTAATTTGCAATTTGTCTTGCGTTTTTTTATAGCAAGACAAACTGTAGAATTTGGACAATACATCATCAACTGCGACAATCTTGGAGGACATTAAAGTTGTTAATTAAAATATACACAAGTACATCATATAAATATAACGATTACAAAACACACCAGCGCAGAATTACCTTATTTGATGATGAGCTACGATTTGTTGCTTTAAACCATTATACAAAATTAAACTGTATAAAAGTAATTTGCAGTTTGTATTGCGTTTTTTTATAGCAAGACAAACTGTAGAATTTGGACAATACATCATCAGCTACGACAATCTTGGAGGACATTAAAGTTGTTAATTAAAAGATACACAAGTACATCATATAAATATAACGGTTACAAAACACACCGGCGCAGAATTACCATATTTGATGATGAGCTACGATTTGTTGCTTTAAAACCATTATAAAAAATCAAACTGTATAAAAGTAATTTGCAAATTATCTTGCGTTTTTTATAGCAAGACAAACTGTAGAATTTGGAAAATGCATCATCAACTACGACAATCTTGGAGGACATTAAAGTTGTTAATTAAAAAATACACAAGTACATCATACAAATATATCGATTACAAAACACACCAGCGCAGAATTACCATATTTGATGATGAGCTACGATTTGTTGCTTTAAACCAATATACAAAATCAAACTGTATAAAAGTAATTTGCAATTTGTCTTGCGTTTTTTTTTTATAGCAAGACAAACTGTAGAATTTGGAAAATACATCATCAACTACGACAATCTTGGAGGACATTAAAGTTGTTAATTAAAAAATACACAAGTACATCATATAAATATAACGACTACAAAACACACCAGCCCAGAATTACCACATTTGATGATGAAGTACGTTTTGTGGATTTAAACCACTATACAAAATCAAATTGTATAAAAGTAATTTGCAACTTGTCTTGCGTTTTTTTTTTTTCATAGCAAGACAAGCTGTAGAATTTGGAAAATACATCATCAACTACGACAATCTTGGAGGACATTAAAGTTGCTAATTAAAAATTACACAAGTACATCATATAAATATAACGATTACAAAACACACCAGCGCAGAATTACCATATTGATGATGAGCTACGATTTGTTGCTTTAAACCATTATACAAAATTAAACTGTATAAAAGTTATTTGCAGTTTGTATTGCGTTTTTTTATAGCAAGACAAACTGTAGAATTTGGACAATACATCATCAGCTACGACAATCTTGGAGGACATTAAAGTTGTTAATTAAAAAATACACAAGTACATCATATAAATATAACGGTTACAAAACACACCGGCGCAGAATTACCATATTTGATGATGAGCTACGATTTGTTGCTTTAAAACCATTATAAAAAATCAAACTGTATAAAAGTAATTTGCAAATTATCTTGCGTTTTTTATAGCAAGACAAACTGTAGAATTTGGAAAATACATCATCAACTACGACAATCTTGGAGGACATTAAAGTTGTTAATTAAAAAATACACAAGTACATCATATAAATATAACGACTACAAAACACACCAGCCCAGAATTGCCACATTTGATGATGAAGTACGATTTGTGGATTTAAACCACTGTACAAAATCTTGGAGGACATTAAAGTTGTTAATTAAAAAATACACAAGTACATCATATCAATATATCGATTACAAAACACACCAGCGCGGAATTACCATATTTGATGATGAGCTACGATTTGTTGCTTTAAACCAATATACAAAATCAAACTGTATAAAAGTAATTTGCAATTTGTCTTGCGTTTTTGTTTATAGCAAGGCAAACTGTAGAATTTGGAAAACACATCATCAACTACGACAATCTTGGAGGACATTAAAGTTGTTAATTAAAAAATACACAAGTTCATCATATAAATATAACGACTACAAAACACACCAGCCCAGAATTACCACATTTGATGATGAGCTACGATTTGTTGCTTTAACCATCATACAAAATCAAACTGTATAAAAGTAATTTGCAATTTGTCTTGCGTTTTTTTTTCATAGCTAGACAAACTGTAGAATTTGGAAAATACATCATCAACTATGACAATCTTAGGAGGACATTAAAGTTGTTAATTAAAAACTACACAAGTACATCATATAAATATAACGATTACAAAACACACCAGCGCAGAATTACCATGTTGATGATGAGCTACGATTTGTTGCTTTAAACCAATATACAAAATCAAACTATATAAAAGTAATTTGCAATTTGTCTTGCGTTTTTGTTTATTGCAAGACAAACTGTAGAATTTGGACAATACATCATCAGCTACGACAATCTTGGAGGACATTAAAGTTGTTAATTAAACAATACACAAGTACATCATATAAATATAACGATTACAAAACACACCAGCGCAGAATTACCTTATTTGATGATAAGCTACGATTTGTTGCTTTGAAACCATTATAAAAAATCAAACTGTATAAAAGTAATTTGCAAATTATCTTGCGTTTTTTTATAGCAAGACAAACTGTAGAATTTGGAAAATACATAATCAACTACGACAATCTTGGAGGACATTAAAGTTGTTAATTAAAAAATACACAAGTACATCATACAAATATATCGATTACAAAACACACCAGCGCAAAATTACCATATTTGATGATGAGCTACGATTTGTTGCTTTAAACCAATATACAAAATCAAACTGTATAAAAGTAATTTGCAATTTGTCTTGCGTTTTTTTTTTTATAGCAAGACAAACTGTAGAATTTGGAAAATACATCATCAACTACGACAATCTTGGAGGACATTAAAGTTGTTAATTAAACAATACACAAGTACATGTTATAAATATAACGATTACAAAACACACCAGCCCAGAATTGCCGCATTTGATGATGAAGTACGTTTTGTGGCTTTATACCACTATACAAAATCAAATTGTATAAAAGTAATTTGCAATTTGTCTTGCGTTTTTTTTTATAGCAAGACAAACTGTAGAATTTGGAAAATACATCATCAACTACGCCAATCTTGGAGGACATTAAAGTTGTTAATTAAAAAATACACAAGTACATGTTATAAATATAACGATTACAAAACACACCAGCCCAGAGTTGCCACATTTGATGATGAAGTACGTTTTGTGGATTTAAACCACTATACAAAATCAAATTGTATAAAAGTAATTTGCAATTTGTCTTGCGTTTTTTTTTTTTTTTTTATAGCAAGACAAACTGTAGAATTTGGAAAATACATCATCAACTACGACAATCTTGGAGGACATTAAAGTTGTTAATTAAAAAATACACAAGTACATCATATAAATATAACGACTACAAAACACACCAGCCCAGAATTACCACATTTGATGATGAAGTACGTTTTGTGGATTTAAACCACTATACAAAATCAAATTGTATAAAAGTAATTTGCAATTTGTCTTCCGTTTTTTTTTTTCATAGCAAGACAAGCTGTAGAATTTGGAAAATACATCATCAACTACGACAATCTTGGAGGACATTAAAGTTGCTAATTAAAAATTACACAAGTACATCATATAAATATAACGATTACAAAACACGCCAGCGCAGAATTACCATATTGATGATGAGCTACGATTTGTTGCTTTAAACCAATATACAAAATCAAACTATATAAAAGTAATTTGCAATTTGTCTTGCGTTTTTTTTTATAGCAAGACAAACTGTAGAATTTGGACAATACATCATCAACTGCGACAATCTTGGAGGACATTAAAGTTGTTAATTAAAAAATACACAAGTACATCATATAAATATAACGATTACAAAACACACCAGCGCAGAATTACCTTATTTGATGATGAGCTACGATTTGTTGCTTTAAACCATTATACAAAATTAAACTGTATAAAATTAATTTGCAGTTTGTATTGCGTTTTTTTATAGCAAGACAAACTGTAGAATTTGGACAATACATCATCAGCTACGACAATCTTGGAGGACATTAAAGTTGTTAATTAAAAAATACACAAGTACATCATATAAATATAACGATTACAAAACACACCAGCGCAGAATTACCATATTTGATGATAAGCTACGATTTGTTGCTTTGAAACCATTATAAAAAATCAAACTGTATAAAAGTAATTTGCAAATTATCTTGCGTTTTTTATAGCAAGACAAACTGTAGAATTTGGAAAATACATCATCAACTACGACAATCTTGGAGGACATTAAAGTTGTTAATTAAAAAAAAACAAGTACATCATATAAATATAACGATTACAAAACACACCAGCGCAGAATTGCCTTATTTGATGATGAGCTACGATTTGTTGCTTTAAACCATTATACAAAATTAAACTGTATAAAAGTAATTTGCAGTTTGTATTGCGTTTTTTTATAGCAAGACAAACTGTAGAATTTGGACAATACATCATCAGCTACGACAATCTTGGAGGACAATAAAGTTGTTAATTAAAAAATACACAAGTACATCATATAAATATAACGATTACAAAACACACCAGCGCAGAATTACCATATTTGATGATAAGCTACGATTTGTTGCTTTGAAACCATTATAAAAAATCAAACTGTATAAAAGTAATTTGCAAATTATCTTGCGTTTTTTATAGCAAGACAAACTGTAGAATTTGGAAAATACATCATCAACTACGACAATCTTGGAGGACATTAAAGTTGTTAATTAAAAAATACACAAGTACATCATATAAATATAACGACTACAAAACACACCAGCCCAGAATTACCACATTTGATGATGAAGTACGTTTTGTGGATTTAAACCACTATACAAAATCAAATTGTATAAAAGTAATTTGCAATTTGTCTTGCGTTTTTTTTTTTATAGCAAGACAAGCTGTAGAATTTGGAAAATACATCATCAACTACGACAATCTTGGAGGACATTAAAGTTGCTAATTAAAAAATACACAAGTACATCATATAAATATAACGGTTACAAAACACACCGGCGCAGAATTACCATATTTGATGATGAGCTACGATTTGTTGCTTTAAAACCATTATAAAAAATCAAACTGTATAAAAGTAATTTGCAAATTATCTTGCGTTTTTTATAGCAAGACAAACTGTAGAATTTGGAAAATACATCATCAACTACGACAATCTTGGAGGACATTAAAGTTGTTAATTAAAAAATACACAAGTACATCATACAAATATATCGATTACAAAACACACCAGCGCAGAATTACCATATTTGATGATGAGCTACGATTTGTTGCTTTAAACCAATATACAAAATCAAACTGTATAAAAGTAATTTGCAATTTGTCTTGCGTTTTTTTTATGGCAAGACAAACTGTAGAATTTGGAAAATACATCATCAACTACGACAATCTTGGAGGACATTAAAGTTGTTAATTAAAAAATACACAAGTACATCATATAAATATAACGACTACAAAACACACCAGCCCAGAATTGCCACATTTGATGATGAAGTACGATTTGTGGATTTAAACCACTGTACAAAATCTTGGAGGACATTAAAGTTGTTAATTAAAAAATACACAAGTACATCATATCAATATATCGATTACAAAACACACCAGCGCGGAATTACCATATTTGATGATGAGCTACGATTTGTTGCTTTAAACCAATATACAAAATCAAACTGTATAAAAGTAATTTGCAATTTGTCTTGCGTTTTTGTTTATAGCAAGACAAACTGTAGAATTTGGAAAATACATCATCAACTACGACAATCTTGGAGGACATTAAAGTTGTTAATTAAAAAATACACAAGTTCATCATATAAATATAACGACTACAAAACACACCAGCCCAGAATTACCACATTTGATGATGAGCTATGATTTGTTGCTTTAAACCATCATACAAAATCAAACTGTATAAAAGTAATTTGCAATTTGTCTTGCGTTTTTTTTTTCATAGCTAGACAAACTGTAGAATTTGGAAAATATATCATCAACTATGACAATCTTGGAGGACATTAAAGTTGTTAATTAAAAATTACACAAGTACATCATATAAATATAACGATTACTAAACACACCAGCGCAGAATTACCATGTTGATGATGAGCTACGATTTGTTGCTTTAAACCAATATACAAAATCAAACTATATAAAAGTAATTTGCAATTTGTCTTGCGTTTTTTGTTTTTTTCATAGCAAGACAATCTGTAGAATTTGGAAAATACATCATCAACTACGACAATCTTGGAGGACATTAAAGTTGTTAATTAAAAAATACACAAGTACATCATATAAATATATCGATTACAAAACACACCAGCGCAGAATTTCCATAATTGATGATGAGCTACGATTTGTTGCTTTAAACCATTATACAAAATCAAACTGTATAAAGGTAATTTGCAATTTGTCTTGCGTTTTTGTTTATAGCAAGACAAACTGTAGAATTTGGACAATACATCATCAGCTACGACAATCTTGGAGGACATTAAAGTTGTTAATTAAAAAATACACAAGTACATCATATAAATATAACGACTACAAAACACACCAGCGCAGAATTACCATATTTGATGATGAGCTCCGATTTGTTGCTTTAAAACCATTATAAAAAATCAAACTGTATAAAGGTAATTTGCAAATTATGTTGCGTTTTTTATAGCAAGACAAACTGTAGAATTTGGAAAATACATCATCAACTACGACAATCTTGGAGGACATTAAAGTTGTTAATTAAAAAATACACAAGTACATGTTATAAATATAACGATTACAAAACACACCAGCCCAGAGTTGCCACATTTGATGATGAAGTACGTTTTGTGGATTTAAACCACTATTCAAAATCAAATTGTATAAAAGTAATTTGCAATTTGTCTTGCGTTTTTTTTTTATAGCAAGACAAACTGTAGAATTTGGAAAATACATCATCAACTACGACAATCTTGGAGGACATGAAAGTTATTAATTAAAAAATACACAAGTACATCATATAAATATAACGACTACAAAACACACCAGCCCAGAATTACCACATTTGATGATGAAGTACGTTTTGTGGATTTAAACCACTATACAAAATCAAATTGTATAAAAGTAATTTGCAATTTGTCTTGCGTTTTTTTTTTTTCATAGCAAGACAAGCTGTAGAATTTGGAAAATACATCATCAACTACGACAATCTTGGAGGACATTAAAGTTGCTAATTAAAAATTACACAAGTACATCATATAAATATAACGATTACAAAACACACCAGCGCAGAATTACCATATTGATGATGAGCTACGATTTGTTGCTTTAAACCAATATACAAAATCAAACTATATAAAAGTAATTTGCAATTTGTCTTGCGTTTTTTTTTTTATAGCAAGACAAACTGTAGAATTTGGACAATACATCATCAACTGCGACAATCTTGGAGGACATTAAAGTTGTTAATTAAAAAATACACAAGTACATCATATAAATATAACGATTACAAAACACACCAGCGCAGAATTACCTTATTTGATGATGAGCTACGATTTGTTGCTTTAAACCATTATACAAAATTAAACTGTATAAAAGTAATTTGCAGTTTGTATTGCGTTTTTTTATAGCAAGACAAACTGTAGAATTTGGACAATACATCATCAGCTACGACAATCTTGGAGGATATTAAAGTTGTTAATTAAAAAATACACAAGCACATCATATAAATATAACGATTACAAAACACACCAGCGCAGAATTACTATATTTGATGATAAGCTACGATTTGTTGCTTTGAAACTATTATAAAAAATCAAACTGTATAAAAGTAATTTGCAAATTATCTTGCGTTTTTTCTAGCAAGACAAACTGTAGAATTTGGAAAATACATAATCAACTACGACAATCTTGGAGGACATTAAAGTTGTTAATTAAAAAATACACAAGTACATCATACAAATATATCGATTACAAAACACACCAGCGCAGAATTACCATATTTGATGATGAGCTACGATTTGTTGCTTTAAACCAATATACAAAATCAAACTGTATAAAAGTAGTTTGCAATTTGTCTTGCGTTTTTTTTTTATAGCAAGACAAACTGTAGAATTTGGAAAATACATCATCAACTACGACAATCTTGGAGGACATTAAAGTTGTTAATTAAACAATACACAAGTACATGTTATAAATATAACGATTACAAAACACACCAGCCCAGAATTGCCGCATTTGATGATGAAGTACGTTTTGTGGCTTTATACCACTATACAAAATCAAATTGTATAAAGGTAATTTGCAATTTGTCTTGCGTTTTTTTTTATAGCAAGACAAACTGTGGAATTTGGAAAATACATCATCAACTACGACAATCTTGGAGGACATTAAAGTTGTTAATTAAAAAATACACAAGTACATGTTATAAATATAACGATTACAAAACACACCAGCCCAGAATTACCACATTTGATGATGAAGTACGTTTTGTGGATTTAAACCACTATACAAAATCAAATTGTATAAAAGTAATTTGCAATTTGTCTTGCGTTTTTTTTTTTTTTCATAGCAAGACAAGCTGTAGAATTTGGAAAATACATCATCAACTACGACAATCTTGGAGGACATTAAAGTTGCTAATTAAAAATTACACAAGTACATCATATAAATATAACGATTACAAAACACACCAGCGCAGAATTACCATATTGATGATGAGCTACGATTTGTTGCTTTAAACCAATATACAAAATCAAACTATATAAAAGTAATTTGCAATTTGTCTTGCGTTTTTTTTATAGCAAGACAAACTGTAGAATTTGGACAATACATCATCAACTGCGACAATCTTGGAGGACATTAAAGTTGTTAATTAAAAAATACACAAGTACATCATATAAATATAACGATTACAAAACACACCAGCGCAGAATTACCTTATTTGATGATGAGCTACGATTTGTTGCTTTAAACCATTATACAAAATTAAACTGTATAAAAGTAATTTGCAGTTTGTATTGCGTTTTTTTATAGCAAGCCAAACTGTAGAATTTGGACAATACATCATCAGCTACGACAATCTTGGAGGACATTAAAGTTGTTAATTAAAAAATACACAAGTATATACAAATATATCGATTACAAAACACACCAGCGCAGAATTACCATATTTGATGATGAGCTACGATTTGTTGCTTTAAACCAATATACAAAATCAAACTGTATAAAAGTAATTTGCAATTTGTCTTGCGTTTTTTTTTATAGCAAGACAAACTGTAGAATTTGGAAAATACATCATCAACTACGACAATCTTGTAGGACATTAAATTTGTTAATTAAAAAATACACAAGTACATCATATAAATATAACGACTACAAAACACACCAGCCCAGAATTGCCACATTTGATGATGAAGTACGATTTGTGGATTTAAACCACTGTACAAAATCCTGGAGGACATTAAAGTTGTTAATTAAAAAATACACAAGTACATCATATCAATATATCGATTGCAAAACACACCAGCGCGGAATTACCATATTTGATGATGAGCTACAATTTGTTGCTTTAAACCAATATACAAAATCAAACCGTATAAAAGTAATTTGCAATTTGTCTTGCGTTTTTTTTTTCATATTTAGACAAACTGTAGAATTTGGAAAATACACCATCAACTATGACAATCTTGGAGGACATTAAAGTTGTTAATTAAAAATTACACAAGTACATCATATAAATATAACGATTACAAAACACACCAGCGCAGAATTACCATGTTGATGATGAGCTACGATTTGTTGCTTTAAACCAATATACAAAATCAAACTATATAAAAGTAATTTGCAATTTGTCTTGCGTTTTTTGTTTTTTTTTTCATAGCAAGACAATCTGTAGAATTTGGAAAATACATCATCAACTACGACAATCTTGGAGGACATTAAAGTTGTTAATTAAAAAATACACAAGAACATCATATAAATATATCGATTACAAAACACACCAGCGCAGAATTACCATAATTGATGATGAGCTACGATTTGTTGCTTTAAACCATTATACAAAATCAGCCTGTATAAAGGTAATTTGCAATTTGTCTTGCGTTTTTGTTTATAGCAAGACAAACTGTAGAATTTGGACAATACATCATCAGCTACGACAATCTTGGAGGACATTAAAGTTGTTAATTAAAAAATACACAAGTACATCATATAAATATAACGACTACAAAACACACCAGCCCAGAGTTGCCACATTTGATGATGAAGTACGTTTTGTGGATTTAAACCACTATACAAAATCAAATTGTATAAAAGTAATTTGCAATTTGTCTTGCGTTTTTTTTTTTTTTATAGCAAGACAAACTGTAGAATTTGGAAAATACATCATCAACTACGACAATCTTGGAGGACATTAAAGTTGTTAATTAAAAAATACACAAGTACATCATATAAATATAACGACTACAAAACACACCAGCCCAGAATTACCACATTTGATGATGAAGTACGTTTTGTGGATTTAAACCACTATACAAAATCAAATTGTATAAAAGTAATTTGCAATTTGTCTTGCGTTTTTTTTTTTTTTCATAGCAAGACAAGCTGTAGAATTTGGAAAATACATCATCAACTACGACAATCTTGGAGGACATTAAAGTTGCTAATTAAAAATTACACAAGTACATCATATAAATATAACGATTACAAAACACACCAGCGCAGAATTACCATATTGATGATGAGCTACGATTTGTTGCTTTAAACCAATATACAAAATCAAACTATATAAAAGTAATTTGCAATTTGTCTTGCGTTTTTTTTTATAGCAAGACAAACTGTAGAATTTGGACAATACATCATCAACTGCGACAATCTTGGAGGACATTAAAGTTGTCAATTAAAAAATACACAAGTACATCATATAAATATAACGATTACAAAACACACCAGCGCAGAATTACCTTATTTGATGATGAGCTACGATTTGTTGCTTTAAACCATTATACAAAATTAAACTGTATAAAAGTAATTTGCAGTTTGTATTGCGTTTTTTTATAGCAAGCCAAACTGTAGAATTTGGACAATACATCATCAGCTACGACAATCTTGGAGGACATTAAAGTTGTTAATTAAAAAATACACAAGTATATACAAATATATCGATTACAAAACACACCAGCGCAGAATTACCATATTTGATGATGAGCTACGATTTGTTGCTTTAAACCAATATACAAAATCAAACTGTATAAAAGTAATTTGCAATTTGTCTTGCGTTTTTTTTTATAGCAAGACAAACTGTAGAATTTGGAAAATACATCATCAACTACGACAATCTTGGAGGACATTAAAGTTGTTAATTAAAAATTACACAAGTACATCATATAAATATAACGATTACAAAACACACCAGCGCAGTATTACCATGTTGATGATGAGCTACGATTTGTTGCTTTAAGCCATTATACAAAATCAAACTGTATAAAGGTAATTTGCAATTTGTCTTGCGTTTTTGTTTATAGCAAGACAAACTGTAGAATTTGGACAATACATCATCAGCTACGACAATCTTGGAGGACATTAAAGTTGATAATTAAAAAATACACAAGTACATCATATAAATATAACGACTACAAAACACACCAGCGCAGAATCGCCATATTTGATGATGAGCTACGATTTGTTGCTTTAAAACCATTATAAAAAATCAACCTGTATAAAAGTAATTTGCAAATTATCTTGCGTTTTTTATAGCAAGACAAACTGTAGAATTTGGATAATACATCATCAACTACGACAATCTTGGAGGACATTAAAGTTGTTAATTAAAAAATACACAAGTACATCATATAAATATATCGATTACAAAACACACCAGCGCAGAATTACCATAATTGATGATGAGCTACGATTTGTTGCTTTAAGCCATTATACAAAATCAAACTGTATAAAGGTAATTTGCAATTTGTCTTGCGTTTTTGTTTATAGCAAGACAAACTGTAGAATTTGGACAATACATCATCAGCTACGACAATCTTGGAGGACATTAAAGTTGTTAATTAAAAAATACACAAGTACATCATATAAATATAACGACTACAAAACACACCAGCGCAGAATTGCCATATTTGATGATGAGCTACGATTTGTTGCTTTAAAACCATTATAAAAAATCAACCTGTATAAAAGTAATTTGCAAATTATCTTGCGTTTTTTATAGCAAGGCAAACTGTAGAATTTGGAAAATACATCATCAACTACGACAATCTTGGAGGACATTAAAGTTGTTAATTAAAAAATACACAAGTACATCATATAAATATAACGACTACAAAACACACCAGCCCAGAATTGCCACATTTGATGATGAAGTACGATTTGTGGATTTAAACCACTGTACAAAATCTTGGAGGACATTAAAGTTGCTAATTAAAAAACACACAAGTACATCATATCAATATATCGATTACAAAACACACCAGCGCGGAATTACCATATTTGATGATGAGCTACGATTTGTTGCTCTAAACCAATATACAAAATCAAACTGTATAAAAGTAATTTGCAATTTGTCTTGCGTTTTTGTTTATAGCAAGACAAACTGTAGAATTTGGAAAATACATCATCAACTACGACAACCTTGGAGGACATTAAAGTTGTTAATTAAAAAATACACAAGTACATCATATAAATATAACGACTACAAAACACACCAGCCCAGAATTACCACATTTGATGATGAAGTACGTTTTGTGGATTTAAAGCACTATACAAAATCAAATTGTATAAAAGTAAGTTGCAATTTGTCTTGCGTTTTTTTTTTTTTTTTTTTTTTCATAGCAAGTCAAGCTGTAGAATTTGGAAAATACATCATCAACTACGACAATCTTGGAGGACATTAAAGTTGCTAATTAAAAATTACATAAGTACATCATATAAATATAACGATTACAAAACATACCAGCGCAGAATTACCATATTGATGATGAGCTACGATTTGTTGCTTTAAACCAATATACAAAATCAAACTATATAAAAGTAATTTGCAATTTGTCTTGCGTTTTTTTTATAGCAAGACAAACTGTAGAATTTGGACAATACATCATCAACTGCGACAATCTTGGAGGACATTAAAGTTGTTAATTAAAAAATACACAAGTACATCATATAAATATAACGATTACAAAACACACCAGCGCAGAATTACCTTATTTGATGATGAGCTACGATTTGTTGCTTTAAACCATTATACAAAATTAAACTGTATAAAAGTAATTTGCAGTTTGTATTGCGTTTTTTTATAGCAAGACAAACTGTAGAATTTGGACAATACATCATCAGCTACGACAATCTTGGAGGATATTAAAGTTGTTAATTAAAAAATACACAAGCACATCATATAAATATAACGATTACAAAACACACCAGCGCAGAATTACCATATTTGATGATAAGCTACGATTTGTTGCTTTGAAACCATTATAAAAAATCAAACTGTATAAAAGTAATTTGCAAATTATCTTGCGTTTTTTATAGCAAGACAAACTGTAGAATTTGGAAAATACATAATCAACTACGACAATCTTGGAGGACATTAAAGTTGTTAATTAAAAAATACACAAGTACATCATACAAATATATCGATTACAAAACACACCAGCGCAGAATTACCATATTTGATGATGAGCTACGATTTGTTGCTTTAAACCAATATACAAAATCAAACTGTATAAAAGTAATTTGCAATTTGTCTTGCGTTTTTTTTTATAGCAAGACAAACTGTAGAATTTGGAAAATACATCATCAACTACGACAATCTTGGAGGATATTAAAGTTGTTAATTAAACAATACACAAGTACATGTTATAAATATAACGATTACAAAACACACCAGCCCAGAATTGCCGCATTTGATGATGAAGTACGTTTTGTGGCTTTATACCACTATACAAAATCAAATTGTATAAAAGTAATTTGCAATTTGTCTTGCGTTTTTTTTTATAGCAAGACGAACTGTAGAATTTGGAAAATACATCATCAACTACGACAATCTTGGAGGACATTAAAGTTGTTAATTAAAAAATACACAAGTACATGTTAGAAATATAACGATTACAAAACACACCAGCCCAGAGTTGCCACATTTGATGATGAAGTACGTTTTGTGGATTTAAACCACTATACAAAATCAAATTGTATAAAAGTAATTTGCAATTTGTCTTGCGTTTTTTTTTATAGCAAGACAAACTGTAGAATTTGGAAAATACATCATCAACTACGACAATCTTGGAGGACATTAAAGTTGTTAATTAAAAAATACACAAGTACATCATATAAATATAACGACTACAAAACACACCAGCCCAGAATTACCACATTTGATGATGAAGTACGTTTTGTGGATTTAAACCACTATACAAAATCAAATTGTATAAAAGTAATTTGCAATTTGTCTTGCGTTTTTTTTTTTTTCATAGCAAGACAAGCTGTAGAATTTGGAAAATACATCATCAACTACGACAATCTTGGAGGACATTAAAGTTGCTAATTAAAAATTACACAAGTACATCATATAAATATAACGATTACAAAACACACCAGCGCAGAATTACCATATTGATGATGAGCTACGATTTGTTGCTTTAAACCAATATACAAAATCAAACTATATAAAAGTAATTTGCAATTTGTCTTGCGTTTTTTTTATAGCAAGACAAACTGTAGAATTTGGACAATACATCATCAACTGCGACAATCTTGGAGGACATTAAAGTTGTTAATTAAAAAATACACAAGTACATCATATAAATATAACGATTACAAAACACACCAGCGCAGAATTACCTTATTTGATGATGAGCTACGATTTTTTGCTTTAAACCATTATACAAAATTAAACTGTATAAAAGTAATTTGCAGTTTGTATTGCGTTTTTTTATAGCAAGACAAACTGTAGAATTTGGACAATACATCATCAGCTACGACAATCTTGGAGGACATTAAAGTTGTTAATTAAAAAATACACAAGTACATCATATAAATATAACGATTACAAAACACACCAGCGCAGAATTACCATATTTGATGATAAGCTACGATTTGTTGCTTTGAAACCATTATAAAAAATCAAACTGTATAAAAGTAATTTGCAAATTATCTTGCGTTTTTTATAGCAAGACAAACTGTAGAATTTGGAAAATACATCATCAACTACGACAATCTTGGAGGACATTAAAGTTGTTAATTAAAAAATACACAAGTACATCATACAAATATATCGATTACAAAACACACCAGCGCAGAATTACCAAATTTGATGATGAGCTACGATTTGTTGCTTTAAACCAATATACAAAATCAAACTGTATAAAAGTAATTTGCAATTTGTCTTGCGTTTTTGTTTATAGCAAGACAAACTGTAGAATATGGAAAGTACATCATCAACTACGACAATCTTGGAGGACATTAAAGTTATTAATTAAAAAATACACAAGTTCATCATATAAATATAACGACTACAAAACACACCAGCCCAGAATTACCACATTTGATGATGAGCTACGATTTGTTGCTTTAAACCATCATACAAAATCAAACTGTATAAAAGTAATTTGCAATTTGGCTTGCGTTTTTTTTTTTCATAGCTAGACAAACTGTAGAATTTGGAAAATACATCATCAACTATGACAATCTTGGAGGACATTAATGTTGTTAATTAAAAATTACACAAGTACATCATATAAATATAACGATTACAAAACACACCAGCGCAGAATTACCATGTTGATGATGAGCTACGATTTGTTGCTTTAAACCAATATACAAAATCAAACTATATAAAAGTAATTTGCAATTTGTCTTGCGTTTTTTGTTTTTTTCATAGCAAGACAATCTGTAGAATTTGGAAAATACATCATCAACTACGACAATCTTGGAGGACATTAAAGTTGTTAATTAAAAAATACACAAGTACATCATATAAATATATCGATTACAAAACACACCAGCGCAGAATTACCATAATTGATGATGAGCTACGATTTGTTGCTTTAAACCATTATACAAAATCAAACTGTATAAAGGTAATTTGCAATTTGTCTTGCGTTTTTGTTTATAGCAAGACAAACTGTAGAATTTGGACAATACGTCATCAGCTACGACAATCTTGGAGGACATTAAAGTTGTTAATTAAAAAATACACAAGTACATCATATAAATATAACGACTACAAAACACACCAGCGCAGAATTACCATATTTGATGATGAGCTACGATTTGTTGCTTTAAACCATTATACAAAATCAAACTGTATAAAAGTAATTTGCAAATTATCTTGCATTTTTTATAGCCAGACAAACTGTAGAATTTGGAAAATACATCATCAACTACGACAATCTTGGAGGACATTAAAGTTGTTAATTAAAAAATACACAAGTACATCATATAAATATAACGACTACAAAACACACCAGCCCAGAATTACCACATTTGATGATGAAGTACGTTTTGTGGATTTAAACCACTATACAAAATCAAAATGTATAAAAGTAATTTGCAATTTGTCTTGCGTTTCTTTTTTTTTTCATAGCAAGACAAGCTGTAGAATTTGGAAAATACATCATCAACTACGACAATCTTGGAGGACATTAAAGTTGCTAATTAAAAATTACACAAGTACATCATATAAATATAACGATTACAAAACATACCAGCGCAGAATTACCATATTGATGATGAGCTACGATTTGTTGCTTTAAACCAATATACAAAATCAAACAATATAAAAGTAATTTGCAATTTGTCTTGCGTTTTTTTATAGCAAGACAAACTGTAGAATTTGGACAATACATCATCAACTGCGACAATCTTGGAGGACATTAAAGTTGTTAATTAAAAAATACACAAGTACATCATATAAATATAACGATTACAAAACACACCAGCGCAGAATTACCTTATTTGATGATGAGCTACGATTTGTTGCTTTAAACCATTATACAAAATTAAACTGTATAAAAGTAATTTGCAGTTTGTATTGCGTTTTTTTATAGCAAGCCAAACTGTAGAATTTGGACAATACATCATCAGCTACGACAATCTTGGAGGACATTAAAGTTGTTAATTAAAAAATACACAAGTACATCATACAAATATATCGATTACAAAACACACCAGCGCAGAATTACCATATTTGATGATGAGCTACGATTTGTTGCTTTAAACCAATATACAAAATCAAACTGTATAAAAGTAATTTGCAATTTGTCTTGCGTTTTTTTTTTATAGCAAGACAAACTGTAGAATTTGGAAAATACATCATCAACTACGACAATCTTGGAGGACATTAAAGTTGTTAATTAAAAAATACACAAGTACATCATATAAATATAACGACTACAAAACACACCAGCCCAGAATTGCCACATTTGATGATGAAGTACGATTTGTGGATTTAAACCACTGTACAAAATCTTGGAGGACATTAAAGTTGCTAATTAAAAAATACACAAGTACATCATATAAATATATCGATTACAAAACACACCAGCGCGGAATTACCATTTTTGATGATGAGCTACGATTTGTTGCTTTAAACCAATATACAAAATCAAACTGTATAAAAGTAATTTGCAATTTGTCTTGCGTTTTTGTTTATAGCAAGACAAACTGTAGAATTTGGAAAATACATCATCAACTACGACAATCTTGGAGGACATTAAAGTTGTTAATTAAAAAATACACAAGTTTATCATATAAATATAACGACTACAAAACACATCAGCCCAGAATTACCACATTTGATGATGAGCTACGATTTGTTGCTTTAAACCATCATACAAAATCAAACTGTATAAAAGTAATTTGCAATTTGTCTTGCGTTTTTTTTTTTCATAGCTAGACAAACTGTAGAATTTGGAAAATACATCATCAACTATGACAATCTTGGAGGACATTAAAGTTGTTAATTAAAAATTACACAAGTACATCATATAAATATAACGATTACAAAACACACCAGCGCAGAATTACCATGTTGATGATGAGCTACGGTTTGTTGCTTTAAACCAATATACAAAATCAAACTATATAAAAGTAATTTGCAATTTGTCTTGCGTTTTTTGTTTTTTTCATAGCAAGACAATCTGTAGAATTTGGAAAATACATCATCAACTACGACAATCTTGGAGGACATTAAAGTTGTTAATTAAAAAATACACAAGTACATCATATAAATATATCGATTACAAAACACACCAGCGCAGAATTACCTTATTTGATGATGAGCTACGATTTGTTGCTTTAAACCATTATACAAAATTAAACTGTATAAAAGTAATTTGCAGTTTGTATTGCGTTTTTTTATAGCAAGCCAAACTGTAGAATTTGGACAATACATCATCAGCTACGACAATCTTGGAGGACATTAAAGTTGTTAATTAAAAAATACACAAGTACATCATACAAATATATCGATTACAAAACACACCAGCGCAGAATTACCATATTTGATGATGAGCTACGATTTGTTGCTTTAAACCAATATACAAAATCAAACTGTATAAAAGTAATTTGCAATTTGTCTTGCGTTTTTTTTTTATAGCAAGACAAACTGTAGAATTTGGAAAATACATCATCAACTACGACAATCTTGGAGGACATTAAAGTTGTTAATTAAAAAATACACAAGTACATCATATAAATATAACGACTACAAAACACACCAGCCCAGAATTGCCACATTTGATGATGAAGTACGATTTGTGGATTTAAACCACTGTACAAAATCTTGGAGGACATTAAAGTTGCTAATTAAAAAATACACAAGTACATCATATAAATATATCGATTACAAAACACACCAGCGCGGAATTACCATTTTTGATGATGAGCTACGATTTGTTGCTTTAAACCAATATACAAAATCAAACTGTATAAAAGTAATTTGCAATTTGTCTTGCGTTTTTGTTTATAGCAAGACAAACTGTAGAATTTGGAAAATACATCATCAACTACGACAATCTTGGAGGACATTAAAGTTGTTAATTAAAAAATACACAAGTTTATCATATAAATATAACGACTACAAAACACATCAGCCCAGAATTACCACATTTGATGATGAGCTACGATTTGTTGCTTTAAACCATCATACAAAATCAAACTGTATAAAAGTAATTTGCAATTTGTCTTGCGTTTTTTTTTTTCATAGCTAGACAAACTGTAGAATTTGGAAAATACATCATCAACTATGACAATCTTGGAGGACATTAAAGTTGTTAATTAAAAATTACACAAGTACATCATATAAATATAACGATTACAAAACACACCAGCGCAGAATTACCATGTTGATGATGAGCTACGGTTTGTTGCTTTAAACCAATATACAAAATCAAACTATATAAAAGTAATTTGCAATTTGTCTTGCGTTTTTTGTTTTTTTCATAGCAAGACAATCTGTAGAATTTGGAAAATACATCATCAACTACGACAATCTTGGAGGACATTAAAGTTGTTAATTAAAAAATACACAAGTACATCATATAAATATATCGATTACAAAACACACCAGCGCAGAATTACCATAATTGATGATGAGCTACGATTTGTTGCTTTAAACCATTATACAAAATCAAACTGTATAAAAGTCATTTGCAATTTGTCTTGCGTTTTTTTTATAGCAAGACAAACTGTAGAATTTGGAAAATACATCATCAACTACGACAATCTTGGAGGACATTAAAGTTGTTAATTAAAAAATACACAAGTAAATGTTATAAATATAACGATTACAAAACACACCAACCCAGAATTGCCACATTTGATGATGAAGTACGATTTGTGGATTTAAACCACTATACAAAATCAAATTGTATAAAAGTAATTTGCAATTTGTCTTGCGTTTTTTTTTTATAGCAAGACAAACTGTAGAATTTGGAAAATACATCATCAACTACGACAATCTTGGAGGACATTAAAGTTGTTAATTAGAAAATACACAAGTACATGATATAAATATAACGACTACAAAACACACCAGCCCAGAATTGCCACATTTGATGATGAAGTACGATTTGTGGATTTAAACCACTGTACAAAATCTTGGAGGACATTAAAGTTGCTAATTAAAAAATACACAAGTACATCATATCAATATATCGATTACAAAACACACCAGCGCGGAATTACCATTTTTGATGATGAGCTACGATTTGTTGCTTTAAACCAATATACAAAATCAAACTGTATAAAAGTAATTTGCAATTTGTCTTGCGTTTTTGTTTATAGCAAGACAAACTGTAGAATTTGGAAAATACATCATCAACTACGACATACTTGGAGGACATTAAAGTTGTTAATTAAAAAATACACAAGTTTATCATATAAATATAACGACTACAAAACACATCAGCCCAGAATTACCACATTTGATGATGAGCTACGATTTGTTGCTTTAAACCATCATACAAAATCAAACTGTATAAAAGTAATTTGCAATTTGTCTTGCGTTTTTTTTTTCATAGCAAGACAAACTGTAGAATTTGGAAAATACATCATCAACTATGACAATCTTGGAGGACATTAAAGTTGTTAATTAAAAATTACACAAGTACATCATATAAATATAACGATTACAAAACACACCAGCGCAGAATTACCATGTTGATGATGAGCTACGGTTTGTTGCTTTAAACCAATATACAAAATCAAACTATATAAAAGTAATTTGCAATTTGTCTTGCGTTTTTTGTTTTTTTCATAGCAAGACAATCTGTAGAATTTGGAAAATACATCATCAACTACGACAATCTTGGAGGACATTAAAGTTGTTAATTAAAAAATACACAAGTACATCATATAAATATATCGATTACAAAACACACCAGCGCAGAATTACCATAATTGATGATGAGCTACGATTTGTTGCTTTAAACCATTATACAACATCAAACTGTATAAAAGTCATTTGCAATTTGTCTTGCGTTTTTTTTATAGCAAGACAAACTGTAGAATTTGGAAAATACATCATCAACTACGACAATCTTGGAGGACATTAAAGTTGTTAATTAAAACATACACAAGTACATGTTATAAATATAACGATTACAAAACACACCAACCCAGAATTGCCACATTTGATGATGAAGTACGATTTGTGGATTTAAACCACTATACAAAATCAAATTGTATAAAAGTAATTTGCAATTTGTCTTGCGTTTTTTTTTTTTTTTTTTTCATAGCAAGACAAACTGTAGAATTTGGAAAATACATCATCAACTACGACAATCTTGGAGGACATTAAAGTTGTTAATTAAAAAATACACAAGTACATCATATAAATATAACGACTACAAAACACACCAGCCCAGAATTACCACATTTGATGATGAGCTACGATTTGTTGCTTTAAACCATTGTACAAAACCAAACTGTATAAAAGTAATTTGCGATTTGTCTTGCGTTTTTTTTTTTTTTTTCATAGCAAGACAAACTGTAGAATTTGGAAAATACATCATCAACTATGACAATCTTAGAGGACATTAAAGTTGTTAATTAAAAAATACACAAGTACATCATATAAATATAACGATTACAAAACACACCAGCGCAGAATTACCATATTTGATGATGAGCTACGATTTGTTGCTTTAAAACCATTATAAAAAATCAAACTGTATAAAAGTAACTTGCAATTTGTCTTGCGTTTTTTATAGCAAGTCAAACTGTAGAATTTGGAAAATACATCATCAACTACGACAATCTTGGAGGACATTAGAGTTGTTAATTAAAAAATACACAAGTACATCATACAAATATATCGATTACAAAACACACCAGCGCAGAATTACCATATTTGATCATGAGCTACGATTTGTTGCTTTAAACCAATATACAAAATCAAACTGTATAAAAGTAATTTGCAATTTGTCTTGCGTTTTTTTTTATAGCAAGACAAACTGTAGAATTTGGAAAATACATCATCAACTACGACAATCTTGGAGGACATTAAAGTTATTAATTAAAAAATACACAAGTACATCATATAAATATAACGACTACAAAACACACCAGCCCAGAATTGCCACATTTGATGATGAAGTACGATTTGTGGATTTAAACC
Source organism: Aphodius granarius (assembly GCA_963971325.1). Taxonomy (NCBI): domain Eukaryota; kingdom Metazoa; phylum Arthropoda; class Insecta; order Coleoptera; family Scarabaeidae; genus Aphodius; species Aphodius granarius. The sequence continues at coordinate 9,430,015 of OZ020225.1, forward strand.
ACTGTACAAAATCTTGGAGGACATTAAAGTTGTTAATTAAAAAATACACAAGTACATCATATCAATATATCGATTACAAAACACACCAGCGCGGAATTTCCATATTTGATGATGAGCTACGATTTGTTGCTTTAAACCAATATACAAAATCAAACTGTATAAAAGTAATTTGCAATTTGTCTTGCGTTTTTGTTTATAGCAAGACAAACTGTAGAATTTGGAAAATACATCATCAACTACGACAATCTTGGAGGACATTAAAGTTGTTAATTAAAAAATACACAAGTTCATCATATAAATATAACGACTACAAAACACATCAGCCCAGAATTACCACATTTGATGATGAGCTACGATTTGTTGCTTTAAACCATCATACAAAATCAAACTGTATAAAAGTAATTTGCAATTTGTCTTGCGTTTTTTTTTTCATAGCTAGACAAACTGTAGAATTTGGAAAATACATCATCAACTATGACAATCTTGGAGGACATTAAAGTTGTTAATTAAAAATTACACAAGTACATCATATAAATATAACGATTACAAAACACACCAGCGCAGAATTGCCATATTTGATGATGAGCTACGATTTGTTGCTTTAAAACCATTATAAAAAATCAACCTGTATAAAAGTAATTTGCAAATTATCTTGCGTTTTTTATAGCAAGGCAAACTGTAGAATTTGGAAAATACATCATCAACTACGACAATCTTGGAGGACATTAAAGTTGTTAATTAAAAAATACACAAGTACATCATATAAATATAACGACTACAAAACACACCAGCCCAGAATTGCCACATTTGATGATGAAGTACGATTTGTGGATTTAAACCACTGTACAAAATCTTGGAGGACATTAAAGTTGCTAATTAAAAAACACACAAGTACATCATATCAATATATCGATTACAAAACACACCAGCGCGGAATTACCATATTTGATGATGAGCTACGATTTGTTGCTCTAAACCAATATACAAAATCAAACTGTATAAAAGTAATTTGCAATTTGTCTTGCGTTTTTGTTTATAGCAAGACAAACTGTAGAATTTGGAAAATACATCATCAACTACGACAACCTTGGAGGACATTAAAGTTGTTAATTAAAAAATACACAAGTACATCATATAAATATAACGACTACAAAACACACCAGCCCAGAATTACCACATTTGATGATGAAGTACGTTTTGTGGATTTAAAGCACTATACAAAATCAAATTGTATAAAAGTAAGTTGCAATTTGTCTTGCGTTTTTTTTTTTTTTTTTTTCATAGCAAGTCAAGCTGTAGAATTTGGAAAATACATCATCAACTACGACAATCTTGGAGGACATTAAAGTTGCTAATTAAAAATTACATAAGTACATCATATAAATATAACGATTACAAAACATACCAGCGCAGAATTACCATATTGATGATGAGCTACGATTTGTTGCTTTAAACCAATATACAAAATCAAACTATATAAAAGTAATTTGCAATTTGTCTTGCGTTTTTTTTATAGCAAGACAAACTGTAGAATTTGGACAATACATCATTGTACAATTACCCTTCGTAGTAACGCTGTGGTAGCGTCTAGGTAATTGCCTTCGTAGTAACGCTGTGGTAGCGTCTAGGTGATTGCTGTAAAGAAATAATGAGCACAACACGTGAGGTATTGATACTGATTTATTGAATAATTTGGTTGGGTTTATATACAAAAATAACATTTACAAATACAACAGTGGTTCTAAAACAATTAATAATTTTGCCTATGAAATCTATAAAATTTATTAAAATCAATAATAGTAGTTTGTTTGTAAACACTGGCTTTCTGTTGCACTCTGGCCAACTGACTGTGCAATCTCAGCAATCCTCGCCGGAGCGGATGTCCCTGGTGTTGACGAACTGCGACTGGCCGTCGGAATGTGCTGAATTGCATAGGAAGCCTGTGTGTTACAATGGGATTGTCGCTAAATTGGTACATAAAAAAAATGTTTTAATATGAATTAAACATATTGCCGAGTCGACAAAAATAATAATTAATATAAACAACAACAAAACAAGGTCGAATTGAACTGTGTTATGACTGTGAAGGGCGTTCTTGTTTGTAGTGTATGTCCCTGTAGAGCGGCTTAAGTGGAATGTTCTCTTGTGGTGATATTTGATCACGTTCTCTGCTCTTCTTCTGTCTATTTGGTTTCCTTTTCTTCCAGCACGTATACGCTGTCCATAGCAACAGAACTGTAGCAACTATTGCTGTGGTTGTGAGGCAGCTGGTAAGGACGGAGTGATGTTTTACAGTGTGCCAGTGCATATTCTGCAGTTCTTGACTGAGTTTGTGTTCATTTATCTTCAGTGTGGTTAGTGCGTCTGATGCCTTTAACACCGGTTCTTCTTGTGATAACTCTTGGACTGGATGCTTCAGTGTTAGCTGGAACCCTGGCGATACAGGTTTGTTGTAGCTTCCTAGTATTGAATACTGTTCTTCTCTTTTCGGGGTTAGCACATTCTGTGCTGTCCTAATAATACATTCTTGGGATATTTGAATTATTCCAGTTTTGTTGACGTGTATGTCTTCCCTAATTCCATTGCATGTGATAGCGATTCTGATACGTTTGTTGGCGATGAACATCCATGTGTTTGGCATGTATAGTTTCTTCCAGATGGTTGAATGAAGTTTATTACCAATGACGGGACAGGTTGTATTTTCTGTTCGGTGATATATTTCATCGATCACACAATTGGGACTTGTCTGCAAATCTTTCACTGCTGCTGGGGAGCATATGTAGTTGTGCTGTTCCAATTTGATGCATTTGCTGAAGTCTTCGTTGGTTAAGAAGAAATACGCTTGGTTGTTGTAGTCGACGGCTATCATCTCGTTAGGGACGTCCATCACCCAGTATGACCCACCTTCAATTTTCACCGGGATGGGATCTACTTTTATGACGACGAAGGATGTTATTTCAACCATGGGAAGGCTGCTGAATATCTTGATGTATTGTTCGTCGTGGAGAACATTCATCCTTATAATCGGTGATGTCAGGATCTTGATATTGGGTGGAAGCTTGTCATTGGCAGACGTCACAATTTTATCGACATGGGCTGGTGTCATGAGGTCGTAAATATTCCCTCGATTTAGATGTACTTCCATGAGTTTGTTGTAGTGGTTGTGAACTTCAGTTATGAAGTTGCTTGCCACTTGATACGTGCTTAAAACATGGATGTGGAGTCTGTTTGCGTCTACCCTGCTGTACCAATATTGCATGCTATTTATAGCCTCTAATCCTTTGTTCAACTTGAGCCTGAACCGTTCTAGTTGATTATTGATTCTTGTTTCGGTGTCGTTGAACGTGGAGAGTGCTGATAACATGAATTTGGTCTGGTGATTGGAAGCTTGGATGAGTTGGTGTTGATTCTTGTCAAGGTCTTCGATATTCTTGTAAACTTCATCATTGACTCCAAAGACTGAAGTCAATAATTTCCCTAGGAGTCCGCGCTTCTGTCTATTCAGGATTATCCCTTCCATTCCATTCTTTATCCAGAGCATTTGGTTTTCTTGATCTTGAAGATGGTGCAGTAAATTTTTGCATTGGGTCTCGGATGACAGAGTTGTGGTTTCCTTGCAGAATTTCTCGAACTTTAAAACTACGTCTGCTATTGCTTTCACATCGTCGATGAGTTTCGATTTCTCAAACTTTGCTTCAATTCTGAATATGCCTCGCTCGATCTTCGAATGTCCGATGTGTTCGACGTACAATCCCGGTTTTGGATATTGCACGGTGTAAGTTGCTTGAGCGGTGGAGATCATGTGAGTCATCAGTAATGCAGTGATGAAGTAATGACGAAAAGTGGGTTCTTTTCTCTTGGCGGGTTTTTCTGAGCATCGTTTGTTTTTGATTACTGAGACATTGGAGCTAACTCTTCTGTCTTGGGCTGCTTCTTGATTGTCATCTGGTTGTGATTGGGGTAAGCGAATTAGGCTGTGAATTGCTCTTTTTATTGCTCCCCCGCTAGCTCTTTGAATGGTAGCAGCTCGAACTTTTCCATCACTTCCGGTATGGATGTCTGTGATTCGTCCTAGGGGCCACTTGCTTGGATCAATCTGTTGATCCTTGATTATAACCATGTCACCAATCATGACACCTTCTTCAGAGTGTTTCCATTTGTAGCGTTGTTGTAGACGACTGAGGTACTCTGAACTCCAGGAGTTCCAGAAATCTTTCTTCATTTTGAGTAGTAATTTCCACCGAGATGCTAAATTTCCATCGATATTGGTGGTGACTGGGTTTGGAGGTGTTATTATTGCTCTTCCTATGAGAAAGTGTCCAGGGGTCAGTGCTACTGCGTCATTGATGTCATTGTTTAGTGGGCACAGCGGTCTTGAATTTAAACATGCCTCAATCTGGTGTAGTAGGGTTGACAATTCTTCATAGGTTAACGTCGACGTACCTACTATTCGCTTGAAATGATGTTTCATCGATTTTACACCAGCCTCCCATAATCCCCCAAAGTGGGGAGCTGCCGGCGGAATAAAATGCCACTGAGTTCCCAGTACTGTGACTTGTTCCTGAATGTCGGGTGATTGAGTCACATTCATAGCTTCTTTTTCTAGTATCTTGCTTGCTCCCACAAAATTCGTTCCATTGTCGCTGTAGATGTGAGCGCACGGTCCTCTTCTGGCTGTGAATCGTCGAAAGGCTGCTAAGAATGCATCCGTTGTCATGTCGGTTACGGCTTCTAGATGAATTGCCTTTGTAGATAGACAAACGAAAATTGCGATGTATCCTTTATAAGACTTATGACCTCTTCCTTTGGTTGCCCTTACTTGTATTGGACCTGCATAGTCTACTCCGCTGTGCGTGAATGGTGAGGACGGTGTTACTCTCGGAGCTGGAAGATCTCCCATGAGTTGGGTGCTTGTTTGGGCATTGTACCGTATGCACTTGACGCATTGCTTGATAATACTTCGAACTATGTTCTTCCCATTTATTATCCAGAATTTCCGTCTTATCTGTGCTAACGTTGCATTGTTTCCCCCGTGTAGTGTTTTGTGATGCCCATCTACTACTATTAGTTTGGACACATGATTATGATGCGGCAGTATTATTGGATGTTTTTCGTCGTACGACAAATGAGATTTGTCTAATCTCCCCCCTACTCGAAGTATTCCATGTGCATCAATAAATGGGTTGAGATTGAGTATCTTGCTATTGTTATCCAATCTCTTGCTGTGCTGTAGCTGTTTGATTTCTTTCTCGAAGTTTTCTGATTGTGCTAGTCGTACAATTTGGATCATGGCTGCGTTCATTTCATCGACTGTCAGAAATCCGTGTTGACTTGAAACTTTTCTGGTTTTCTGGATGAATCTCTTGCAATATGCCATTACTCGCACCATTTTCTGAAGGGAAGAAAACTGCGGCATGACATTGCCTTGGTCTATCTTGATTGTAGTTTGATGACATCTTTTTATTTCTTCTTTTGTATCGGTTGTTTCTGTCGGTCTTAGCCATTCATTTCTATTGTTCAGCCATGTCGGGCCATACCACCATAGAGAATGACTTCGCAATTTGTCGGGACTGATTCCACGCGATATGACGTCCGCTGGATTATCCGCTGTTTTGACGTGATTCCACATGAGTGCTGGAACTAAAGTGTTGATTTCCCCCACACGATTGGCTACAAACGTCTTCCATCGTGATGGGTTTCCTTTAATCCATGCTAATGTAATCATGGAATCTGTCCAACCATATACAGGTACATTGTGGAATTCTAGTGCTGCTGTGGTCCTTTTTATCAATCTTGTTAGTAGTACCGCGGCACATAGCTCCAGCTTTGGCAACGTTGTTTTTGCTCTTGCGGGTGCTACTTTTGATTTGGCGACCAGGAGCGTCGTTGTTGTGTGGCAACTTCCATCTCTGCTTGTGACGTAGATGACAGCCCCATAAGCCTTTTCGGATGCGTCACAGAATCCATGTAATTCTACTTCATGGTGTCTCCTGTAGCGGATCCATCTTGGCAGGACAATTTCTTCTACTTTCGGAAGTTCTTTATGGAAATTGATCCACTTTTCCTTGAATTGTTCAGGAACTTGCTGATCCCATGTTAGATCTTGGAGCCAAAGTTCTTGAATTAGCATCTTAGCTTGTATTACTACCGGAGATAGCCATCCTAGCGGATCAAACAGCTTTGCAACTTCCGCTAGAATATTCCGCTTGGTTACATTTTCTGCTTCTGTTATGTTCACTTTGAAACGAAAGGTGTCACTATGGGGTGCCCAGTGAACCCCCAAGGATTTCTTCAAACCATCTTCTGATATTTCTGTGTCAGTTTCCTCTTTCAGATCTTCTGGTAGGGATATTAATAGATGTTTCGTGTTACTGGACCACTTCCGCAGACGGAATCCCCCCGATTTCATCATATCGATTAATTGACCCTGTAGTTGAATGGCTTCTTCCGTAGTTTCAGCTCCCGAAAGTACGTCGTCGACATAGAAGTCTCTTCGCGCTATTTCCGCTGCTCTGGGGAATCTTCTCTCTTCATCGTTTGCTAGTTGATGCAATGTCCTTACGGCTAAGTATGGAGCCGATGAAGTCCCATACGTCACTGTGGTTAGCTGATATTCTTCTATATCTTGAGACGAATCGAATCTCCATAATATTCTTTGAAAAGGTTGATCGTCTTTGTGAATGTGGATTTGTCGATACATTTTTTCAATATCGGCGGTGAATGCTACTCTGTGTTTTCTCCATCGTAGCAGTATATCACACAGTTCTTGCTGTATTCTTGGTCCAACATGCATTGTGTCGTTGAGACTTGTTCCCAGGGATGTTTTGCAGGATGCATCAAACACTACCCGCAGTTTGGTTGTAGTACTTGCTTCTCTTATTACTGCTTGGTGAGGTATGTGGTATTCGGCTGGCATATCCTGGGGTTGTATTTTTCTCATGTGACCAAGTCTTAAGTACTCCTCCATAAACTGTTTATATTGGAACCCTAGATCATGATTTTTAGATAGCCTTTTTTCCAATTGGATTAGACGTGCCGCTGCTCTTGCTTTCGAACTGCCTAGTGACGGTAAGTTTTCCTTGAATGGAATGCGCACGATGTATGACCCATCTCGCTTTCGCTGGACCGTATTGCTAAACATTTCTTCACACAGTTTGTCTTCCGTTGACTGGGGTAGTTTTGTATTGACCTCTTCTAACTCCCAGAATCTGGATAGGTCCTCTTCTTCCTTACATGTGATCATACTGACTATTTTGATTGGTGTTTCATTTCCTTTTTTAATCGTCCCTGATAAAATCCATCCCAGGTGGGTATTTTGACCTAGTATCCCGTCCTTTGTCCTGACTAATCCTTCATTCATGATCTCTCCATATACCTCAGCTCCTAAGATGACATCTATTGGTCCGGGATTGTCGTACGTTGGATCGGCGAGAATGCGATTTTGCCACTGTTTAGGTTCTTCAATTTGACACTTCGTGTTGGGTAGCGACTGTGTCAGTTTTGATAGGACCAGTAAGTCCAGATCCAATGTAAAGTGACTCGGGAATCGAGGAAATACTTGCAGATGGATTTTGTATTTTGATATTTTTGGTTCCCCGTTGCCGACGCCGGTAATCTCTGCGCGAACCTTCTCTCTTGGCTTGGACAAAATTTGGGCTGCGTCTTCCGTAATGAAGGAAGCTTGCGATCCTGGGTCAATAAGAGCTCTCAAGTAGACTGGATCTCCGGTGACTGATTGCGTTTTAACCAGAGCCGTGGCAAGGAGGACTGTCTCAGGAATTGGTTCCGATTCGTTTTCTTCTTGTCTTGTTGCTTTATTGGAGCTCAGATGCGTGACTGTTCTTCTTTCGGTTGCGGATGGCCGTTGATCCCTGTGTAGGAGGGTATGATGACGTTTCTGGCATATGTGACACGTTCCGGGACTTGGGCATTTTTCTTTACTATCGTGTCTTAAGCAGTTGAGACATAGGTTGTTGCTCTTCGCACATTGGAAGCGTGCTCCAACTGTTAGATTCTTGAATTTTTGGCAGGCCGTTATTGTGTGATTTTCCTTGCAGAGGGTGCATTTCATCGGGCCATTGTTCTTGTAGATTGTTTGACCAATGATAGTCGCTTTCCCTTTGGCGTTTGTAATTGCTTCTAGCGATTGGAACCTTGTTTCCAGGAAGGTCATAAGGGTAGCAAATTCCTGGATTTCACTTGGATTCTTCAGGGACTGTTCGTATAATTTGTTTGTTTCAGGGTCCCATTTGCGAACAATGATACGGCTTACGAGTGGTCCCCATAACGTAGTTGGAATGCCTAGATTATTGATTGCTTCCAGACATTCTGTTGTAACATCGTGTAGTTGTTTTAGCTTTTCGATGCATTCGTCCTTTACGTATGGAAGGTCCAATATTTTGTCGATCATCTTTGACAACAGAAAGCGCTTATTGTGATATCTTTTCTGGAGTAGATGCCATGCGGTTGAATAGTTCGCTTCGCTGATTTGTAGATGTTGAATTAATTTGCTTGGTTCATTTCGAATGTGTGTTTTCAGATACTGCATCTTTTCTGTGTTTGATAGCGTTCTGTTTAAGTGAATGACCTTGTGGAATATGTCGAAGAAATTGTTCCAATTTTCGTATCCCCCATCGAAGAAAGGAATTTTTATTTTTGGAAGAGCGATGACATTGGGTCGTATTTCGTTTGGCAATTCTTGCATTCCGTGAAGTTTATTCTCAATTTCTTCAATAACTTTTTCTACATATTGTTCTGTGTTTCGATATTCATTGTTGGTAAAATATTCCGCCTCGAATGTTGTCTCAAATACTAATATTTCTTCATTTAGCTCTTGAATTGATTCCCACTGTTTGTTGATTCTCTTCTGTAGCGTTTCGTAGCGTATTTTGCTTTTTTCTAGTGGTATTTCTTCTTCGGCTTGTCTTAGAGAGTAAAACAGTTGCTCTAGCCTCACGGATTGCTTCTTGATTCTTCGTGCTTGCTCGATGTCTTCTGGATCAAACTTTTTGATGGATTTTCTTTCTTCCAGAGCTTTGTCTTCTTTTTCTTCGTCTTCGGCTAAGATGTTGGGGTCGGTACTTGGTTTTCTTGCTTGTAAATTCAGTTTAATGTTTTCTATGTGCTCGGTGATCTCTTGATACGCCTTTTCGATTTGTGCGATGTAATTGGTTTGAAAGTAGGTGTGATCTTGCACGTCCATGGCCAATATTTTTGAGTGATTTAGTTGTGCCTCTTCCCACAGGGTGTCAGCTGTAGTTTGCCTAGTGTCGGCATACTGTGCAGTTTTTCTTTTGGAGGGATCCTTCTTCATGTTTTTTAGCATTGTCATGAGTTGGAGTCCCAGGTCCTGCTGCTGCAGGGCTAGTTGATTTATTTCTTCCATCATGGATATCGGTTGAATGACGATTAGTCTAGAGTTCTCGCTCGCTATTTAGTGAACTTGCGGTTGTCTTCTTGAGTTGACTGTGACGGGAATGTGTTCCGGTTGTCTTCTTCAAGGGCCGCTATGTCTTTCGCCTTGTAGTGACCTAGATTGTGCGCTAGGTTTGTTCTCCAAGGGGTTGTGGGCTTCTTTAAATTGACCGGGGCCGGACTGTGATGCCGGTCGTCTTCTCCAAGAGCCGCTATGTGTTCTGCCTTGTTGTGACCTAGCTGGGGCGCTAGGTTTCTTCACCAAGGGCTTGTTGTTCCACCTTGTTGTCAACTAGCTGGGACGCTAGTTTTCTTCTCCAAGGGGTTGTTGGCTTCTTTGAATTGACTGGGGCCGGACTGTGATGCCGGTCGTCTAATCCAAGAGCCGCTATGTTCTGCCTTGTTGTGACCTAGCTGGGGCACTAGGTTTCTTCACCAAGGGCTTGTTGTTCCGCCTTGTTGTCAACTAGCTGGGACGCTAGTTTTCTTCTCCAAGGGGTTGTTGGCTTCTTTGAATTGACTGGGGCCGGACTGTGATGCCGGTCGTCTAATCCAAGAGCCGCTATGTTCTGCCTTGTTGTGACCTAGCTGGGGCACTAGGTTTCTTCACCAAGGGCTTGTTGTTCCGCCTTGTTGTCAACTAGCTGGGACGCTAGTTTTCTTCTCCAAGGGATTGTGGGCTTCTTTGAATTGACTGGGGTCGGACTGTGATGCCGGTTGTTTTCTTCAAGGGCCGCTGTGAGTTTTGCCTTGTGGTGACCTAGCTGTGGTGCTAGGTTTCTTCTCCAAGGGCTTGCTGGCTTCTTTGGATTGACTGGAACCGGACTGTGATGCCGGTTGTCTTCTCCAAGGGCCGCTGTAAGTTTTGCCTTGTGGTGACCTAGCTGTGGTGCTAGGTTTCTTCTCCAAGGGCTTGCTGGCTTCTTTGGATTGACTGGAACCGGACTGTGATGCCGGTTGTCTTCTCCAAGGGCCGCTGTAGGTTCTGCCTTGTGGTGACCTAGCTAGGGCGCTAGGTTTCTTCTCCAAGGGCTTTTTTGCTCGACGGACCATGTACAATTACCCTTCGTAGTAACGCTGTGGTAGCGTCTAGGTAATTGCCTTCGTAGTAACGCTGTGGTAGCGTCTAGGTGATTGCTGTAAAGAAATAATGAGCACAACACGTGAGGTATTGATACTGATTTATTGAATAATTTGGTTGGGTTTATATACAAAAATAACATTTACAAATACAACAGTGGTTCTAAAACAATTAATAATTTTGCCTATGAAATCTATAAAATTTATTAAAATCAATAATAGTAGTTTGTTTGTAAACACTGGCTTTCTGTTGCACTCTGGCCAACTGACTGTGCAATCTCAGCAATCCTCGCCGGAGCGGATGTCCCTGGTGTTGACGAACTGCGACTGGCCGTCGGAATGTGCTGAATTGCATAGGAAGCCTGTGTGTTACAATGGGATTGTCGCTAAATTGGTACATAAAAAAAATGTTTTAATATGAATTAAACAATCATCAACTGCGACAATCTTGGAGGACATTAAAGTTGTTAATTAAAAAATACACAAGTACATCATATAAATATAACGATTACAAAACACACCAGCGCAGAATTACCTTATTTGATGATGAGCTACGATTTGTTGCTTTAAACCATTATACAAAATTAAACTGTATAAAAGTAATTTGCAGTTTGTATTGCGTTTTTTTATAGCAAGACAAACTGTAGAATTTGGACAATACATCATCAGCTACGACAATCTTGGAGGATATTAAAGTTGTTAATTAAAAAATACACAAGCACATCATATAAATATAACGATTACAAAACACACCAGCGCAGAATTACCATATTTGATGATAAGCTACGATTTGTTGCTTTGAAACCATTATAAAAAATCAAACTGTATAAAAGTAATTTGCAAATTATCTTGCGTTTTTTATAGCAAGACAAAGTGTAGAATTTGGAAAATACATAATCAACTACGACAATCTTGGAGGACATTAAAGTTGTTAATTAAAAAATACACAAGTACATCATACAAATATATCGATTACAAAACACACCAGCGCAGAATTACCATATTTGATGATGAGCTACGATTTGTTGCTTTAAACCAATATACAAAATCAAACTGTATAAAAGTAATTTGCAATTTGTCTTGCGTTTTTTTTTTTATAGCAAGACAAACTGTAGAATTTGGAAAATACATCATCAACTACGACAATCTTGGAGGATATTAAAGTTGTTAATTAAACAATACACAAGTACATGTTATAAATATAACGATTACAAAACACACCAGCCCAGAATTGCCGCATTTGATGATGAAGTACGTTTTGTGGCTTTATACCACTATACAAAATCAAATTGTATAAAAGTAATTTGCAATTTGTCTTGCGTTTTTTTTTATAGCAAGACGAACTGTAGAATTTGGAAAATACATCATCAACTACGACAATCTTGGAGGACATTAAAGTTGTTAATTAAAAAATACACAAGTACATGTTAGAAATATAACGATTACAAAACACACCAGCCCAGAGTTGCCACATTTGATGATGAAGTACGTTTTGTGGATTTAAACCACTATACAAAATCAAATTGTATAAAAGTAATTTGCAATTTGTCTTGCGTTTTTTTTTATAGCAAGACAAACTGTAGAATTTGGAAAATACATCATCAGCTACGACAATCTTGGAGGACATTAAAGTTGTTAATTAAAAAATACACAAGTACATCATATAAATATAACGACTACAAAACACACCAGCCCAGAATTACCACATTTGATGATGAAGTACGTTTTGTGGATTTAAACCACTATACAAAATCAAATTGTATAAAAGTAATTTGCAATTTGTCTTGCGTTTTTTTTTTTTTCATAGCAAGACAAGCTGTAGAATTTGGAAAATACATCATCAACTACGACAATCTTGGAGGACATTAAAGTTGCTAATTAAAAATTACACAAGTACATCATATAAATATAACGATTACAAAACACACCAGCGCAGAATTACCATATTGATGATGAGCTACGATTTGTTGCTTTAAACCAATATACAAAATCAAACTATATAAAAGTAATTTGCAATTTGTCTTGCGTTTTTTTTATAGCAAGACAAACTGTAGAATTTGGACAATACATCATCAACTGCGACAATCTTGGAGGACATTAAAGTTGTTAATTAAAAAATACACAAGTACATCATATAAATATAACGATTACAAAACACACCAGCGCAGAATTACCTTATTTGATGATGAGCTACGATTTTTTGCTTTAAACCATTATACAAAATTAAACTGTATAAAAGTAATTTGCAGTTTGTATTGCGTTTTTTTATAGCAAGACAAACTGTAGAATTTGGACAATACATCATCAGCTACGACAATCTTGGAGGACATTAAAGTTGTTAATTAAAAAATACACAAGTACATCATATAAATATAACGATTACAAAACACACCAGCGCAGAATTACCATATTTGATGATAAGCTACGATTTGTTGCTTTGAAACCATTATAAAAAATCAAACTGTATAAAAGTAATTTGCAAATTATCTTGCGTTTTTTATAGCAAGACAAACTGTAGAATTTGGAAAATACATCATCAACTACGACAATCTTGGAGGACATTAAAGTTGTTAATTAAAAAATACACAAGTACATCATACAAATATATCGATTACAAAACACACCAGCGCAGAATTACCAAATTTGATGATGAGCTACGATTTGTTGCTTTAAACCAATATACAAAATCAAACTGTATAAAAGTAATTTGCAATTTGTCTTGCGTTTTTGTTTATAGCAAGACAAACTGTAGAATATGGAAAGTACATCATCAACTACGACAATCTTGGAGGACATTAAAGTTATTAATTAAAAAATACACAAGTTCATCATATAAATATAACGACTACAAAACACACCAGCCCAGAATTACCACATTTGATGATGAGCTACGATTTGTTGCTTTAAACCATCATACAAAATCAAACTGTATAAAAGTAATTTGCAATTTGGCTTGCGTTTTTTTTTTCATAGCTAGACAAACTGTAGAATTTGGAAAATACATCATCAACTATGACAATCTTGGAGGACATTAATGTTGTTAATTAAAAATTACACAAGTACATCATATAAATATAACGATTACAAAACACACCAGCGCAGAATTACCATGTTGATGATGAGCTACGATTTGTTGCTTTAAACCAATATACAAAATCAAACTATATAAAAGTAATTTGCAATTTGTCTTGCGTTTTTTGTTTTTTTCATAGCAAGACAATCTGTAGAATTTGGAAAATACATCATCAACTACGACAATCTTGGAGGACATTAAAGTTGTTAATTAAAAAATACACAAGTACATCATATAAATATATCGATTACAAAACACACCAGCGCAGAATTACCATAATTGATGATGAGCTACGATTTGTTGCTTTAAACCATTATACAAAATCAAACTGTATAAAGGTAATTTGCAATTTGTCTTGCGTTTTTGTTTATAGCAAGACAAACTGTAGAATTTGGACAATACGTCATCAGCTACGACAATCTTGGAGGACATTAAAGTTGTTAATTAAAAAATACACAAGTACATCATATAAATATAACGACTACAAAACACACCAGCGCAGAATTACCATATTTGATGATGAGCTACGATTTGTTGCTTTAAACCATTATACAAAATCAAACTGTATAAAAGTAATTTGCAAATTATCTTGCATTTTTTATAGCCAGACAAACTGTAGAATTTGGAAAATACATCATCAACTACGACAATCTTGGAGGACATTAAAGTTGTTAATTAAAAAATACACAAGTACATCATATAAATATAACGACTACAAAACACACCAGCCCAGAATTACCACATTTGATGATGAAGTACGTTTTGTGGATTTAAACCACTATACAAAATCAAAATGTATAAAAGTAATTTGCAATTTGTCTTGCGTTTCTTTTTTTTTTCATAGCAAGACAAGCTGTAGAATTTGGAAAATACATCATCAACTACGACAATCTTGGAGGACATTAAAGTTGCTAATTAAAAATTACACAAGTACATCATATAAATATAACGATTACAAAACATACCAGCGCAGAATTACCATATTGATGATGAGCTACGATTTGTTGCTTTAAACCAATATACAAAATCAAACAATATAAAAGTAATTTGCAATTTGTCTTGCGTTTTTTTATAGCAAGAGAAACTGTAGAATTTGGACAATACATCATCAACTGCGACAATCTTGGAGGACATTAAAGTTGTTAATTAAAAAATACACAAGTACATCATATAAATATAACGATTACAAAACACACCAGCGCAGAATTACCTTATTTGATGATGAGCTACGATTTGTTGCTTTAAACCATTATACAAAATTAAACTGTATAAAAGTAATTTGCAGTTTGTATTGCGTTTTTTTATAGCAAGCCAAACTGTAGAATTTGGACAATACATCATCAGCTACGACAATCTTGGAGGACATTAAAGTTGTTAATTAAAAAATACACAAGTACATCATACAAATATATCGATTACAAAACACACCAGCGCAGAATTACCATATTTGATGATGAGCTACGATTTGTTGCTTTAAACCAATATACAAAATCAAACTGTATAAAAGTAATTTGCAATTTGTCTTGCGTTTTTTTTTTATAGCAAGACAAACTGTAGAATTTGGAAAATACATCATCAACTACGACAATCTTGGAGGACATTAAAGTTGTTAATTAAAAAATACACAAGTACATCATATAAATATAACGACTACAAAACACACCAGCCCAGAATTGCCACATTTGATGATGAAGTACGATTTGTGGACTTAAACCACTGTACAAAATCTTGGAGGACATTAAAGTTGCTAATTAAAAAATACACAAGTACATCATATAAATATATCGATTACAAAACACACCAGCGCGGAATTACCATTTTTGATGATGAGCTACGATTTGTTGCTTTAAACCAATATACAAAATCAAACTGTATAAAAGTAATTTGCAATTTGTCTTGCGTTTTTGTTTATAGCAAGACAAACTGTAGAATTTGGAAAATACATCATCAACTACGACAATCTTGGAGGACATTAAAGTTGTTAATTAAAAAATACACAAGTTTATCATATAAATATAACGACTACAAAACACATCAGCCCAGAATTACCACATTTGATGATGAGCTACGATTTGTTGCTTTAAACCATCATACAAAATCAAACTGTATAAAAGTAATTTGCAATTTGTCTTGCGTTTTTTTTTTCATAGCTAGACAAACTGTAGAATTTGGAAAATACATCATCAACTATGACAATCTTGGAGGACATTAAAGTTGTTAATTAAAAATTACACAAGTACATCATATAAATATAACGATTACAAAACACACCAGCGCAGAATTACCATGTTGATGATGAGCTACGGTTTGTTGCTTTAAACCAATATACAAAATCAAACTATATAAAAGTAATTTGCAATTTGTCTTGCGTTTTTTGTTTTTTTCATAGCAAGACAATCTGTAGAATTTGGAAAATACATCATCAACTACGACAATCTTGGAGGACATTAAAGTTGTTAATTAAAAAATACACAAGTACATCATATAAATATATCGATTACAAAACACACCAGCGCAGAATTACCATAATTGATGATGAGCTACGATTTGTTGCTTTAAACCATTATACAAAATCAAACTGTATAAAAGTCATTTGCAATTTGTCTTGCGTTTTTTTTATAGCAAGACAAACTGTAGAATTTGGAAAATACATCATCAACTACGACAATCTTGGAGGACATTAAAGTTGTTAATTAAAAAATACACAAGTAAATGTTATAAATATAACGATTACAAAACACACCAACCCAGAATTGCCACATTTGATGATGAAGTACGATTTGTGGATTTAAACCACTATACAAAATCAAATTGTATAAAAGTAATTTGCAATTTGTCTTGCGTTTTTTTTTTTATAGCAAGACAAACTGTAGAATTTGGAAAATACATCATCAACTACGACAATCTTGGAGGACATTAAAGTTGTTAATTAGAAAATACACAAGTACATCATATAAATATAACGACTACAAAACACACCAGCCCAGAATTGCCACATTTGATGATGAAGTACGATTTGTGGATTTAAACCACTGTACAAAATCTTGGAGGACATTAAAGTTGCTAATTAAAAAATACACAAGTACATCATATCAATATATCGATTACAAAACACACCAGCGCGGAATTACCATTTTTGATGATGAGCTACGATTTGTTGCTTTAAACCAATATACAAAATCAAACTGTATAAAAGTAATTTGCAATTTGTCTTGCGTTTTTGTTTATAGCAAGACAAACTGTAGAATTTGGAAAATACATCATCAACTACGACATACTTGGAGGACATTAAAGTTGTTAATTAAAAAATACACAAGTTTATCATATAAATATAACGACTACAAAACACATCAGCCCAGAATTACCACATTTGATGATGAGCTACGATTTGTTGCTTTAAACCATCATACAAAATCAAACTGTATAAAAGTAATTTGCAATTTGTCTTGCGTTTTTTTTTTTTCATAGCAAGACAAACTGTAGAATTTGGAAAATACATCATCAACTATGACAATCTTGGAGGACATTAAAGTTGTTAATTAAAAATTACACAAGTACATCATATAAATATAACGATTACAAAACACACCAGCGCAGAATTACCATGTTGATGATGAGCTACGGTTTGTTGCTTTAAACCAATATACAAAATCAAACTATATAAAAGTAATTTGCAATTTGTCTTGCGTTTTTTGTTTTTTTCATAGCAAGACAATCTGTAGAATTTGGAAAATACATCATCAACTACGACAATCTTGGAGGACATTAAAGTTGTTAATTAAAAAATACACAAGTACATCATATAAATATATCGATTACAAAACACACCAGCGCAGAATTACCATAATTGATGATGAGCTACGATTTGTTGCTTTAAACCATTATACAACATCAAACTGTATAAAAGTCATTTGCAATTTGTCTTGCGTTTTTTTTATAGCAAGACAAACTGTAGAATTTGGAAAATACATCATCAACTACGACAATCTTGGAGGACATTAAAGTTGTTAATTAAAACATACACAAGTACATGTTATAAATATAACGATTACAAAACACACCAACCCAGAATTGCCACATTTGATGATGAAGTACGATTTGTGGATTTAAACCACTATACAAAATCAAATTGTATAAAAGTAATTTGCAATTTGTCTTGCGTTTTTTTTTTTTTTTTTTTTCATAGCAAGACAAACTGTAGAATTTGGAAAATACATCATCAACTACGACAATCTTGGAGGACATTAAAGTTGTTAATTAAAAAATACACAAGTACATCATATAAATATAACGACTACAAAACACACCAGCCCAGAATTACCACATTTGATGATGAGCTACGATTTGTTGCTTTAAACCATTGTACAAAACCAAACTGTATAAAAGTAATTTGCGATTTGTCTTGCGTTTTTTTTTTTTTTCATAGCAAGACAAACTGTAGAATTTGGAAAATACATCATCAACTATGACAATCTTAGAGGACATTAAAGTTGTTAATTAAAAAATACACAAGTACATCATATAAATATAACGATTACAAAACACACCAGCGCAGAATTACCATATTTGATGATGAGCTACGATTTGTTGCTTTAAAACCATTATAAAAAATCAAACTGTATAAAAGTAACTTGCAATTTGTCTTGCGTTTTTTATAGCAAGTCAAACTGTAGAATTTGGAAAATACATCATCAACTACGACAATCTTGGAGGACATTAGAGTTGTTAATTAAAAAATACACAAGTACATCATACAAATATATCGATTACAAAACACACCAGCGCAGAATTACCATATTTGATGATGAGCTACGATTTGTTGCTTTAAACCAATATACAAAATCAAGCTGTATAAAAGTAATTTGCAATTTGTCTTGCGTTTTTTTTTTATAGCAAGACAAACTGTAGAATTTGGAAAATACATCATCAACTACGACAATCTTGGAGGACATTAAAGTTATTAATTAAAAAATACACAAGTACATCATATAAATATAACGACTACAAAACACACCAGCCCAGAATTGCCACATTTGATGATGAAGTACGATTTGTGGATTTAAACCACTGTACAAAATCTTGGAGGACATTAAAGTTGTTAATTAAAAAATACACAAGTACATCATATCAATATATCGATTACAAAACACACCAGCGCGGAATTTCCATATTTGATGATGAGCTACGATTTGTTGCTTTAAACCAATATACAAAATCAAACTGTATAAAAGTAATTTGCAATTTGTCTTGCGTTTTTGTTTATAGCAAGACAAACTGTAGAATTTGGAAAATACATCATCAACTACGACAATCTTGGAGGACATTAAAGTTGTTAATTAAAAAATACACAAGTTCATCATATAAATATAACGACTACAAAACACATCAGCCCAGAATTACCACATTTGATGATGAGCTACGATTTGTTGCTTTAAACCATCATACAAAATCAAACTGTATAAAAGTAATTTGCAATTTGTCTTGCGTTTTTTTTTTCATAGCTAGACAAACTGTAGAATTTGGAAAATACATCATCAACTATGACAATCTTGGAGGACATTAAAGTTGTTAATTAAAAATTACACAAGTACATCATATAAATATAACGATTACAAAACACACCAGCGCAGAATTACCATGTTGATGATGAGCTACGATTTGTTGCTTTAAACCAATATACAAAATCAAACTATATAAAAGTAATTTGCAATTTGTCTTGCGTTTTTTGTTTTTTTTTCATAGCAAGACAATCTGTAGAATTTGGAAAATACATCATCAACTACGACAATCTTGGAGGACATTAAAGTTGTTAATTAAAAAATACACAAGTACATCATATAAATATATCGATTACAAAACACACCAGCGCAGAATTACCATAATTGATGATGAGGTACGATTTGTTGCTTTAAACCATTATACAAAATCAAACTGTATAAAAGTCATTTGCAATTTGTCTTGCGTTTTTTTTTTATAGCAAGACAAACTGTAGAATTTGGAAAATACATCATAAACTACGACAATCTTGGAGGACATTAAAGTTGTTAATTAAAAAATACACAAGTACATGTTATAAATATAACGATTACAAAACACACCAACCCAGAATTGCCACATTTGATGATGAAGTACGATCTGTGGATTTAAACCACTATACAAAATCAAATTGTATAAAAGTAATTTGCAATTTGTCTTGCGTTTTTTTTTTTTTTTTTTTCATAGCAAGACAAACTGTAGAATTTGGAAAATACATCATCAACTACGACAATCTTGGAGGAGATTAAAGTTGTTAATTAAAAAATACACAAGTACATCATATAAATATAACGACTACAAAACACACCAGCCCAGAATTACCACATTTGATGATGAGCTACGATTTGTTGCTTTAAACCATTGTACAAAATCAAACTGTATAAAAGTAATTTGCGATTTGTCTTGCGTTTTTTTTTTTTCATAGCAAGACAAACTGTAGAATTTGGAAAATACATCATCAACTACGACAATCTTAGAGGACATTAAAGTTGTTAATTAAAAAATACACAAGTACATCATATAAATATAACGATTACAAAACACACCAGCGCAGAATTACCATATTTGATGATGAGCTACGATTTGTTGCTTTAAAACCATTATAAAAAATCAAACTGTATAAAAGTAATTTGCAATTTGTCTTGCGTTTTTTATAGCAAGACAAACTGCAGAATTTGGAAAATACATCATCAACTACGACAATCTTGGAGGACATTAAAGTTGTTAATTAAAAAATACACAAGTACATCATATAAATATAACGACTACAAAACACACCAGCGCAGAATTACCATATTTGATGATGAGCTACGATTTGTTGCTTTAAACCAATATACAAAATCAAACTGTATAAAGGTAATTTGCAATTTGTCTTGCGTTTTTGTTTATAGCAAGGCAAACTGTAGAATTTGGAAAATACATCATCAACTACGACAATCTTGGAGGACATTAAAGTTGTTAATTAAAAAATACACAAGTACATCATATAAATATAACGATTACAAAACACACCAGCGCAGAATTACCATATTGATGATGAGCTACGATTTGTTGCTTTAAACCAATATACAAAATCAAACTATATAAAAGTAATTTGCAATTTGTCTTGCGTTTTTTTATAGCAAGACAAACTGTAGAATTTGGACAATACATCATCAACTGCGACAATCTTGGAGGACACTAAAGTTGTTAATTAAAAAATACACAAGTACATCACATAAATATAACGATTACAAAACACACCAGCGCAGAATTACCTTATTTGATGATGAGCTACGATTTGTTGCTTTAAACCATTATACAAAATTAAACTGTATAAAAGTAATTTGCAGTTTATATTGCGTTTTTTCATAGCAAGACAAGCTGTAGAATTTGGAAAATATATCATCAACTACGACAATCTTGGAGGACATTAAAGTTGCTGATTAAAAATTACACAAGTACATCATATAAATATAACGATTACAAAACACACCAGCGCAGAATTACGATATTTGATGATGAGCTACGATTTGTTACTTTAAACCATTATACAAAGTCAAACTGTATAAAAGTAATTTGCAGATTGTATTGCGTTTTTTTATAGCAAGACAAACTGGAGAATTTGGAAAATACATCATCAACTACGACAATCTTGGAGGACATTAAATTTGTTAATTAAAACATACACAAGTACATGTTATAAATATAACGATTACAAAACACACCAACCCAGAATTGCCACATTTGATGATGAAGTACGATTTGTGGATTTAAACCACTATACAAAATCAAATTGTATAAAAGTAATTTGCAATTTGTCTTGCGTTTTTTTTTCATAGCAAGACAAACTGTAGAATTTGGAAAATACATCATCAACTGCGACAATCTAGGAGGACATTAAAGTTGTTAATTAAAAAATACACAAGTACATCATATAAATATAACGACTACAAAACACACCAGCCCAGAATTACCACATTTGATGATGAGCTACGATTTGTTGCTTTAAACCATTGTACAAAATCAAACTGTATAAAAGTAATTTGCAATTTGTCTTGCGTTTTTTTTTTCATAGCAAGACAAACTGTAGTATTTGGAAAATACATCATCAACTACGACAATCTTGGAGGACATTAAAGTTGTTAATTAAAAAATACACAAGTACATCATATAAATGTAACGATTACAAAACACACCAGCGCAGAATTACCATATTTGATGATGAGCTACGATTTGTTGCTTTAAAACCATTATAAAAAATCAAACTGTATAAAAGTAATTTGCAATTTGTCTTGCGTTTTTTATAGCAAGACAAACTGTAGAATTTGGAAAATACATCATCAACTACGACAATCTTGGAGGACATTAAAGTTGCTAATTAAAAATTACACAAGTACATCATATAAATATAACGATTACAAAACACTCCAGCGCAGAATTACCATATTTGATGATGAGCTACGATTTGTTACTTTAAACCATTGTACAAAATCAAACTGTATAAAAGTAATTTGCAATTTGTCTTGCGTTTTTTTTTCATAGCAAGACAAACTGTAGAATTTGGAAAATACATCATCAACTACGACAATCTTGGAGGACATTAAAGTTGTTAATTAAAAAATACACAAGTACATCATATAAATGTAACGATTACAAAACACACCAGCGTAGAATTACCATATTTGATGATGAGCTACGATTTGTTGCTTTAAAACTATTATAAAAAATCAAACTGTATAAAAGTAATTTGCAATTTGTCTTGCGTTTTTTATAGCAAGACAAACTGTAGAATTTGGAAAATACATCATCAACTACGACAATCTTGGAGGACATTAAAGTTGCTAATTAAAAATTACACAAGTACATCATATAAATATAACGATTACAAAACACACCAGCGCAGAATTACCATATTTGATGATGAGCTACGATTTGTTACTTTAAACCATTATACAAAGTCAAACTGTATAAAAGTAATTTGCAGTTTGTATTGCGTTTTTTTATAGCAAGACAAACTGTAGAATTTGGAAAATGCATCATCAACTACGGCAATCTTGGAGGACATTAAAGTTGTTAATTAAAACATACACAAGTATATGTTATAAATATAACGATTACAAAACACACCAACCCAGAATTGCCACATTTGATGATGAAGTACGATATGTGGATTTAAACCACTATACAAAATCAAACTGTATAAAGGTAATTTGCAATTTGTCTTGCGTTTTTGTTTATAGCAAGACAAACTGTAGAATTTGGAAAATACATCAACTACGACAATCTTGAAGGACATTAAAGTTGTTAATTAAAAAATGCACAAGTACATCATATAAATATAACGACTACAAAACACACCAGCCCAGAATTACCACATTTGATGATGAGCTACGATTTGTTGCTTTAAACCATTGTACAAAATCAAACTGTATAAAAGTAATTTGCAATTTGTCTTGCGTTTTTTTATTCATAGCAAGACAAACTGTAGAATTTGGAAAATACATCATCAACTACGACAATCTTGGAGGACATTAAAGTTGTTAATTAAAAAATACACAAGTACATCATATAAATGTAACGATTACAAAACACACCAGCGCAGAATTACCATATTTGATGATGAGCTACGATTTGTTGCTTTAAAACCATTATAAAAAATCAAACTGTATAAAAGTAATTTGCAATTTGTCTTGCGTTTTTTTGTTCATAGCAAGACAAACTGTAGAATTTGGAAAATACATCATCAACTACGACAATCTTGGAGGACATTAAAGTTGTTAATTTAAAAATACACAAGTACATCATATAAATATATCGATTACAAAACACACCAGCGCAGAATTGCCATATTTGATGATGAGCTACGATTTGTTGCTTTAAACCAATATACAAAATCAAACTGCATAAAGGTAATTTGCAATTTGTCTTGCGTTTTTGTTTGTAGCAAGACAAACTGTAGAATTTGGAAAATACATCATCAACTACGACAATCTTGGACGACATTAAGGTTGTTAATTAAAAAATACACAAGTGCATCATATAAATATAACGACTACAAAACACACCAGCCCAGAATTGCCACATTTGATGATGAAGTACGATTTGTGTATTTAAACCACAATACAAAATCTTGGAGGATATTAAAGTTGTTAATTAAAAAATACACAAGTACATCATATAAATATATCGATTACAAAACACACCAGTGCAGAATTACCATATTTGATGATGAGCTACGATTTGTTGCTTTAAACCAATGTACAAAATCAAACTGTATAAAGGTAATTTGCAATTTGTCTTGCGTTTTTGTTTATAGCAAGACGAACTGTAGAATTTGGAAAATACATCAACTACGACAATCTTGGAGGACATTAAAGTTGTTAATTAAAAAATACACAAGTACAAAATATATGCAAGATGTCCGAAGGTGTAGATGTTGATGGAGTGGAGATCACTCTTAGTGCGGGTGTATGTGGACGATGCAAAAATAATGTATCCTCAGAGGTAAAGTGTGATGGTTGCAATAACCCTTTCCATCCAAGCTGCTTGAAAAGGCATTGTAAATCCAAAGACTGTGAAGCAAAGAACCGAGATGGGCAGAGTGAGGTTAACTGTGATGTTGCTGAGAGTGAGGTCAGGTTGCTAAAACTGGAAGTAGACCTTCTAAAGGCTATTATAAGGGAGAAAGATGCGAAGAACAGTATCCTTTCGGAGAACAATGTGCTTCTCAAAGAAAAAATTATATGGTTGGAAAAATCCAAAACAATATCTGGTGCTGACATCTCTCATATTTCAACAGATGTCTCGCCCATGCCGATTGTGAGCGCCATCTCTGGAAGAGTAGTGGGATCAATTAACTCAGAATCGAAAATTTTTACATTGGATAGTAGCAATCTTCATCCTGAAGAACGGATCAACAATGTGAATATTAAATCCACAATTTCAAACACTGATGAAACTACAACATACAGTCGGGTTCTTCAGCAGCATGATGTGAATGGGAAAATAAACAATATGCAAAAGAGGCAACAAAGTGTGATGGATTCAGTGATTAGCTTAACAAATCCAACATATGATCATATTAGTGATACAAAAAAAGCTGAAGCCGATTGGACAAAGATTAGTAGAGACAATAGAGCAAAGCAACAAGGGAACAGACAGCCACCCAGCAAACAAGGCTCTTCGGCAGTGGATTCTGGGGGCTTTAAAGGCCAGCCGAAGAAGCATTGGTTATACGTGGGACGTGCTTCCGAGACAACTAATGCGGAGGATGTTAAACATTATATGCTCAAAAAGTTTCCACTTTTACCACTTCTGATGTACCACTTTTACGTTGTAGTGCACACCACCCTGCATTGTCTTTTTATATAAATATTTTGGAGCCTGAAGCCATTTTCCTTAGCAATGAGGGAGAATATTATAACTTTAAGCAAACAAATTTTGATGGTCTGAATGAATATCTGGGTACTTTTGATTGGGATTCACTGCTCAAAGATCATAACATTGAGGCTAGTCTTCAGATCTTTTATGATGTTATTTACCATGGTTATGATCTATTTGTACCCAAAGTAATGCGCAGGAATCGTAAGTTCCCATGTTGGTATGATAGTGAACTGAAGACATTAACGATGAGTAAAAAGGTGGCACACAAAAAGTTTAAAGAAACCATGCTACATATCGATTATGATATCTTTTCCGATCTAAGACGTAGATGTTGTCAATATTCCAAACTTTGCTATGATAAGTATATTAGAGAACTCGAAAGTACTATATGTGATAACCCTAAACAATTCTGGTCTTACATTGCAAGTAAGAATAGAACTAGAGAAATTCCGGCTTCGGTAAAATTCAATGACGATAGCTCTAATGATCCCCACACAGTGGTAGATTTTTTCAGGAAATACTTTGCTTCGGCCTATGAAAAACACGCAAGTCAGCATGAGGTTGAGATCGCCAGCTCAAATACCAGTGATGTTGTTGCTGTTGTGGACTTTAGTCTTGCGGAAGTTTATAACTCATTTGACCGGCTTCAACTTTCAACTGTTAGCGGCCCTGATCTAGTACCATCCATAATCATTTCAAATTGTAAATTTATTTTTGCCAATATTTTCTTTAAGATATTCAATTCATCTATTCAAGAAGGAATATTCCCATCTTGCTGGAAAAGTTCATTCATTTTCCCCATTTTTAAAAAGGGCGATCGTTCAGATGTTGCAAATTATCGCCCAGTGTCAAGATTGTCAGTTTTACCAAAAATATTCAAATCTTTACTTCTTGATAAACTACAACCAATATATAAGAACAATGTTATGGCAGAGCAACACGGCTTTGTGCAGGGTCGGTCCACTGTGACCAACCTAACAACCTATGTTGATTTTGTGTCGGATGCGCTGGAGAAAGGGTTTCAAGTGGACGCAGCTTATACGGACTTTTCCAAAGCGTTTGACAGGGTTGATCATTCGTTACTGTTGAGCCGATTAGAAGCTATGGGTCTGCATGGAGAACTGTTATCCTGGTTTAAAAGTTACCTTACGGGGAGGAAGCAGTTTGTAAAGATTAACAATATTGTGTCGGCAGAGATTGACATCACATCTGGTGTCCCTCAAGGCGCTCATTTCTCACCATGGCTTTTTAATTGCTTTATTAATGACGTTCAGCGATGCTTATTGAAGTCAAAAAAAGGTTTGTTTGCGGATGATTTCAGGTTGTTCAGGATTATCAAGTCTGTTTCCGACTGTGCTGAACTTCAAAGTGACTTGACGAGCTTTGGATCATGGTGCGATAACAATAAAATGAATCTTAATATTAGCAAATGTGCCGTAATTAGTTTTTGTCGGAATAGGAATATTATTAAGTTTGATTATAAGCTTAATGATCATGGACTTGATAGGGTGAATCATATAAAGGATCTTGGAGTCATGTTAAACAGCAAACTGGATTTCTCTGACCACATAGACACGGCAGTAAATAAAGGATTTCGGATGTTAGGGTTTCTCAAGAGAAGTCTAGCAAACTTCACAAATCTGCAGTGCCTCAAGAATGTCTACTGCGCATATGTTCGTTCACATCTTGAGTATGCTGCAGTGGTATGGTCACCTTATTATAAAATATCTATTGATAAAGTGGAGAGTGTGCAGAATAAATTTCTCAAATTTATTTGTTATAAGTTGGGACTCATTTATCATAGGGATCAGCTGGGTTATTTGAGGGAGGTTATTGGAGTTGGAACTCTTGAAAGTAGGAGGATAGTTCAAGACTTGACCTTTTTTACAAGATCTTAACCAATAAATTAGATTGCTCAGAGTTGCTTGGGAAGATTGGCTTCAACGTACCCCAAAAAGGTCTTAGAAATAGTAAAGCGTTCAATGAACCGTTTCATCGAACAAACTATGGAGCTAATACACCCCTTACAAGGATGTGTCGATTGGCTAATAATTTCAATCTTGAGTTAGAAGATTTTGATTGCTCAATTAATAACTTTAAACGATTAATTAGAGATAGAATTACTTTTGAGTTAGAATAAATTTCCGTTGTATATCTATTTTATTTTGTGTCTATGTATCTATTGAGAATGACTACGGTCGTAAATAAATTATTATTATTATTATTACTATTATTATTATTATTATTATTATTATTACATCATATAAATATAACGACTACAAAACACACCAGCCCAGAATTGCCACATTTGATGATGAAGTACGATTTGTGGATTTAAACCACTATACAAAATCTTGGAGGATATTAAAGTTGTTAATTAAAAAATACACAAGTACATCATATAAATATATCGATTACAAAACACACCAGCGCAGAATTACCATATTTGATGATGAGCTACGATTTGTTGCTTTAAACCAATATACAAAATCAAACTGTATAAAGGTAATTTGCAATTTGTCTTGCGTTTTTGTTTATAGCAAGACAAACTGTAGAATTTGGAAAATACATCATCAACTACGACAATCTTGGAGGACATTAAAGTTGTTAATTAAAAAATACACAAGTACATCATATAAATATAACGATTACAAAACACACCAGCGCAGAATTACCATATTGATGATGAGCTACGATTTGTTTCTTTAAACCAATATACAAAATCAAACTATATAAAAGTAATTTGCAATTTGTCTTGCGTTTTATTTTATAGCAAGACAAACTGTAGAATTTGGACAATACATCATCAACTGCGACAATCTTGGAGGACATTAAAGTTGTTAATTAAAAAATACACAAGTACATCATATAAATATAACGATTACAAAACACACCAGCGCAGAATTACCTTATTTGATGATGAGCTACGATTTGTTGCTTTAAACCATTATACAAAATTAAACTGTATAAAAGTAATTTGCAGTTTGTATTGCGTTTTTTCATAGCAAGACAAGCTGTAGAATTTGGAAAATACATCATCTACTACGACAATCTTGGAGGACATTAAAGTTGCTAATTAAAAATTACACAAGTACATCATATAAATATAACGATTACAAAACACACCAGCGCAGAATTACCATATTGATGATGAGCTACGATTTGTTGCTTTAAACCAATATACAAAATCAAACTATATAAAAGTAATTTGCAATTTGTCTTGCGTTTTTTTTTTATAGCAAGACAAACTGTAGAATTTGGACAATACATCATCAACTGCGACAATTTTGGAGGACATTAAAGTTGTTAATTAAAAAATACACAAGTACATCATATAAATATAACGATTACAAAACACACCAGCGCAGAATTACCATATTTGATGATGAGCTACGGTTTGTTGCTTTAAACCATTATACAAAGTCAAACTGTATAAAAGTAATTTGCAGTTTGTATTGCGTTTTTTTATAGCAAGACAAACTGTAGAATTTGGACAATACATCATCAACTACGACAATCTTGGAGGACATTAAAGTTGCTAATTAAAAAATACACAAGTACATCATATAAATATAACGATTACAAAACACACCAGCGCAGAATTACCATATTTGATGATGAGCTACGATTTGTTGCTTTAAAACCATTATAAAAAATCAAACTGTATAAAAGTAATTTGCAAATTGTCTTGCGTTTTTTATAGCAAGACAAACTGTAGAATTTGGAAAATACATCATCAACTACGACAATCTTGGAGGACATTAAAGTTGTTAATTAAAAAATACACAAGTACATCATATAAATATATCGATTACAAAACACACCAGCGCAGAATTACCATATTTGTTGATGAGCTACGATTTGTTGCTTTAAACCAATATACAAAATCAAACTGTATAAAAGTAATTTGCAATTTGTTTTGCGTTTTTTTTTATAGCAAGACAAACTGTAGAATTTGGAAAATACATCATCAACTACGACAATCTTGGAGGACATTAAAGTTGTTAATTAAAAAATACACAAATACATCATACAAATATAACGACTACAAAACACACCAGCCCAGAATTGCCACATTTGATGATGAAGTATGATTTGTGGATTTAAACCACTATACAAAATCTTGGAGGACATTAAAGTTGTTAATTAAAAAATACACAAGTACATCATATCAATATATCGATTACAAAACACACCAGCGCAGAATTACCATATTTGATGATGAGCTACGATTTGTTGCTTTAAACCAATATACAAAATCAAACTGTATAAAAGTAATTTGCAATTTGTCTTGTGTTTTTGTTTATAGCAAGACAAACTGTAGAATTTGGAAAATACATCATCAACTACGACAATCTTGGAGGACATTAAAGTTGTTAATTAAAAAATACACAAGTACATCATATAAATATAACGACTACAAAACACACCAGCCCAGAAGTACCACATTTGATGATGAGCTACGATTTGTTGCTTTAAACCATCATACAAAATCAAACTGTATAAAAGTAATTTGCAATTTGTCTTGCGTTTTTTTTTTTCATAGCTAGACAAACTGTAGAATTTGGAAAATACATCATCAACTACGACAATCTTGGAGGACATTAAAGTTGCTAATTAAAAATTACACAAGTACATCATATAAATATAACGATTACAAAACACACCAGCGCAGAATTACCCTATTCATGATGAGCTACGATTTGTTGGTTTAAACCAATATAAAAAATCAAACTATATAAAAGTAATTTGCAATTCGTCTTTCGTTTTTTTTTTTCATAGCAAGACAAACTGTAGAATTTGGAAAATACATCATCAACTACGACAATCTTGGAGGACATTAAAGTTGTTAATTAAAAAATACACAAGTACATCATATAGATATAACGACTACAAAACACACCAGCCCAGAATTACCACATTTGATGATGAGCTACGATTTGTTGCTTTAAACCAATATACAAAATCAAACTGTATAAAAGTAATTTGCAATTTGTCTTGCGTTTTTTTTATAGCAAGACAAACTGTAGAATTTGGACAATACATCATCAACTACGACAATCTTGGAGGACATTAAAGTTGATAATTAAAAATTCCACAAGTACATCATATAAATATAACGATTACAAAACACACCAGCGCAGAATTACCATATTGATGATGAGCTACGATTTGTTATTTTAAACCAATATACAAAATCAAACTATATAAAAGTAATTTGCAATTTGTCTTGCGTTTTTTTTATAGCAAAACAAACTGTAGAATTTGGACAATACGTCATCAACTGCGACAAGCTTGGAGGACATTAAAGTTGTTAATTAAAAAATACACAAGTACATCATATAAATATAACGATTTCAAAACACACCAGCGCTGAATTACCATATTTGATGATGAGCTACGATTTGTTGCTTTAAACCATTATACAAAATTAAACTGTTTAAAGTTATTTGCAGTTTGTATTGCGTTTTTTCATAGCAAGACAAGCTGTAGAATTTGGAAAATACATCATCAACTACGACAATCTTGGACGACATTAAAGTTGCTAATTAAAAATTACACAAGTACATCATATAAATATAACGATTACAAAACACACCAGCGCAGAATTACCATATTGATGGTGAGCTACGATTTGTTGCTTTAAACCAATATACAAAATCAAACTATATAAAAGTAATTTGCAATTTGTCCTGCGTTTTTTTTTATAGTAAGACAAACTGTAGAATTTGGACAATACATCATCAACTGCGACAATCTTGGAGGACATTAAAGTTGTTAATTAAAAAATTCACAAGTACATGTTATAAATATAACGATTACAAAACACACCAGCCCAGAATTGCCACATTTGATGATGGAGTACGATTTGTGGATTTAAACCACTATACAAAATCAAATTGTATAAAAGTAATTTGCAATTTGTCTTGCGTTTTTTTTTATAGCAAGACAAATTGTAGAATTTGGACAATACATCATCAACTACGACAATCTTGAAGGACATTAAAGTTGTTAATTAAAAAATACACAAGTACATCATATAAATATAACGATTACAAAACACACCAGCGCAGAATTACCATATCTGATGATGAGCAACGATTTGTGGGTTTAAACCATTATACAAAATCAAACTGTATAAAAGTAATTTGCAATTTGTCTTGCGTTCTTTTCTTCATAGCAAGACAAACTGTAGAATTTGGAAAATACATCATCAACTACGACAATCTTGGAGGACATTAAAGTTGCTAATTAAAAATTACACAAGTACATCATATGAATATAACGATTACAAAACCCACCAGCGCAGAATTACCATATTGATGATGAGCTACGATTTGTTGCTTTAAACCAATATACAAAATCAAACTATATGAAAGTAATTTGCAATTTGTCTTGCGTTTTTTTTTTTTTTCATAGCAAGACAAACTGTAGAATTTGGAAAATACATCATCAACTACGACAATCTTGGAGGACATTAAAATTGCTAATTAAAAATTACACAAGTACATCATATAAATATAACGATTACAAAACACACCAGCGCAGAATTACCATATTGATGATGAGCTACAATTTGTTACTTTAAACGAATATACAAAATCAAATTGTATAAAAGTAATTTGCAATTAGTCTTGCGTTTTTTTTTTCATAGCAAGACAAACTGTAGAATTTGGAAAATACATCATCAACTACGACAATCTTGGAGGACATTAAAGTTGTTAATTAAAAAATACACAAGTATATCATATAAATATAACGACTACAAAACACACCAGCCTAGAATTACCACATTTGATGATGAGCTACGATTTGTTGCTTTAAACCAATATACAAAATCAAACTGTATAAAAGTAATTTGCAATTTGTCTTGCGTTTTTTTTATTGCAAGACAAACTGTAGAATTTGGACAATACATCATCAACTACGACAATCTTGGAGGACATTAAAGTTGCTAATTAAAAGTTATACAAGTACATCATCTAAATATAACGATTACAAAACACACCAGCGCAGAATTACCATATTGATGATGAGCTACGATTTGTTGCTTTAAACCAATATACAAAATCAAACTATATAAAAGTAATTTGCAATTTGTCTTGCGTTTTTTTATAGCAAGACAAACTGTAGAATTTGGGCAATACATCATCAACTGCGACAATCTTGGAGGACATTAAAGTTGTTAATTAAAAAATACACAAGTACATGTTATAAATATAATGATTACAAAACACACCAGCCCAGAATTGCCACATTTGATGATGGAGTACGATTTGTGGATTTAAACCACTATACAAAATCAAATTGTATAAAAGTAATTTGCAATTTGTCTTGCGTTTTTTTTTATAGAAAGACAAACTGTAGAATTTGGACAATACATCATCAACTACGACAATCTTGAAGGACATTAAAGTTTTTAATTAAAAAATACACAAGTACATCATATAAATATAACGATTACAAAACACACCAGCGCAGAATTACCATATCTGATGATGAGCAACGATTTGTGGGTTTAAACCATTATACAAAATCAAACTGTATAAAAGTAATTTGCAATTTGTCTTGCGTTCTTTTTTTTTCATAGCAAGACAAACTGTAGAATTTGGAAAATACATCATCAACTACGACAATCTTGGAGGACATCATCAACTACGACAATCTTGGAGGACATTAAAGTTGCTAATTAAAAATTACACAAGTACATCATATAATTATAACGACTACAAAACACACCAGCCCAGAATTACCACATTTGATGATGAGCTACGATTTGTTGCTTTAAACCATTATACAAAATCAAACCGTATAAAAGTAATTTGCAATTTGTCTTGCGTTCTTTTTTTCATAGCAAGACAAACTGTAGAATTAGGAAAATACATCATCAACTACGACAATCTTGGAGGACATTAAAGTTGCTAATTAAAAATTACACAAGTACATCATATAAATATAACGATTACAAAACACACCAGCGCAGAATTACCATATTGATGATGAGCTACCATTTGTTGCTTTAAACCAATATACAAAATCAAACTATATAAAAGTAATTTGCAATTTGTCCTGCGTTTTTTTATAGCAAGACAAACTGTAGAATTTGGAAAATACATCATCAACTACGACAATCTTGGAGGACATTAAAGTTGTTAATTAAAACATACACAAGTACATGTTATAAATATAACGATTACAAAACACACCAACCCAGAATTGCCACATTTGATGATGAAGTACGATATGTGGATTTAAACCACTATACAAACTCAAACTGTATAAAGGTAATTTGCAATTTGTCTTGCGTTTTTGTTTATAGCAAGACAAACTGTAGAATTTATAAAATACATCAACTACGACAATCTTGGAGGACATTAAAGTTGTTAATTAAAAATTACACAAGTACATCATATAAATATAACGATTACAAAACACACCAGCGCAGAATTACCATATTGATGATGAGCTACCATTTGTTGCTTTAAACCAATATACAAAATCAAACTATATAAAAGTAATTTGCAATTTATCTTGCGTTTTTTTGATAGCAAGACAAACTGTAGAATTTGGGCAATTCATCATCAACTGCGACAATCTTGGAGGACATTAAAGTTGTTAATTAAAAAATACACAAGTACATGTTATAAATATAACGATTACAAAACACACCAGCCCAGAATTGCCACATTTGATGATGGAGTACGATTTGTGGATTTAAACCACTATACAAAATCAAATTGTATAAAAGTAATTTGCAATTTGTCTTGCGTTTTTTGCAAGACAAACTGTAGAATTTGGACAATACATCATCAACTACGACAATCTTGAAGGACATTAAAGTTGTTAATTAAAAAATACACAAGTACATCATATAAATATAACGACTACAAAACACACCAGCCCAGAATTACCACATTTGATGATGAGCTACGATTTGTTGCTTTAAACCATTATACAAAATCAAACTGTATAAAAGTAATTTGCAATTTGTCTTGCGTTCTTTTTTTCATAGCAAGACAAGCTGTAGAATTAGGAAAATACATCATCAACTATGACAATCTTGGAGGACATTAAAGTTGCTAATTAAAAATTACACAAGTACATCATATAAATATAACGATTACAAAACACATCAGCGCAGAATTACCATATTGATGAGCTACGATTTGTTGCTTTAAACCAATATACAAAATCAAACTATATAAAAGTAATTTGCAATTTGTCTTGCGTTTTTTTTATAGCAAGACAAACTGTAGAATTTGGACAATACATCATCAACTGCGACAAAGTTGGAGGACATTAAAGTTGTTAATTAAAAAATACACAGGTACATCATATAAATATAACGATTACAAAACACACCAGCGCAGAATTATCATATTTGATGATGAGCTACGATTTGTTGCTTTAAACCATTATACAAAATCAAACTGTATAAAAGTAATTTGCAGTTTGTATTGCGTTTTTTTATAGCAAGACAAACTGTAAAATTTGGACAATACATCATCAACTACGACAATCTTGGAGGACATTAAAGTTGGGAATTAAAAAATACACAAGTACATCATATAAATATAACGATTACAAAACACGCCAGCGCAGAATTACCATATTTGATGATGAGCTACGATTTGTTGCTTTAAAACCATTATAAAAGTCAAACTGTATAAAAGTGATTTGCAAATTGTCTTGCGTTTTTTATAGCAAGACAAACTGTAGAATTTGGAAAATACATCATCAACTACGACAATCTTGGAGGACATTAAAGTTGTTAATTAAAAAATACACAAGCACATCATATAAATATATCGATTACAAAACACACCAGCGCAGAATTACCATATTTGATGATGAGCTACGATTTGTTGCTTTAAACCAATATACAAAATCAAACTGAATAAAAGTAATTTGCAATTTGTCTTGCGTTTTTTTTTTTATAGCAAGACAAACTGTAGAATTTGGACAATACATCATCAACTACGACAATCTTGAAGGACATTAAAGTTGTTAATTAAAAAATACACAAGTACATCATATAAATATAACGACTACAAAACACACCAGCCCAGAATTACCACATTTGATGATGAGCTACGATTTGTTGCTTTAAACCATTATACAAAATCAAACTATATAAAAGTAATTTGCAATTTGTCTTGCGTTCTTTTTTTCATAGCAAGACAAGCTGTAGAATTAGGAAAATACATCATCAACTATGACAATCTTGGAGGACATTAAAGTTGCTAATTAAAAATTACACAAGTACATCATATAAATATAACGATTACAAAACACATCAGCGCAGAATTACCATATTGATGAGCTACGATTTGTTGCTTTAAACCAATATACAAAATCAAACTATATAAAAGTAATTTGCAATTTGTCTTGCGTTTTTTTTATAGCAAGACAAACTGTAGAATTTGGACAATACATCATCAACTGCGACAAACTTGGAGGACATTAAAGTTGTTAATTAAAAAATACACAGGTACATCATATAAATATAACGATTACAAAACACACCAGCGCAGAATTACCATATTTGATGATGAGCTACGATTTGTTGCTTTAAACCATTATACAAAATCAAACTGTATAAAAGTAATTTGCAGTTTGTATTGCGTTTTTTTATAGCAAGACAAACTGTAAAATTTGGACAATACATCATCAACTACGACAATCTTGGAGGACATTAAAGTTGGGAATTAAAAAATACACAAGTACATCATATAAATATAACGATTACAAAACACGCCAGCGCAGAATTACCATATTTGATGATGAGCTACGATTTGTTGCTTTAAAACCATTATAAAAGTCAAACTGTATAAAAGTGATTTGCAAATTGTCTTGCGTTTTTTATAGCAAGACAAACTGTAGAATTTGGAAAATACATCATCAACTACGACAATCTTGGAGGACATTAAAGTTGTTAATTAAAAAATACACAAGCACATCATATAAATATATCGATTACAAAACACACCAGCGCAGAATTACCATATTTGATGATGAGCTACGATTTGTTGCTTTAAACCAATATACAAAATCAAACTGAATAAAAGTAATTTGCAATTTGTCTTGCGTTTTTTTTTTTATAGCAAGACAAACTGTAGAATTTGGAAAATACATCATCAACTACGACAATCTTGGAGGACATTAAAGTTGTTAATTAAAAAATACACAAGTACATCATATAAATATAACGATTACAAAACACACCAGCGCAGAATTACCATATTTGATGATGAGCTACGATTTGTTGCTTTAAACCATTATACAAAATCAAACTGTATAAAAGTAATTTGCAGTTTGTATTGCGTTTTTTTATAGCAAGACAAACTGTAAAATTTGGACAATACATCATCAACTACGACAATCTTGGAGGACATTAAAGTTGTTAATTAAAAAATACACAAGTACATCATATAAATATAACGATTACAAAACACACCAGCGCAGAATTACCATATTTGATGATGAGCTACGATTTGTTGCTTTATAACCATTATAAAAAATCAAACTGTATAAAAGTAATTTGCAAATTGTCTTGCGTTTTTTATAGCAAGACAAACTGTAGAATTTGGAAAATACATCATCAACTACGACAATCTTGGAGGACATTAAAGTTGTTAATTAAAAAATACACAAGTACATCATATAAATATAACGATTACAAAACACACCAGCGCAGAATTACCATATTTGATGATGAGCTACGATTTGTTGCTTTAAAACCATTATAAAAAATCAAACTGTATAAAAGTAATTTGCAAATTGTCTTGCGTTTTTTATAGCAAGACAAACTGTAGAATTTGGAAAATACATCATCAACTACGACAATCTTGGAGGACATTAAAGTTGTTAATTAAAAAATACACAAGTACATCACATAAATATATCGATTACAAAACACACCTGCGCAGAATTACCATATTTGATGATGAGCTACGATTTGTTGCTTTAAAAGCATAATAAAAAATGTCAAACTGTATAAAAGTGATTTGCAAATTGTCTTGCGTTTTTTATAGCAAGACAAACTGTAGAATTTGGAAAATACATCATCAACTACGACAATCTTGGAGGACATTAAAGTTGTTAATTAAAAAATACACAAGTACATCACATAAATATATCGATTACAAAACACACCTGCGCAGAATTACCATATTTGATGATGAGCTACGATTTGTTGCTTTAAAACCATTATAAAAAGTCAAACTGTATAAAAGTAATTTGCAAATTGTCTTGCGTTTTTTATAGCAAGACAAACTGTAGAATTTGGAAAATACATCATCAACTACGACAATCTTGGAGGACATTAAAGTTGTTAATTAAAAAATACACAAGTACATCATATAAATATATCGATTACAAAACACACCAGCGCAGAATTACCATATTTGATGATGAGCTACGATTTGTTGCTTTCAAACCATTATAAAAAATCAAACTGTATAAAAGTAATTTGCAAATTGTCTTGCGTTTTTTATAGCAAGCAAACTGTAGAATTTGGACAATACATCATCAACTACGACAATCTTGGAGGACATTAAAGTTCTTAATTAAAAAATACACAAGTACATCATATAAATATAACGATTACAAAACACACCAGCGCAGAGTTACCATATTGATGATGAGCTACGATTTGTTGCTTTAAACCAATATACAAAATCAAACTATATAAAAGTAATTTGCAGTTTGTATTGCGTTTTTTTATAGCAAGACAAACTGTAAAATTTGGACAATACATCATCAACTACGACAATCTTGGAGGACATTAAAGTTGTTAATTAAAAAATACACAAGTACATCATATAATTATAACGATTACAAAACACACCAGCGCAGAATTACCATATTTGATGATGAGCTACGATTTGTTGCTTTAAAACCATTATAAAAAGTCAAACTGTATAAAAGTAATTTGCAAATTGTCTTGCGTTTTTTATAGCAAGACAAACTGTAGAATTTGGAAAATACATCATCAACTACGACAATCTTGGAGGACATTAAAGTTGTTAATTAAAAAATACACAAGCACATTATATAAATATATCGATTACAAAACACACCAGCGCAGAATTACCATATTTGATGATGAGCTACGATTTGTTGCTTTCAAACCATTATAAAAAATCAAACTGTATAAAAGTAAATTGCAAATTGTCTTGCGTTTTTTATAGCAAGCAAACTGTAGGATTTGGACAATACATCATCAACTACGACAATCTTTGAGGACATTAAAGTTCTTAATTAAAAAATACACAAGTACATCATATAAATATAACGACTACAAAATACACCAGCCCAGAATTGCCACATTTGATGATGAAGTACGATTTGTGAATTTAAACCACTATACAAAATCTTGGAGGACATTAAAGTTGTTAATTAAAAAATACACAAGTACATCATATAAATATATCGATTACAAAACACACCAGCGCAGAATTACCATATTTGATGATGAGCTACGATTTGTTGCTTTAAACCAATATACAAAATCAAACTGTATAGAAGTAATTTGCAAATTGTCTTGCGTTTTTGTTTATACCAAGACAAACTGGA
This sequence comes from Aphodius granarius, assembly GCA_963971325.1. Classification (NCBI taxonomy): domain Eukaryota; kingdom Metazoa; phylum Arthropoda; class Insecta; order Coleoptera; family Scarabaeidae; genus Aphodius; species Aphodius granarius. The sequence goes on from OZ020225.1 coordinate 9,468,560, forward strand.
GAATTTGGAAAATACATCATCAACTACGACAATCTTGGAGGACATTAAAGTTGCTAATTAAAAATTACACAAGTACATCATATGAATATAACGATTACAAAACCCACCAGCGCAGAATTACCATATTGATGATGAGCTACGATTTGTTGCTTTAAACCAATATACAAAATCAAACTATATGAAAGTAATTTGCAATTTGTCTTGCGTTTTTTTTTTTTTCATAGCAAGACAAACTGTAGAATTTGGAAAATACATCATCAACTACGACAATCTTGGAGGACATTAAAGTTGCTAATTAAAAATTACACAAGTACATCATATAAATATAACGATTACAAAACACACCAGCGCAGAACTACCATATTGATGATGAGCTACGATTTGTTACTTTAAGCGAATATACAAAATCAAATTGTATAAAAGTAATTTGCAATTAGTCTTGCGTTTTTTTTTTTTTTTTCATAGCAAGACAAACTGTAGAATTTGGAAAATACATCATCAACTACGACAATCTTGGAGGACATTAAAGTTGTTAATTAAAAAATACACAAGTACATCATATAAATATAACGACTACAAAACACACCAGCCTAGAATTAGCACATTTGATGATGAGCTACGATTTGTTGCTTTAAACCAATATACAAAATCAAACTGTATAAAAGTAATTTGCAATTTGTCTTGCGTTTTTTTTATAGCAAGACAAACTGTAGAATTTGGACAATACATCATCAACTACGACAATCTTGGAGGACATTAAAGTTGCTAATTAAAAGTTACACAAGTACATCATCTAAATATAACGATTACAAAACACACCAGCGCAGAATTACCATATTGATGATGAGCTACGATTTGTTGCTTTAAACCAATATACAAAATCAAACTATATAAAAGTAATTTGCAATTCGTCCTGCGTTTTTTTTATAGCAAGACAAACTGTAGAATTTGGGCAATACATCATCAACTGCGACAATCTTGGAGGACATTAAAGTTGTTAACTAAAAAATACACAAGTACATGTTATAAATATAATGATTACAAAACACACCAGCCCAGAATTGCCACATTTGATGATGGAGTACGATTTGTGGATTTAAACCACTATACAAAATCAAATTGTATAAAAGTAATTTGCAATTTGTCTTGCGTTTTTTTTTATAGCAAGACAAACTGTAGAATTTGGACAATACATCATCAACTACGACAATCTTGAAGGACATTAAAGTTGTTAATTAAAAAATACACAAGTACATCATATAAATATAACGATTACAAAACACACCAGCGCAGAATTACCATATCTGATGATGAGCAACGATTTGTGGGTTTAAACCATTATACAAAATTAAACTGTATCAAATTAATTTGCAATTTGTCTTGCGTTCTTTTTTTTTTCATAGCAAGACAAACTGTAGAATTTGGAAAATACATCATCAACTACGACAATCTTGGAGGACATTAAAGTTGTTAATTAAAAAATACACAAGTACATCATATAAATATAACGACTACAAAACACACCAGCCCAGAATTACCACATTTGATGATGAGCTACGATTTGTTGCTTTAAACCAATATACAAAATCAAACTGTATAAAGGTAATTTGCAATTTGTCTTGCGTTTCTTTTATAGCAAGACAAACTGTAGAATTTGGACAATACATCATCAACTACGACAATCTTGGAGGACATTAAAGTTGCTAATTAAAAATTACACAAGTACATCATATAAATATAACGATTACAAAACACACCAGCGCAGAATTACCATATTGATGATGAGCTACGATTTGTTGCTTTAAACCAATATACAAAATCAAACTATATAAAAGTAATTTGCAATTTGTCTTGCGTTTTTTTTATAGCAAGACAAACTGTAGAATTTGGGCAATTCATCATCAACTGCGACAATCTTGTAGGACATTAAAGTTGTTAATTAAAAAATACACAAGTACAGGTTATAAATATAACGATTACAAAACACACCAGCCCAGAATTGCCACATTTGATGATGGAGTACGATTTGTGGATTTAAACCACTATACAAAATCAAATTGTATAAAAGTAATTTGCAATTTGTCTTGCGTTTTTTTTATAGCAAGACAAACTGTAGAATTTGGACAATACATCATCAACTACGACAATCTTGAAGGACATTAAAGTTGTTAATTAAAAAATACACAAGTACATCATATAAATATAACGACTACAAAACACACCAGCCCAGAATTACCACATTTGATGATGAGCTACGATTTGTTGCTTTAAACCATTATACAAAATCAAACTGTATAAAAGTAATTTGCAATTTGTCTTGCGTTCTTTTTTTCATAGCAAGACAAACTGTAGAATTAGGAAAATACATCATCAACTACGACAATCTTGGAGGACATTAAAGTTGCTAATTAAAAATTACACAAGTACATCATATAAATATAACGATTACAAAACACACCAGCGCAGAATTACCATATTGATGATGAGCTACGATTTGTTGCTTCAAACCAATATACAAAATCAAACTATATAAAAGTAATTTGCAACTTGTCTTGCGTTTTTTTTATAGCAAGACAAACTGTAGAATTTGGAAAATACATCATCAACTACGACAATCTTGGAGGACATTAAAGTTGTTAATTAAAACATACACAAGTACATGTTATAAATGTAACGATTACAAAACACACCAACCCAGAATTGCCACATTTGATGATGAAGTACGATATGTGGATTTAAACCACTATACAAAATCAAACTGTATAAAGGTAATTTGCAATTTGTCTTGCGTTTTTGTTTATAGCAAGACAAACTGTAGAATTTGGAAAATACATCAACTACGACAATCTTGGAGGACATTAAAGTTGTAAATTAAAAAATACACAAGTACATCATATAAATATAACGACTACAAAACACACCAGCCCAGAATTACCACATTTGATGATGAGCTACGATTTGTTGCTTTAAACCATCATACAAAATCAAACTGTTTAAAAGTAATTTGCAATTTGTCTTGGGTTTTTTTTTCATAGCTAGACAAACTGTAGAATTTGGAAAATACATCATCAACTATGACAATCTTGGAGGACATTAAAGTTGTTAATTAAAAATTACACAAGTACATCATATAAATATAACGATTACAAAACACACCAGCGCAGAATTACCATGTTGATGATGAGCTACGGTTTGTTGCTTTGAACCAATATACAAAATCAAACTATATAAAAGTAATTTGCAATTTGTCTTGCGTTTTTTGTTTTTTTCATAGCAAGACAATCTGTAGAATTTGGAAAATACATCATCAACTACGACAATCTTGGAGGACATTAAAGTTGTTAATTAAAAAATACACAAGTACATGTTATAAATATAACGATTACAAAACACACCAACCCAGAATTGCCACATTTGATGATGAAGTACGATTTGTGGATTTAAACCACTATACAAAATCAAATTGTATAAAAGTAATTTGCAATTTGTCTTGCGTTTTTTTTTTTATAGCAAGACAAACTGTAGAATTTGGAAAATACATCATCAACTACGACAATCTTGGAGGACATTAAAGTTGTTAATTAGAAAATACACAAGTACATCATATAAATATAACGACTACAAAACACACCAGCCCAGAATTGCCACATTTGATGATGAAGTACGATTTGTGGATTTAAACCACTGTACAAAATCTTGGAGGACATTAAAGTTGCTAATTAAAAAATACACAAGTACATCATATCAATATATCGATTACAAAACACACCAGCGCGGAATTACCATTTTTGATGATGAGCTACGATTTGTTGCTTTAAACCAATATACAAAATCAAACTGTATAAAAGTAATTTGCAATTTGTCTTGCGTTTTTTTTTTCATAGCTAGACAAACTGTAGAATTTGGAAAATACATCATCAACTATGACAATCTTGGAGGACATTAAAGTTGTTAATTAAAAATTACACAAGTACATCATATAAATATAACGATTACAAAACACACCAGCGCAGAATTACCATGTTGATGATGAGCTACGGTTTGTTGCTTTAAACCAATATACAAAATCAAACTATATAAAAGTAATTTGCAATTTGTCTTGCGTTTTTTGTTTTTTTCATAGCAAGACAATCTGTAGAATTTGGAAAATACATCATCAACTACGACAATCTTGGAGGACATTAAAGTTGTTAATTAAAAAATACACAAGTACATCATATGAATATATCGATTACAAAACACACCAGCGCAGAATTACCATAATTGATGATGAGCTACGATTTGTTGCTTTAAACCATTATACAACATCAAACTGTATAAAAGTCATTTGCAATTTGTCTTGCGTTTTTTTTATAGCAAGACAAACTGTAGAATTTGGAAAATACATCATCAACTACGACAATCTTGGAGGACATTAAAGTTGTTAATTAAAACATACACAAGTACATGTTATAAATATAACGATTACAAAACACACCAACCCAGAATTGCCACATTTGATGATGAAGTACGATTTGTGGATTTAAACCACTATACAAAATCAAATTGTATAAAAGTAATTTGTAATTTGTCTTGCGTTTTTTTTTTTTTTTTTCATAGCAAGACAAACTGTAGAATTTGGAAAATACATCATCAACTACGACAATCTTGAAGGACATTAAAGTTGTTAATTAAAAAATACACAAGTACATCATATAAATATAACGACTACAAAACACACCAGCCCAGAATTACCACATTTGATGATGAGCTACGATTTGTTGCTTTAAACCATTGTACAAAATCAAACTGTATAAAAGTAATTTGCGATTTGTCTTGCGTTTTTTTTTTTTCATAGCAAGACAAACTGTAGAATTTGGAAAATACATCATCAACTATGACAATCTTAGAGGACATTAAAGTTGTTAATTAAAAAATACACAAGTACATCATATAAATATAACGATTACAAAACACACCAGCGCAGAATTACCATATTTGATGATGAGCTACGATTTGTTGCTTTAAAACCATTATAAAAAATCAAACTGTATAAAAGTAACTTGCAATTTGTCTTGCGTTTTTTATAGCAAGTCAAACTGTAGAATTTGGAAAATACATCATCAACTACGACAATCTTGGAGGACATTAGAGTTGTTAATTAAAAAATACACAAGTACATCATACAAATATATCGATTACAAAACACACCAGCGCAGAATTACCATATTTGATGATGAGCTACGATTTGTTGCTTTAAACCAATATACAAAATCAAACTGTATAAAAGTAATTTGCAATTTGTCTTGCGTTTTTTTTTTATAGCAAGACAAACTGTAGAATTTGGAAAGTACATCATCAACTACGACAATCTTGGAGGACATTAAAGTTATTAATTAAAAAATACACAAGTACATCATATAAATATAACGACTACAAAACACACCAGCCCAGAATTGCCACATTTGATGATGAAGTACGATTTGTGGATTTAAACCACTGTACAAAATCTTGGAGGACATTAAAGTTGTTAATTAAAAAATACACAAGTACATCATATCAATATATCGATTACAAAACACACCAGCGCGGAATTTCCATATTTGATGATGAGCTACGATTTGTTGCTTTAAACCAATATACAAAATCAAACTGTATAAAAGTAATTTGCAATTTGTCTTGCGTTTTTGTTTATAGCAAGACAAACTGTAGAATTTGGAAAATACATCATCAACTACGACAATCTTGGAGGACATTAAAGTTGTTAATTAAAAAATACACAAGTTCATCATATAAATATAACGACTACAAAACACATCAGCCCAGAATTACCACATTTGATGATGAGCTACGATTTGTTGCTTTAAACCATCATACAAAATCAAACTGTATAAAAGTAATTTGCAATTTGTCTTGCGTTTTTCTTTCATAGCTAGACAAACTGTAGAATTTGGAAAATACATCATCAACTATGACAATCTTGGAGGACATTAAAGTTGTTAATTAAAAATTACACAAGTACATCATATAAATATAACGATTACAAAACACACCAGCGCAGAATTACCATGTTGATGATGAGCTACGATTTGTTGCGTTAAACCAATATACAAAATCAAACTATATAAAAGTAATTTGCAATTTGTCTTGCGTTTTTTGTTTTTTTTTTCATAGCAAGACAATCTGTAGAATTTGGAAAATACATCATCAACTACGACAATCTTGGAGGACATTAAAGTTGTTAATTAAAAAATACACAAGTACATCATATAAATATATCGATTACAAAACACACCAGCGCAGAATTACCATAATTGATGATGAGGTACGATTTGTTGCTTTAAACCATTATACAAAATCAAACTGTATAAAAGTCATTTGCAATTTGTCTTGCGTTTTTTTTTATAGCAAGACAAACTGTAGAATTTGGAAAATACATCATCAACTACGACAATCTTGGAGGACATTAAAGTTGTTAATTAAAAAATACACAAGTACATGTTATAAATATAACGATTACAAAACACACCAACCCAGAATTGCCACATTTGATGATGAAGTACGATCTGTGGATTTAAACCACTATACAAAATCAAATTGTATAAAAGTAATTTGCAATTTGTCTTGCGTTTTTTTTTTTTTTTTTTCATAGCAAGACAAACTGTAGAATTTGGAAAATACATCATCAACTACGACAATCTTGGAGGAGATTAAAGTTGTTAATTAAAAAATACACAAGTACATCATATAAATATAACGATTACAAAACACACCAGCGCAGAATTACCATATTTGATGATGAGCTACGATTTGTTGCTTTAAAACCATTATAAAAAATCAAACTGTATAAAAGTAATTTGCAATTTGTCTTACGTTTTTTATAGCAAGACAAACTGCAGAATTTGGAAAATACATCATCAACTACGACAATCTTGGAGGACATTAAAGTTGTTAATTTAAAAATACACAAGTACATCATATAAATATATCGATTACAAAACACACCAGCGCAGAATTACCATATTTGATGATGAGCTACGATTTGTTGCTTTAAACCAATATACAAAATCAAACTGTATAAAGGTAATTTGCAATTTGTCTTGCGTTTTTGTTTATAGCAAGACAAACTGTAGAATTTGGAAAATACATCATCAACTACGACAATTTTGGACGACATTAAAGTTGTTAATTAAAAAATACACAAGTACATCATATAAATATAACGACTACAAAACACACCAGCGCAGAATTACCATATTTGATGATGAGCTACGATTTGTTGCTTTAAACCAATATACAAAATCAAACTGTATAAAGGTAATTTGCAATTTGTCTTGCGTTTTTGTTTATAGCAAGGCAAACTGTAGAATTTGGAAAATACATCATCAACTACGACAATCTTGGAGGACATTAAAGTTGTTAATTAAAAAATACACAAGTACATCATATAAATATAACGATTACAAAACACACCAGCGCAGAATTACCATATTGATGATGAGCTACGATTTGTTGCTTTAAACCAATATACAAAATCAAACTATATAAAAGTAATTTGCAATTTGTCTTGCGTTTTTTTATAGCAAGACAAACTGTAGAATTTGGACAATACATCATCAACTGCGACAATCTTGGAGGACACTAAAGTTGTTAATTAAAAAATACACAAGTACATCACATAAATATAACGATTACAAAACACACCAGCGCAGAATTACCTTATTTGATGATGAGCTACGATTTGTTGCTTTAAACCATTATACAAAATTAAACTGTATAAAAGTAATTTGCAGTTTATATTGCGTTTTTTCATAGCAAGACAAGCTGTAGAATTTGGAAAATATATCATCAACTACGACAATCTTGGAGGACATTAAAGTTGCTGATTAAAAATTACACAAGTACATCATATAAATATAACGATTACAAAACACACCAGCGCAGAATTACGATATTTGATGATGAGCTACGATTTGTTACTTTAAACCATTATACAAAGTCAAACTGTATAAAAGTAATTTGCAGATTGTATTGCGTTTTTTTATAGCAAGACAAACTGGAGAATTTGGAAAATACATCATCAACTACGACAATCTTGGAGGACATTAAATTTGTTAATTAAAACATACACAAGTACATGTTATAAATATAACGATTACAAAACACACCAACCCAGAATTGCCACATTTGATGATGAAGTACGATTTGTGGATTTAAACCACTATACAAAATCAAATTGTATAAAAGTAATTTGCAATTTGTCTTGCGTTTTTTTTTCATAGCAAGACAAACTGTAGAATTTGGAAAATACATCATCAACTGCGACAATCTAGGAGGACATTAAAGTTGTTAATTAAAAAATACACAAGTGCATCATATAAATATAACGACTACAAAACACACCAGCCCAGAATTACCACATTTGATGATGAGCTACGATTTGTTGCTTTAAACCATTGTACAAAATCAAACTGTATAAAAGTAATTTGCAATTTGTCTTGCGTTTTTTTTTCATAGCAAGACAAACTGTAGAATTTGGAAAATACATCATCAACTACGACAATCTTGGAGGACATTAAAGTTGTTAATTAAAAAATACACAAGTACATCATATAAATGTAACGATTACAAAACACACCAGCGCAGAATTACCATATTTGATGATGAGCTACGATTTGTTGCTTTAAAACTATTATAAAAAATCAAACTGTATAAAAGTAATTTGCAATTTGTCTTGCGTTTTTTATAGCAAGACAAACTGTAGAATTTGGAAAATACATCATCAACTACGACAATCTTGGAGGACATTAAAGTTGCTAATTAAAAATTACACAAGTACATCATATAAATATAACGATTACAAAACACACCAGCGCAGAATTACCATATTTGATGATGAGCTACGATTTGTTACTTTAAACCATTATACAAAGTCAAACTGTATAAAAGTAATTTGCAGTTTGTATTGCGTTTTTTTATAGCAAGACAAACTGTAGAATTTGGAAAATGCATCATCAACTACGGCAATCTTGGAGGACATTAAAGTTGTTAATTAAAACATACACAAGTATATGTTATAAATATAACGATTACAAAACACACCAACCCAGAATTGCCACATTTGATGATGAAGTACGATATGTGGATTTAAACCACTATACAAAATCAAACTGTATAAAGGTAATTTGCAATTTGTCTTGCGTTTTTGTTTATAGCAAGACAAACTGTAGAATTTGGAAAATACATCAACTACGACAATCTTGAAGGACATTAAAGTTGTTAATTAAAAAATACACAAGTACATCATATAAATATAACGACTACAAAACACACCAGCCCAGAATTACCACATTTGATGATGAGCTACGATTTGTTGCTTTAAACCATTGTACAAAATCAAACTGTATAAAAGTAATTTGCAATTTGTCTTGCGTTTTTTTGTTCATAGCAAGACAAACTGTAGAATTTGGAAAATACATCATCAACTACGACAATCTTGGAGGACATTAAAGTTGTTAATTAAAAAATACACAAGTACATCATATAAATGTAACGATTACAAAACACACCAGCGCAGAATTACCATATTTGATGATGAGCTACGATTTGTTGCTTTAAAACCATTATAAAAAATCAAACTGTATAAAAGTAATTTGCAATTTGTCTTGCGTTTTTTATAGCAAGACAAACTGTAGAATTTGGAAAATACATCATCAACTACGACAATCTTGGAGGACATTAAAGTTGTTAATTTAAAAATACACAAGTACATCATATAAATATATCGATTACAAAACACACCAGCGCAGAATTGCCATATTTGATGATGAGCTACGATTTGTTGCTTTAAACCAATATACAAAATCAAACTGCATAAAGGTAATTTGCAATTTGTCTTGCGTTTTTGTTTGTAGCAAGACAAACTGTAGAATTTGGAAAATACATCATCAACTACGACAATCTTGGACGACATTAAAGTTGTTAATTAAAAAATACACAAGTACATCATATAAATATAACGACTACAAAACACACCAGCCCAGAATTGCCACATTTGATGATGAAGTACGATTTGTGTATTTAAACCACAATACAAAATCTTGGAGGATATTATAGTTGTTAATTAAAAAATACACAAGTACATCATATAAATATATCGATTACAAAACACACCAGTGCAGAATTACCATATTTGATGATGAGCTACGATTTGTTGCTTTAAACCAATGTACAAAATCAAACTGTATAAAGGTAATTTGCAATTTGTCTTGCGTTTTTGTTTATAGCAAGACGAACTGTAGAATTTGGAAAATACATCAACTACGACAATCTTGGAGGACATTAAAGTTGTTAATTAAAAAATACACAAGTACAAAATATATGCAAGATGTCCGAAGGTGTAGATGTTGATGGAGTGGAGATCACTCTTAGTGCGGGTGTATGTGGACGATGCAAAAATAATGTATCCTCAGAGGTAAAGTGTGATGGTTGCAATAACCCTTTCCATCCAAGCTGCTTGAAAAGGCATTGTAAATCCAAAGAATGTGAAGCAAAGAACCGAGATGGGCAGAGTGAGGTTAACTGTGATGTTGCTGAGAGTGAGGTCAGGTTGCTAAAACTGGAAGTAGACCTTCTAAAGGCTATTATAAGGGAGAAAGATGCGAAGAACAGTATCCTTTCGGAGAACAATGTGCTTCTCAAAGAAAAAATTATATGGTTGGAAAAATCCAAAACAATATCTGGTGCTGACATCTCTCATATTTCAACAGATGTCTCGCCCATGCCGATTGTGAGCGCCATCTCTGGAAGAGTAGTGGGATCAATTAACTCAGAATCGAAAATTTTTACATTGGATAGTAGCAATCTTCATCCTGAAGAACGGATCAACAATGTGAATATTAAATCCACAATTTCAAACACTGATGAAACTACAACATACAGTCGGGTTCTTCAGCAGCATGATGTGAATGGGAAAATAAACAATATGCAAAAGAGGCAACAAAGTGTGATGGATTCAGTGATTAGCTTAACAAATCCAACATATGATCATATTAGTGATACAAAAAAAGCTGAAGCCGATTGGACAAAGATTAGTAGAGACAATAGAGCAAAGCAACAAGGGAACAGACAGCCACCCAGCAAACAAGGCTCTTCGGCAGTGGATTCTGGGGGCTTTAAAGGCCAGCCGAAGAAGCATTGGTTATACGTGGGACGTGCTTCCGAGACAACTAATGCGGAGGATGTTAAACATTATATGCTCAAAAAGTTTCCACTTTTACCACTTCTGATGTACCACTTTTACGTTGTAGTGCACACCACCCTGCATTGTCTTTTTATATAAATATTTTGGAGCCTGAAGCCATTTTCCTTAGCAATGAGGGAGAATATTATAACTTTAAGCAAACAAATTTTGATGGTCTGAATGAATATCTGGGTACTTTTGATTGGGATTCACTGCTCAAAGATCATAACATTGAGGCTAGTCTTCAGATCTTTTATGATGTTATTTACCATGGTTATGATCTATTTGTACCCAAAGTAATGCGCAGGAATCGTAAGTTCCCATGTTGGTATGATAGTGAACTGAAGACATTAACGATGAGTAAAAAGGTGGCACACAAAAAGTTTAAAGAAACCATGCTACATATCGATTATGATATCTTTTCCGATCTAAGACGTAGATGTTGTCAATATTCCAAACTTTGCTATGATAAGTATATTAGAGAACTCGAAAGTACTATATGTGATAACCCTAAACAATTCTGGTCTTACATTGCAAGTAAGAATAGAACTAGAGAAATTCCGGCTTCGGTAAAATTCAATGACGATAGCTCTAATGATCCCCACACAGTGGTAGATTTTTTCAGGAAATACTTTGCTTCGGCCTATGAAAAACACGCAAGTCAGCATGAGGTTGAGATCGCCAGCTCAAATACCAGTGATGTTGTTGCTGTTGTGGACTTTAGTCTTGCGGAAGTTTATAACTCATTTGACCGGCTTCAACTTTCAACTGTTAGCGGCCCTGATCTAGTACCATCCATAATCATTTCAAATTGTAAATTTATTTTTGCCAATATTTTCTTTAAGATATTCAATTCATCTATTCAAGAAGGAATATTCCCATCTTGCTGGAAAAGTTCATTCATTTTCCCCATTTTTAAAAAGGGCGATCGTTCAGATGTTGCAAATTATCGCCCAGTGTCAAGATTGTCAGTTTTACCAAAAATATTCAAATCTTTACTTCTTGATAAACTACAACCAATATATAAGAACAATGTTATGGCAGAGCAACACGGCTTTGTGCAGGGTCGGTCCACTGTGACCAACCTAACAACCTATGTTGATTTTGTGTCGGATGCGCTGGAGAAAGGGTTTCAAGTGGACGCAGCTTATACGGACTTTTCCAAAGCGTTTGACAGGGTTGATCATTCGTTACTGTTGAGCCGATTAGAGGCTATGGGTCTGCATGGAGAACTGTTATCCTGGTTTAAAAGTTACCTTACGGGGAGGAAGCAGTTTGTAAAGATTAACAATATTGTGTCGGCAGAGATTGACATCACATCTGGTGTCCCTCAAGGCGCTCATTTCTCACCATGGCTTTTTAATTGCTTTATTAATGACGTTCAGCGATGCTTATTGAAGTCAAAAAAAGGTTTGTTTGCGGATGATTTCAGGTTGTTCAGGATTATCAAATCTGTTTCCGACTGTGCTGAACTTCAAAGTGACTTGACGAGCTTTGGATCATGGTGCGATAACAATAAAATGAATCTTAATATTAGCAAATGTGCCGTAATTAGTTTTTGTCGGAATAGGAATATTATTAAGTTTGATTATAAGCTTAATGATCATGGACTTGATAGGGTGAATCATATAAAGGATCTTGAAGTCATGCTAAACAGCAAACTGGATTTCTCTGACCACATAGACACGGCAGTAAATAAAGGATTTCGGATGTTAGGGTTTCTCAAGAGAAGTCTAGCAAACTTCACAAATCTGCAGTGCCTCAAGAATGTCTACTGCGCATATGTTCGTTCACATCTTGAGTATGCTGCAGTGGTATGGTCACCTTATTATAAAATATCTATTGATAAAGTGGAGAGTGTGCAGAATAAATTTCTCAAATTTATTTGTTATAAGTTGGGACTCATTTATCATAGGGATCAGCTGGGTTATTTGAGGGAGGTTATTGGAGTTGGAACTCTTGAAAGTAGGAGGATAGTTCAAGACTTGACCTTTTTTACAAGATCTTAACCAATAAATTAGATTGCTCAGAGTTGCTTGGGAAGATTGGCTTCAACGTACCCCAAAAAGGTCTTAGAAATAGTAAAGCGTTCAATGAACCGTTTCATCGAACAAACTATGGAGCTAATACACCCCTTACAAGGATGTGTCGATTGGCTAATAATTTCAATCTTGAGTTAGAAGATTTTGATTGCTCAATTAATAACTTTAAACGATTAATTAGAGATAGAATTACTTTTGAGTTAGAATAAATTTCCGTTGTATATCTATTTTATTTTGTGTCTATGTATCTATTGAGAATGACTACGGTCGTAAATAAATTATTATTATTATTATTACTATTATTATTATTATTATTATTATTATTATTATTACATCATATAAATATAACGACTACAAAACACACCAGCCCAGAATTGCCACATTTGATGATGAAGTACGATTTGTGGATTTAAACCACTATACAAAATCTTGGAGGATATTAAAGTTGTTAATTAAAAAATACACAAGTACATCATATAAATATATCGATTACAAAACACACCAGCGCAGAATTACCATATTTGATGATGAGCTACGATTTGTTGCTTTAAACCAATATACAAAATCAAACTGTATAAAGGTAATTTGCAATTTGTCTTGCGTTTTTGTTTATAGCAAGACAAACTGTAGAATTTGGAAAATACATCATCAACTACGACAATCTTGGAGGACATTAAAGTTGTTAATTAAAAAATACACAAGTACATCATATAAATATAACGATTACAAAACACACCAGCGCAGAATTACCATATTGATGATGAGCTACGATTTGTTTCTTTAAACCAATATACAAAATCAAACTATATAAAAGTAATTTGCAATTTGTCTTGCGTTTTATTTTATAGCAAGACAAACTGTAGAATTTGGACAATACATCATCAACTGCGACAATCTTGGAGGACATTAAAGTTGTTAATTAAAAAATACACAAGTACATCATATAAATATAACGATTACAAAACACACCAGCGCAGAATTACCTTATTTGATGATGAGCTACGATTTGTTGCTTTAAACCATTATACAAAATTAAACTGTATAAAAGTAATTTGCAGTTTGTATTGCGTTTTTTCATAGCAAGACAAGCTGTAGAATTTGGAAAATACATCATCTACTACGACAATCTTGGAGGACATTAAAGTTGCTAATTAAAAATTACACAAGTACATCATATAAATATAACGATTACAAAACACACCAGCGCAGAATTACCATATTGATGATGAGCTACGATTTGTTGCTTTAAACCAATATACAAAATCAAACTATATAAAAGTAATTTGCAATTTGTCTTGCGTTTTTTTTTTATAGCAAGACAAACTGTAGAATTTGGACAATACATCATCAACTGCGACAATTTTGGAGGACATTAAAGTTGTTAATTAAAAAATACACAAGTACATCATATAAATATAACGATTACAAAACACACCAGCGCAGAATTACCATATTTGATGATGAGCTACGGTTTGTTGCTTTAAACCATTATACAAAGTCAAACTGTATAAAAGTAATTTGCAGTTTGTATTGCGTTTTTTTATAGCAAGACAAACTGTAGAATTTGGACAATACATCATCAACTACGACAATCTTGGAGGACATTAAAGTTGTTAATTAAAAAATACACAAGTACATCATATAAATATAACGATTACAAAACACACCAGCGCAGAATTACCATATTTGATGATGAGCTACGATTTGTTGCTTTAAACCAATATACAAAATCAAACTATATAAAAGTAATTTGCAATTTGTCTTGCGTTTTTTTTTATAGCAAGACAAACTGTAGAATTTGGACAATACATCATCAACTGCGACAATTTTGGAGGACATTAAAGTTGTTAATTAAAAAATACACAAGTACATCATATAAATATAACGATTACAAAACACACCAGCGCAGAATTACCATATTTGATGATGAGCTACGGTTTGTTGCTTTAAACCATTATACAAAGTCAAACTGTATAAAAGTAATTTGCAGTTTGTATTGCGTTTTTTTATAGCAAGACAAACTGTAGAATTTGGACAATACATCATCAACTACGACAATCTTGGAGGACATTAAAGTTGCTAATTAAAAAATACACAAGTACATCATATAAATATAACGATTACAAAACACACCAACGCAGAATTACCATATTTGATGATGAGCTACGATTTGTTGCTTTAAAACCATTATAAAAAATCAAACTGTATAAAAGTAATTTGCAAATTGTCTTGCGTTTTTTATAGCAAGACAAACTGTAGAATTTGGAAAATACATCATCAACTACGACAATCTTGGAGGACATTAAAGTTGTTAATTAAAAAATACACAAGTACATCATATAAATATATCGATTACAAAACACACCAGCGCAGAATTACCATATTTGTTGATGAGCTACGATTTGTTGCTTTAAACCAATATACAAAATCAAACTGTATAAAAGTAATTTGCAATTTGTTTTGCGTTTTTTTTTATAGCAAGACAAACTGTAGAATTTGGAAAATACATCATCAACTACGACAATCTTGGAGGACATTAAAGTTGTTAATTAAAAAATACACAAATACATCATACAAATATAACGACTACAAAACACACCAGCCCAGAATTGCCACATTTGATGATGAAGTATGATTTGTGGATTTAAACCACTATACAAAATCTTGGAGGACATTAAAGTTGTTAATTAAAAAATACACAAGTACATCATATCAATATATCGATTACAAAACACACCAGCGCAGAATTACCATATTTGATGATGAGCTACGATTTGTTGCTTTAAACCAATATACAAAATCAAACTGTATAAAAGTAATTTGCAATTTGTCTTGTGTTTTTGTTTATAGCAAGACAAACTGTAGAATTTGGAAAATACATCATCAACTACGACAATCTTGGAGGACATTAAAGTTGTTAATTAAAAAATACACAAGTACATCATATAAATATAACGACTACAAAACACACCAGCCCAGAAGTACCACATTTGATGATGAGCTACGATTTGTTGCTTTAAACCATCATACAAAATCAAACTGTATAAAAGTAATTTGCAATTTGTCTTGCGTTTTTTTTTTTTCATAGCTAGACAAACTGTAGAATTTGGAAAATACATCATCAACTACGACAATCTTGGAGGACATTAAAGTTGCTAATTAAAAATTACACAAGTACATCATATAAATATAACGATTACAAAACACACCAGCGCAGAATTACCCTATTCATGATGAGCTACGATTTATTGGTTTAAACCAATATAAAAAATCAAACTATATAAAAGTAATTTGCAATTCGTCTTTCGTTTTTTTTTTCATAGCAAGACAAACTGTAGAATTTGGAAAATACATCATCAACTACGACAATCTTGGAGGACATTAAAGTTGTTAATTAAAAAATACACAAGTACATCATATAGATATAACGACTACAAAACACACCAGCCCAGAATTACCACATTTGATGATGAGCTACGATTTGTTGCTTTAAACCAATATACAAAATCAAACTGTATAAAAGTAATTTGCAATTTGTCTTGCGTTTTTTTTATAGCAAGACAAACTGTAGAATTTGGACAATACATCATCAACTACGACAATCTTGGAGGACATTAAAGTTGATAATTAAAAATTCCACAAGTACATCATATAAATATAACGATTACAAAACACACCAGCGCAGAATTACCATATTGATGATGAGCTACGATTTGTTATTTTAAACCAATATACAAAATCAAACTATATAAAAGTAATTTGCAATTTGTCTTGCGTTTTTTTTATAGCAAAACAAACTGTAGAATTTGGACAATACGTCATCAACTGCGACAAGCTTGGAGGACATTAAAGTTGTTAATTAAAAAATACACAAGTACATCATATAAATATAACGATTTCAAAACACACCAGCGCTGAATTACCATATTTGATGATGAGCTACGATTTGTTGCTTTAAACCATTATACAAAATTAAACTGTTTAAAGTTATTTGCAGTTTGTATTGCGTTTTTTCATAGCAAGACAAGCTGTAGAATTTGGAAAATACATCATCAACTACGACAATCTTGGACGACATTAAAGTTGCTAATTAAAAATTACACAAGTACATCATATAAATATAACGATTACAAAACACACCAGCGCAGAATTACCATATTGATGGTGAGCTACGATTTGTTGCTTTAAACCAATATACAAAATCAAACTATATAAAAGTAATTTGCAATTTGTCCTGCGTTTTTTTTTATAGTAAGACAAACTGTAGAATTTGGACAATACATCATCAACTGCGACAATCTTGGAGGACATTAAAGTTGTTAATTAAAAAATTCACAAGTACATGTTATAAATATAACGATTACAAAACACACCAGCCCAGAATTGCCACATTTGATGATGGAGTACGATTTGTGGATTTAAACCACTATACAAAATCAAATTGTATAAAAGTAATTTGCAATTTGTCTTGCGGTTTTTTTTTATAGCAAGACAAATTGTAGAATTTGGACAATACATCATCAACTACGACAATCTTGAAGGACATTAAAGTTGTTAATTAAAAAATACACAAGTACATCATATAAATATAACGATTACAAAACACACCAGCGCAGAATTACCATATCTGATGATGAGCAACGATTTGTGGGTTTAAACCATTATACAAAATCAAACTGTATAAAAGTAATTTGCAATTTGTCTTGCGTTCTTTTCTTCATAGCAAGACAAACTGTAGAATTTGGAAAATACATCATCAACTACGACAATCTTGGAGGACATTAAAGTTGCTAATTAAAAATTACACAAGTACATCATATAAATATAACGATTACAAAACACACCAGCGCAGAATTACCATATTGATGATGAGCTACAATTTGTTACTTTAAACGAATATACAAAATCAAATTGTATAAAAGTAATTTGCAATTAGTCTTGCGTTTTTTTTTTTTTCATAGCAAGACAAACTGTAGAATTTGGAAAATACATCATCAACTACGACAATCTTGGAGGACATTAAAGTTGTTAATTAAAAAATACACAAGTATATCATATAAATATAACGACTACAAAACACACCAGCCTAGAATTACCACATTTGATGATGAGCTACGATTTGTTGCTTTAAACCAATATACAAAATCAAACTGTATAAAAGTAATTTGCAATTTGTCTTGCGTTTTTTTTATAGCAAGACAAACTGTAGAATTTGGACAATACATCATCAACTACGACAATCTTGGAGGACATTAAAGTTGCTAATTAAAAGTTATACAAGTACATCATCTAAATATAACGATTACAAAACACACCAGCGCAGAATTACCATATTGATGATGAGCTACGATTTGTTGCTTTAAACCAATATACAAAATCAAACTATATAAAAGTAATTTGCAATTTGTCTTGCGTTTTTTTATAGCAAGACAAACTGTAGAATTTGGGCAATACATCATCAACTGCGACAATCTTGGAGGACATTAAAGTTGTTAATTAAAAAATACACAAGTACATGTTATAAATATAATGATTACAAAACACACCAGCCCAGAATTGCCACATTTGATGATGGAGTACGATTTGTGGATTTAAACCACTATACAAAATCAAATTGTATAAAAGTAATTTGCAATTTGTCTTGCGTTTTTTTTTTATAGAAAGACAAACTGTAGAATTTGGACAATACATCATCAACTACGACAATCTTGAAGGACATTAAAGTTTTTAATTAAAAAATACACAAGTACATCATATAAATATAACGACTACAAAACACACCAGCGCAGAATTACCATATCTGATGATGAGCAACGATTTGTGGGTTTAAACCATTATACAAAATCAAACTGTATAAAAGTAATTTGCAATTTGTCTTGCGTTCTTTTTTTTTCATAGCAAGACAAACTGTAGAATTTGGAAAATACATCATCAACTACGACAATCTTGGAGGACATCATCAACTACGACAATCTTGGAGGACATTAAAGTTGCTAATTAAAAATTACACAAGTACATCATATAATTATAACGACTACAAAACACACCAGCCCAGAATTACCACATTTGATGATGAGCTACGATTTGTTGCTTTAAACCATTATACAAAATCAAACTGTATAAAAGTAATTTGCAATTTGTCTTGCGTTCTTTTTTTCATAGCAAGACAAACTGTAGAATTAGGAAAATACATCATCAACTACGACAATCTTGGAGGACATTAAAGTTGCTAATTAAAAATTACACAAGTACATCATATAAATATAACGATTACAAAACACACCAGCGCAGAATTACCATATTGATGATGAGCTACCATTTGTTGCTTTAAACCAATATACAAAATCAAACTATATAAAAGTAATTTGCAATTTGTCCTGCGTTTTTTTATAGCAAGACAAACTGTAGAATTTGGAAAATACATCATCAACTACGACAATCTTGGAGGACATTAAAGTTGTTAATTAAAACATACACAAGTACATGTTATAAATATAACGATTACAAAACACACCAACCCAGAATTGCCACATTTGATGATGAAGTACGATATGTGGATTTAAACCACTATACAAACTCAAACTGTATAAAGGTAATTTGCAATTTGTCTTGCGTTTTTGTTTATAGCAAGACAAACTGTAGAATTTATAAAATACATCAACTACGACAATCTTGGAGGACATTAAAGTTGTTAATTAAAAATTACACAAGTACATCATATAAATATAACGATTACAAAACACACCAGCGCAGAATTACCATATTGATGATGAGCTACCATTTGTTGCTTTAAACCAATATACAAAATCAAACTATATAAAAGTAATTTGCAATTTATCTTGCGTTTATTTGATAGCAAGACAAACTGTAGAATTTGGGCAATTCATCATCAACTGCGACAATCTTGGAGGACATTAAAGTTGTTAATTAAAAAATACACAAGTACATGTTATAAATATAACGATTACAAAACACACCAGCCCAGAATTGCCACATTTGATGATGGAGTACCATTTGTGGATTTAAACCACTATACAAAATCAAATTGTATAAAAGTAATTTGCAATTTGTCTTGCGTTTTTTGCAAGACAAACTGTAGAATTTGGACAATACATCATCAACTACGACAATCTTGAAGGACATTAAAGTTGTTAATTAAAAAATACACAAGTACATCATATAAATATAACGACTACAAAACACACCAGCCCAGAATTACCACATTTGATGATGAGCTACGATTTGTTGCTTTAAACCATTATACAAAATCAAACTGTATAAAAGTAATTTGCAATTTGTCTTGCGTTCTTTTTTTCATAGCAAGACAAGCTGTAGAATTAGGAAAATACATCATCAACTATGACAATCTTGGAGGACATTAAAGTTGCTAATTAAAAATTACACAAGTACATCATATAAATATAACGATTACAAAACACATCAGCGCAGAATTACCATATTGATGAGCTACGATTTGTTGCTTTAAACCAATATACAAAATCAAACTATATAAAAGTAATTTGCAATTTGTCTTGCGTTTTTTTTATAGCAAGACAAACTGTAGAATTTGGACAATACATCATCAACTGCGACAAACTTGGAGGACATTAAAGTTGTTAATTAAAAAATACACAGGTACATCATATAAATATAACGATTACAAAACACACCAGCGCAGAATTACCATATTTGATGATGAGCTACGATTTGTTGCTTTAAACCATTATACAAAATCAAACTGTATAAAAGTAATTTGCAGTTTGTATTGCGTTTTTTTATAGCAAGACAAACTGTAAAATTTGGACAATACATCATCAACTACGACAATCTTGGAGGACATTAAAGTTGGGAATTAAAAAATACACAAGTACATCATATAAATATAACGATTACAAAACACGCCAGCGCAGAATTACCATATTTGATGATGAGCTACGATTTGTTGCTTTAAAACCATTATAAAAGTCAAACTGTATAAAAGTGATTTGCAAATTGTCTTGCGTTTTTTATAGCAAGACAAACTGTAGAATTTGGAAAATACATCATCAACTACGACAATCTTGGAGGACATTAAAGTTGTTAATTAAAAAATACACAAGCACATCATATAAATATATCGATTGCAAAACACACCAGCGCAGAATTACCATATTTGATGATGAGCTACGATTTGTTGCTTTAAACCAATATACAAAATCAAACTGAATAAAAGTAATTTGCAATTTGTCTTGCGTTTTTTTTTTATAGCAAGACAAACTGTAGAATTTGGAAAATACATCATCAACTACGACAATCTTGGAGGACATTAAAGTTGTTAATTAAAAAATACACAAGTACATCATATAAATATAACGATTACAAAACACACCAGCGCAGAATTACCATATTTGATGATGAGCTACGATTTGTTGCTTTAAACCATTATACAAAATCAAACTGTATAAAAGTAATTTGCAGTTTGTATTGCGTTTTTTTATAGCAAGACAAACTGTAAAATTTGGACAATACATCATCAACTACGACAATCTTGGAGGACATTAAAGTTGTTAATTAAAAAATACACAAGTACATCATATAAATATAACGATTACAAAACACACCAGCGCAGAATTACCATATTTGATGATGAGCTACGATTTGTTGCTTTAAAAGCATAATAAAAAATGTCAAACTGTATAAAAGTGATTTGCAAATTGTCTTGCGTTTTTTATAGCAAGACAAACTGTAGAATTTGGAAAATACATCATCAACTACGACAATCTTGGAGGACATTAAAGTTGTTAATTAAAAAATACACAAGTACATCACATAAATATATCGATTACAAAACACACCTGCGCAGAATTACCATATTTGATGATGAGCTACGATTTGTTGCTTTAAAACCATTATAAAAAGTCAAACTGTATAAAAGTAATTTGCAAATTGTCTTGCGTTTTTTATAGCAAGACAAACTGTAGAATTTGGAAAATACATCATCAACTACGACAATCTTGGAGGACATTAAAGTTGTTAATTAAAAAATACACAAGTACATCATATAAATATATCGATTACAAAACACACCAGCGCAGAATTACCATATTTGATGATGAGCTACGATTTGTTGCTTTCAAACCATTATAAAAAATCAAACTGTATAAAAGTAATTTGCAAATTGTCTTGCGTTTTTTATAGCAAGCAAACTGTAGAATTTGGACAATACATCATCAACTACGACAATCTTGGAGGACATTCAAGTTCTTAATTAAAAAATACACAAGTACATCATATAAATATAACGATTACAAAACACACCAGCGCAGAGTTACCATATTGATGATGAGCTACGATTTGTTGCTTTAAACCAATATACAAAATCAAACTATATAAAAGTAATTTGCAGTATGTATTGCGTTTTTTTATAGCAAGACAAACTGTAAAATTTGGACAATACATCATCAACTACGACAATCTTGGAGGACATTAAAGTTGTTAATTAAAAAATACACAAGTACATCATATAATTATAACGATTACAAAACACACCAGCGCAGAATTACCATATTTGATGATGAGCTACGATTTGTTGCTTTAAAACCATTATAAAAAGTCAAACTGTATAAAAGTAATTTGCAAATTGTCTTGCGTTTTTTATAGCAAGACAAACTGTAGAATTTGGAAAATACATCATCAACTACGACAATCTTGGAGGACATTAAAGTTGTTAATTAAAAAATACACAAGCACATCATATAAATATATCGATTACAAAACACACCAGCGCAGAATTACCATATTTGATGATGAGCTACGATTTGTTGCTTTCAAACCATTATAAAAAATCAAACTGTATAAAAGTAAATTGCAAATTGTCTTGCGTTTTTTATAGCAAGCAAACTGTAGGATTTGGACAATACATCATCAACTACGACAATCTTGGAGGACATTAAAGTTCTTAATTAAAAAATACACAAGTACATCATATAAATATAACGACTACAAAATACACCAGCCCAGAATTGCCACATTTGATGATGAAGTACGATTTGTGAATTTAAACCACTATACAAAATCTTGGAGGACATTAAAGTTGTTAATTAAAAAATACACAAGTACATCATATAAATATATCGATTACAAAACACACCAGCGCAGAATTACCATATTTGATGATGAGCTACGATTTGTTGCTTTAAACCAATATACAAAATCAAACTGTATAGAAGTAATTTGCAAATTGTCTTGCGTTTTTGTTTATACCAAGACAAACTGGAGAATTTGGAAAATACATCATCAACTACGACAATCTTGGAGGACATTAAAGTTGCTAATTAAGAATTACACAAGTACATCATATGAATATAACGATTACAAAACCCACCAGCGCAGAATTACCATATTGATGATGAGCTACGATTTGTTGCTTTAAACCAATATACAAAATCAAACTATATGAAAGTAATTTGCAATTTGTCTTGCGTTTTTTTTTTTTTTTTCATAGCAAGACAAACTGTAGAATTTGGAAAATACATCATCAACTACGACAATCTTGGAGGACATTAAAGTTGCTAATTAAAAATTACACAAGTACATCATATAAATATAACGATTACAAAACACACCAGCGCAGAATTACCATATTGATGATGAGCTACGATTTGTTACTTTAAGCGAATATACAAAATCAAATTGTATAAAAGTAATTTGCAATTAGTCTTGCGTTTTTTTTTTTTCATAGCAAGACAAACTGTAGAATTTGGAAAATACATCATCAACTACGACAATCTTGGAGGACATTAAAGTTGTTAATTAAAAAATACACAAGTACATCATATAAATATAACGACTACAAAACACACCAGCCTAGAATTAGCACATTTGATGATGAGCTACGATTTGTTGCTTTAAACCAATATACAAAATCAAACTGTATAAAAGTAATTTGCAATTTGTCTTGCGTTTTTTTTATAGCAAGACAAACTGTAGAATTTGGACAATACATCATCAACTACGACAATCTTGGAGGACATTAAAGTTGCTAATTAAAAGTTACACAAGTACATCATCTAAATATAACGATTACAAAACACACCAGCGCAGAATTACCATATTGATGATGAGCTACGATTTGTTGCTTTAAACCAATATACAAAATCAAACTATATAAAAGTAATTTGCAATTCGTCCTGCGTTTTTTTTATAGCAAGACAAACTGTAGAATTTGGGCAATACATCATCAACTGCGACAATCTTGGAGGACATTAAAGTTGTTAACTAAAAAATACACAAGTACATGTTATAAATATAATGATTACAAAACACACCAGCCCAGAATTGCCACATTTGATGATGGAGTACGATTTGTGGATTTAAACCAATATACAAAATCAAACTATATAAAAGTAATTTGCAATTCGTCCTGCGTTTTTTTTATAGCAAGACAAACTGTAGAATTTGGGCAATACATCATCAACTACGACAATCTTGGAGGACATTAAAGTTCTTAATTAAAAAATACACAAGTACATCATATAAATATAACGACTACAAAATACACCAGCCCAGAATTGCCACATTTGATGATGAAGTACGATTTGTGAATTTAAACCACT
The DNA here is from genome assembly GCA_963971325.1 of Aphodius granarius. Classification (NCBI taxonomy): domain Eukaryota; kingdom Metazoa; phylum Arthropoda; class Insecta; order Coleoptera; family Scarabaeidae; genus Aphodius; species Aphodius granarius. The sequence goes on from OZ020225.1 coordinate 9,493,417, forward strand.
ATACAAAATCTTGGAGGACATTAAAGTTGTTAATTAAAAAATACACAAGTACATCATATAAATATATCGATTACAAAACACACCAGCGCAGAATTACCATATTTGATGATGAGCTACGATTTGTTGCTTTAAACCAATATACAAAATCAAACTGTATAGAAGTAATTTGCAAATTGTCTTGCGTTTTTGTTTATACCAAGACAAACTGGAGAATTTGGAAAATACATCATCAACTACGACAATCTTGGAGGACATTAAAGTTGCTAATTAAGAATTACACAAGTACATCATATGAATATAACGATTACAAAACCCACCAGCGCAGAATTACCATATTGATGATGAGCTACGATTTGTTGCTTTAAACCAATATACAAAATCAAACTATATGAAAGTAATTTGCAATTTGTCTTGCGTTTTTTTTTTTTTTTCATAGCAAGACAAACTGTAGAATTTGGAAAATACATCATCAACTACGACAATCTTGGAGGACATTAAAGTTGCTAATTAAAAATTACACAAGTACATCATATAAATATAACGATTACAAAACACACCAGCGCAGAATTACCATATTGATGATGAGCTACGATTTGTTACTTTAAGCGAATATACAAAATCAAATTGTATAAAAGTAATTTGCAATTAGTCTTGCGTTTTTTTTTTTTCATAGCAAGACAAACTGTAGAATTTGGAAAATACATCATCAACTACGACAATCTTGGAGGACATTAAAGTTGTTAATTAAAAAATACACAAGTACATCATATAAATATAACGACTACAAAACACACCAGCCTAGAATTAGCACATTTGATGATGAGCTACGATTTGTTGCTTTAAACCAATATACAAAATCAAACTGTATAAAAGTAATTTGCAATTTGTCTTGCGTTTTTTTTATAGCAAGACAAACTGTAGAATTTGGACAATACATCATCAACTACGACAATCTTGGAGGACATTAAAGTTGCTAATTAAAAGTTACACAAGTACATCATCTAAATATAACGATTACAAAACACACCAGCGCAGAATTACCATATTGATGATGAGCTACGATTTGTTGCTTTAAACCAATATACAAAATCAAACTATATAAAAGTAATTTGCAATTCGTCCTGCGTTTTTTTTTATAGCAAGACAAACTGTAGAATTTGGGCAATACATCATCAACTGCGACAATCTTGGAGGACATTAAAGTTGTTAACTAAAAAATACACAAGTACATGTTATAAATATAATGATTACAAAACACACCAGCCCAGAATTGCCACATTTGATGATGGAGTACGATTTGTGGATTTAAACCACTATACAAAATCAAATTGTATAAAAGTAATTTGCAATTTGTCTTGCGTTTTTTTTATAGCAAGACAAACTGTAGAATTTGGACAATACATCATCAACTACGACAATCTTGAAGGACATTAAAGTTGTTAATTAAAAAATACACAAGTACATCATATAAATATAACGATTACAAAACACACCAGCGCAGAATTACCATATCTGATGATGAGCAACGATTTGTGGGTTTAAACCATTATACAAAATTAAACTGTATCAAATTAATTTGCAATTTGTCTTGCGTTCTTTTTTTTTTCATAGCAAGACAAACTGTAGAATTTGGAAAATACATCATCAACTACGACAATCTTGGAGGACATTAAAGTTGTTAATTAAAAAATACACAAGTACATCATATAAATATAACGACTACAAAACACACCAGCCCAGAATTACCACATTTGATAATGAGCTACGATTTGTTGCTTTAAACCAATATACAAAATCAAACTGTATAAAGGTAATTTGCAATTTGTCTTGCGTTTCTTTTATAGCAAGACAAACTGTAGAATTTGGACAATACATCATCAACTACGACAATCTTGGAGGACATTAAAGTTGCTAATTAAAAATTACACAAGTACATCATATAAATATAACGATTACAAAACACACCAGCGCAGAATTACCATATTGATGATGAGCTACGATTTGTTGCTTTAAACCAATATACAAAATCAAACTATATAAAAGTAATTTGCAATTTGTCTTGCGTTTTTTTTATAGCAAGACAAACTGTAGAATTTGGGCAATTCATCATCAACTGCGACAATCTTGTAGGACATTAAAGTTGTTAATTAAAAAATACACAAGTACAGGTTATAAATATAACGATTACAAAACACACCAGCCCAGAATTGCCACATTTGATGATGGAGTACGATTTGTGGATTTAAACCACTATACAAAATCAAATTGTATAAAAGTAATTTGCAATTTGTCTTGCGTTTTTTTTATAGCAAGACAAACTGTAGAATTTGGACAATACATCATCAACTACGACAATCTTGAAGGACATTAAAGTTGTTAATTAAAAAATACACAAGTACATCATATAAATATAACGACTACAAAACACACCAGCCCAGAATTACCACATTTGATGATGAGCTACGATTTGTTGCTTTAAACTATTATACAAAATCAAACTGTATAAAAGTAATTTGCAATTTGTCTTGCGTTCTTTTTTTCATAGCAAGACAAACTGTAGAATTAGGAAAATACATCATCAACTACGACAATCTTGGAGGACATTAAAGTTGCTAATTAAAAATTACACAAGTACATCATATAAATATAACGATTACAAAACACACCAGCGCAGAATTACCATATTGATGATGAGCTACGATTTGTTGCTTTAAACCAATATACAAAATCAAACTATATAAAAGTAATTTGCAACTTGTCTTGCGTTTTTTTTATAGCAAGACAAACTGTAGAATTTGGAAAATACATCATCAACTACGACAATCTTGGAGGACATTAAAGTTGTTAATTAAAACATACACAAGTACATGTTATAAATGTAACGATTACAAAACACACCAACCCAGAATTGCCACATTTGATGATGAAGTACGATATGTGGATTTAAACCACTATACAAAATCAAACTGTATAAAGGTAATTTGCAATTTGTCTTGCGTTTTTGTTTATAGCAAGACAAACTGTAGAATTTGGAAAATACATCAACTACGACAATCTTGGAGGACATTAAAGTTGTTAATTAAAAAATACACAAGTAGATCATATAAATATAACGACTACAAAACACACCAGCCCAGAATTACCACATTTGATGATGAGCTACGATTTGTTGCTTTAAACCAATATACAAAATCAAATTGTATAAAAGTAATTTGCAATTTGTCTTGCGTTTTTTTTTATAGCAAGACAAACTGTAGAATTTGGACAATACATCATCAACTACGACAATCTTGGAGGACATTAAAGTTGCTAATTAAAAATTACACAAGTACATCATATAAATATAACGATTACAAAACACACCAGCGCAGAATTACCATATTGATGATGAGCTACGATTTGTTGCTTTAAACCAATATACAAAATCAAACTATATAAAAGTAATTTGCAATTTGTCTTGCGTTTTTTTGATATCAAGACAAACTGTAGAATTTGGGCAATTCATCATCAACTGCGACAATCTTGGAGGACATTAAAGTTGTTAATTAAAAAATACACAAGTACATGTTATAAATATAACGATTACAAAACACACCAGCCCAGGATTGCCACATTTGATGATGGAGTACGATTTGTGGATTTAAACCACTATACAAAATCAAATTGTATAAAAGTAATTTGCAATTTGTCTTGCGTTTTTTTTTATAGCAAGACAAACTGTAGAATTTGGACAATACATCATCAACTACGACAATCTTGAAGGACACTAAAGTTGTTAATTAAAAAATACACAAGTACATCATATAAATATAACGATTACAAAACACATCAGCGCAGAATTACCATATTGATGATGAGCTACGATTTGTTGCTTTAAACCAATATACAAAATCAAACTGTATAAAGGTAATTTGCAATTTGTCTTGCGTTTCTTTTATAGCAAGACAAACTGTAGAATTTGGACAATACATCATCAACTACGACAATCTTGGAGGACATTAAAGTTGCTAATTAAAAATTACACAAGTACATCATATACATATAACGATTACAAAACACACCAGCGCAGAATTACCATATTGATGATGAGCTACGATTTGTTGCTTTAAACCAATATACAAAATCAAACTATATAAAAGTAATTTGCAATTTGTCTTGCGTTTTTTTTATAGCAAGACAAACTGTAGAATTTGGGCAATTCATCATCAACTGCGACAATCTTGTAGGACATTAAAGTTGTTAATTAAAAAATACACAAGTACAGGTTATAAATATAACGATTACAAAACACACCAGCCCAGAATTGCCACATTTGATGATGGAGTACGATTTGTGGATTTAAACCACTATACAAAATCAAATTGTATAAAAGTAATTTGCAATTTGTCTTGCGTTTTTTTTATAGCAAGACAAACTGTAGAATTTGGACAATACATCATCAACTACGACAATCTTGAAGGACATTAAAGTTGTTAATTAAAAAATACACAAGTACATCATATAAATATAACGACTACAAAACACACCAGCCCAGAATTACCACATTTGATGATGAGCCACGATTTGTTGCTTTAAACCATTATACAAAATCAAACTGTATAAAAGTAATTTGCAATTTGTCTTGCGTTCTTTTTTTCATAGCAAGACAAACTGTAGAATTAGGAAAATACATCATCAACTACGACAATCTTGGAGGACATTAAAGTTGCTAATTAAAAATTACACAAGTACATCATATAAATATAACGATTACAAAACACACCAGCGCAGAATTACCATATTGATGATGAGCTACGATTTGTTGCTTTAAACCAATATACAAAATCAAACTATATAAAAGTAATTTGCAACTTGTCTTGCGTTTTTTTTTATAGCAAGACAAACTGTAGAATTTGGAAAATACATCATCAACTACGACAATCTTGGAGGACATTAAAGTTGTTAATTAAAACATACACAAGTACATGTTATAAATGTAACGATTACAAAACACACCAACCCAGAATTGCCACATTTGATGATGAAGTACGATATGTGGATTTAAACCACTATACAAAATCAAACTGTATAAAGGTAATTTGCAATTTGTCTTGCGTTTTTGTTTATAGCAAGACAAACTGTAGAATTTGGAAAATACATCAACTACGACAATCTTGGAGGACATTAAAGTTGTTAATTAAAAAATACACAAGTACATCATATAAATATAACGACTACAAAACACACCAGCCCAGAATTACCACATTTGATGATGAGCTACGATTTGTTGCTTTAAACCAATATACAAAATCAAATTGTATAAAAGTAATTTGCAATTTGTCTTGCGTTTTTTTTTATAGCAAGACAAACTGTAGAATTTGGACAATACATCATCAACTACGACAATCTTGGAGGACATTAAAGTTGCTAATTAAAAATTACACAAGTACATCATATAAATATAACGATTACAAAACACACCAGCGCAGAATTACCATATTGATGATGAGCTACGATTTGTTGCTTTAAACCAATATACAAAATCAAACTATATAAAAGTAATTTGCAATTTGTCTTGCGTTTTTTTGATAGCAAGACAAACTGTAGAATTTGGGCAATTCATCATCAACTGCGACAATCTTGGAGGACATTAAAGTTGTTAATTAAAAAATACACAAGTACATGTTATAAATATAACGATTACAAAACACACCAGCCCAGGATTGCCACATTTGATGATGGAGTACGATTTGTGGATTTAAACCACTATACAAAATCAAATTGTATAAAAGTAATTTGCAATTTGTCTTGCGTTTTTTTTTATAGCAAGACAAACTGTAGAATTTGGACAATACATCATCAACTACGACAATCTTGAAGGACACTAAAGTTGTTAATTAAAAAATACACAAGTACATCATATAAATATAACGACTACAAAACACACCAGCCCAGAATTACCACATTTGATGATGAGCTACGATTTGTTGCTTTAAACCATTATACAAAATCAAACTGTATAAAAGTAATTTGCAATTTGTCTTGCGTTCTTTTTTTCATAGCAAGGCAAACTGTAGAATTAGGAAAATACATCATCAACTATGACAATCTTGGAGGACATTAAAGTTGCTAATTAAAAATTACACAAGTACATCATATAAATATAACGATTACAAAACACATCAGCGCAGAATTACCATATTGATGATGAGCTACGATTTGTTGCTTTAAACCAATATACAAAATCAAACTATATAAAAGTAATTTGCAATTTGTCTTGCGTTTTTTTATAGCAAGACAAACTGTAGAATTTGGACAATACATCATCAACTGCGACAAACTTGGAGGACATTAAAGTTGTTAATTAAAAATTACACAAGCACATCATATAAATATAACGATTACAAAACACACCAGCGCAGAATTACCATATTGATGATGAGCTACGATTTGTTACTTTAAACGAATATACAAAATCAAATTGTATAAAAGTAATTTGCAATTAGTCTTGCGTTTTTTTTTCTTTTTTCATAGCAAGACAAACTGTAGAATTTGGAAAATACATCATCAACTACGACAATCTTGGAGGACATTAAAGTTGTTAATTAAAAAATACACAAGTACATCATATAAATATAACGACTACAAAACACACCAGCCTAGAATTACCACATTTGATGATGAGCTGCGATTTGTTGCTTTAAACCAATATACAAAATCAAACTGTATAAAAGTAATTTGCAATTTGTCTTGCGTTTTTTTTATAGCAAGACAAACTGTAGAATTTGGACAATACATCATCAACTACGACAATCTTGGAGGACATTAAAGTTGCTAATTAAAAGTTACACAAGTACATTATCTAAATATAACGATTACAAAACCCACCAGCGCAGAATTACCATATTGATGATGAGCTACGATTTGTTGCTTTAAACCAATATACAAAATCAAACTACATGAAAGTAATTTGCAATTTGTCTTGCGTTTTTTTTTTCATAGCAAGACAAACTGTAGAATTTGGAAAATACATCATCAACTACGACAATCTTGGAGGACATTAAAGTTGCTAATTAAAAATTACACAAGTACATCATATAAATATAACGATTACAAAACACACCAGCGCAGAATTACCATATTGGTGATGAGCTACGATTTGTTACTTTAAACGAATATACAAAATCAAATTGTATAAAGGTAATTTGCAATTAGTCTTGCGTTTTTTTTTTTCATAGCAAGACAAACTGTAGAATTTATAAAATACATCATCAACTACGACAATCTTGGAGGACATTAAAGTTGTTAATTAAAAAATACACAAGTACATCATATAAATATAACGACTACAAAACACACCAGCCTAGAATTAGCACATTTGATGATGAGCTACGATTTGTTGCTTTAAACCAATATACAAAATCAAACTGTATAAAAGTAATTTGCAATTTGTCTTGCGTTTTTTTTATAGCAAGACAAACTGTAGAATTTGGACAATACATCATCAACTACGACAATCTTGGAGGACATTAAAGTTGCTAATTAAAAGTTACACAAGTACATCATCTAAATATAACGATTACAAAACACACCAGCGCAGAATTACCATATTGATGATGAGCTACGATTTGTTGCTTTAAACCAATATACAAAATCAAACTATATAAAAGTAATTTGCAATTTGTCTTGCGTTTTTTTTTATAGCAAGACAAACTGTAGAATTTGGGCAATACATCATCAACTGCGACAATCTTGGAGGACATTAAAGTTGTTAACTAAAAAATACACAAGTACATGTTATAAATATAGTGATTACAAAACACACCAGCCCAGAATTGCCACATTTGATGATGGAGTACGATTTGTGGATTTAAACCACTATACAAAATCAAATTGTATAAAAGTAATTTGCAATTTGTCTTGCGTTTTTTTTTATAGCAAGACAAACTGTAGAATTTGGACAATACATCATCAACTACGACAATCTTGAAGGACATTAAAGTTGTTAATTAAAAAATACACAAGTACATCATATAAATATAACGATTACAAAACACACCAGCGCAGAATTACCATATCTGATGATGAGCAACGATTTGTGGGTTTAAACCATTATACAAAATCAAACTGTATAAAAGTAATTTGCAATTTGTCTTGCGTTCTTTTTTTTTCATAGCAAGACAAACTGTAGAATTTGGAAAATACATCATCAACTACGACAATCTTGGAGGACATTAAAGTTGTTAATTAAAAAATACACAAGTACATCATATAAATATAACGACTACAAAACACACCAGCCCAGAATTACCACATTTGATGATGAGCTACGATTTGTTGCTTTAAACCATTATACAAAATCAAACTGTATAAAAGTAATTTGCAATTGGTCTTGCGTTCTTTTTTTCATAGCAAGACAAACTGTAGAATTAGGAAAATACATCATCAACTACGACAATCTTGGAGGACATTAAAGTTGCTAATTAAAAATTACACAAGTACATCATATAAATATAACGATTACAAAACACACCAGCGCAGAATTACCATATTGATGATGAGCTACGATTTGTTGCTTTAAACCAATATACAAAATCAAACTATATAAAAGTAATTTGCAATTTGTCTTGCGTTTTTTTGATAGCAAGACAAACTGTAGAATTTGGGCAATTCATCATCAACTGCGACAATCTTGGAGGACATTAAAGTTGTTAATTAAAAAATACACAAGTACATGTTATAAATATAACGATTACAAAACACACCAGCCCAGGATTGCCACATTTGATGATGGAGTACGATTTGTGGATTTAAACCACTATACAAAATCAAATTGTATAAAAGTAATTTGCAATTTGTCTTGCGTTTTTTTTATAGCAAGACAAACTGTAGAATTTGGACAATACATCATCAACTACGACAATCTTGAAGGACATTAAAGTTGTTAATTAAAAAATACACAAGTACATCATATAAATATAACGACTACAAAACACACCAGCCCAGAATTACCACATTTGATGATGAGCTACGATTTGTTGCTTTAAACCATTATACAAAATCAAACTGTATAAAAGTAATTTGCAATTTGTCTTGCGTTCTTTTTTTCATAGCAAGACAAACTGTAGAATTAGGAAAATACATCATCAACTATGACAATCTTGGAGGACATTAAAGTTGCTAATTAAAAATTACACAAGTACATCATATAAATATAACGATTACAAAACACATCAGCGCAGAATTACCATATTGATGATGAGCTACGATTTGTTGCTTTAAACCAATATACAAAATCAAACTATATAAAAGTAATTTGCAATTTGTCTTGCGTTTTTTTTATAGCAAGACAAACTGTAGAATTTGGACAATACATCATCAACTGCGACAAACTTGGAGGACATTAAAGTTGTTAATTAAAAAATACACAAGTACATCATATAAATATAACGATTACATAACACACCAGCGCAGAATTACCATATTTGATGATGAGCTACGATTTGTTGCTTTAAACCATTATACAAAATCAAACTGTATAAAAGTAATTTGCAGTTTGTATTGCGTTTTTTTATAGCAAGACAAACTGTAAAATTTGGACAATACATCATCAACTACGACAATCTTGGAGGACATTAAAGTTGTTAATTAAAAAATACACAAGTACATGTTATAAATATAACGATTACAAAACACACCAACCCAGAATTGCCACATTTGATGATGAAGTACGATATGTGGATTTAAACCACTATACAAACTCAAACTGTATAAAGGTAATTTGCAATTTGTCTTGCGTTTTTGTTTATAGCAAGACAAACTGTAGAATTTATAAAATACATCAACTACGACAATCTTGGAGGACATTAAAGTTGTTAATTAAAAATTACACAAGTACATCATATAAATATAACGATTACAAAACACACCAGCGCAGAATTACCATATTGATGATGAGCTACGATTTGTTACTTTAAACGAATATACAAAATCAAATTGTATAAAAGTAATTTGCAATTAGTCTTGCGTTTTTTTTTTTTCATAGCAAGACAAACTGTAGAATTTGGAAAATACATCATCAACTACGACAATCTTGGAGGACATTAAAGTTGTTAATTAAAAAATACACAAGTACATCATATAAATATAACGACTACAAAACACACCAGCCTAGAATTACTACATTTGATGATGAGCTACGATTTGTTGCTTTAAACCAATATACAAAATCAAACTGTATAAAAGTAATTTGCAATTTGTCTTGCGTTTTTTTTTATAGCAAGACAAACTGTAGAATTTGGACAATACATCATCAACTACGACAATCTTGGAGGACATTAAAGTTGCTAATTAAAGTTACACAAGTACATCATCTAAATATAACGATTACAAAACCCACCAGCGCAGAATTACCATATTGATGATGAGCTACGATTTGTTGCTTTAAACCAATATACAAAATCAAACTATATGAAAGTAATTTGCAATTTGTCTTGCGTTTTTTTTTTTTTTTCATAGCAAGACAAACTGTAGAATTTGGAAAATACATCATCAACTACGACAATCTTGGAGGACATTAAAGTTGCTAATTAAAAATTACACAAGTACATCATATAAATATAACGATTACAAAACACACCAGCGCAGAATTACCATATTGATGATGAGCTACGATTTGTTACTTTAAACGAATATACAAAATCAAATTGTATATAAGTAATTTGCAATTAGTCTTGCGTTTTTTTTTTTTTCATAGCAAGACAAACTGTAGAATTTGGAAAATACATCATCAACTACGACAATCTTGGAGGACATTAAAGTTGTTAATTAAAAAATACACAAGTACATCATATAAATATAACGACTACAAAACACACCAGCCTAGAATTAGCACATTTGATGATGAGCTACGATTTGTTGCTTTAAACCAATATACAAAATCAAACTGTATAAAAGTAATTTGCAATTTGTCTTGCGTTTTTTTTTATAGCAAGACAAACTGTAGAATTTGGACAATACATCATCAACTACGACAATCTTGGAGGACATTAAAGTTGCTAATTAAAAGTTACACAAGTACATCATCTAAATATAACGATTACAAAACACACCAGCGCAGAATTACCATATTGATGATGAGCTACGATTTGTTGCTTTAAACCAATATACAAAATCAAACTATATAAAAGTAATTTGCAATTTGTCTTGCGTTTTTTTTATAGCAAGACAAACTGTAGAATTTGGGCAATACATCATCAACTGCGACAATCTTGGAGGACATTAAAGTTGTTAACTAAAAAATACACAAGTACATGTTATAAATATAATGATTACAAAACACACCAGCCCAGAATTGCCACATTTGATGATGGAGTACGATTTGTGGATTTAAACCACTATACAAAATCAAATTGTATAAAAGTAATTTGCAATTTGTTTTCCGTTTTTTTTTTATAGCAAGACAAACTGTAGAATTTGGACAATACATCATCAACTACGACAATCTTGAAGGACATTAAAGTTGTTAATTAAAAAATACACAAGTACATCATATAAATATAACGATTACAAAACACACCAGCGCAGAATTACCATATCTGATGATGAGCAACGATTTGTGGGTTTAAACCATTATACAAAATCAAACTGTATAAAAGTAATTTGCAATTTGTCTTGCGTTCTTTTTTTTCATAGCAAGACAAACTGTAGAATTTGGAAAATACATCATCAACTACGACAATCTTGGAGGACATTAAAGTTGTTAATTAAAAAATACACAAGTACATCATATAAATATAACGACTACAAAACACACCAGCCCAGAATTACCACATTTGATGATGAGCTACGATTTGTTGCTTTAAACCAATATACAAAATCAAACTGTATAAAGGTAATTTGCAATTTGTCTTGCGTTTCTTTTATAGCAAGACAAACTGTAGAATTTGGACAATACATCATCAACTACGACAATCTTGGAGGACATTAAAGTTGCTAATTAAAAATTACACAAGTACATCATATAAATATAACGATTACAAAACACACCAGCGCAGAATTACCATATTGATGATGAGCTACGATTTGTTGCTTTAAACCAATATACAAAATCAAACTATATAAAAGTAATTTGCAATTTGTCTTGCGTTTTTTTTATAGCAAGACAAACTGTAGAATTTGGACAATACATCATCAACTACGACAATCTTGAAGGACATTAACGTTGTTAATTAAAAAATACACAAGTACATCATATAAATATAACGACTACAAAACACACCAGCCCAGAATTACCACATTTGATGATGAGCTACGATTTGTTGCTTTAAACCATTATACAAAATCAAACTGTATAAAAGTAATTTGCAATTTGTCTTGCGTTCTTTTTTTCATAGCAAGACAAACTGTGGAATTAGGAAAATACATCATCAACTACGACAATCTTGGAGGACATTAAAGTTGCTAATTAAAAATTACACAAGTACATCATATAAATATAACGATTACAAAACACACCAGCGCAGAATTACCATATTGATGATGAGCTACGATTTGTTGCTTTAAACCAATATACAAAATCAAACTATATAAAAGTAATTTGCAACTTGTCTTGCGTTTTTTTTTTTATAGCAAGACAAACTGTAGAATTTGGAAAATACATCATCAACTACGACAATCTTGGAGGACATTAAAGTTGTTAATTAAAACATACACAAGTACATGTTATAAATATAACGATTACAAAACACACCAACCCAGAATTGCCACATTTGATGATGAAGTACGATATGTGGATTTAAACCACTATACAAAATCAAACTGTATAAAGGTAATTTGCAATTTGTCTTGCGTTTTTGTTTATAGCAAGACAAACTGTAGAATTTGGAAAATACATCAACTACGACAATCTTGGAGGACATTAAAGTTGTTAATTAAAAAATACACAAGTACATCATATAAATATAACGACTACAAAACACACCAGCCCAGAATTACCACATTTGATGATGAGCTACGATTTGTTGCTTTAAACCAATATACAAAATCAAACTATATAAAAGTAATTTGCAATTTGTCTTGCGTTTTTTTGATAGCAAGACAAACTGTAGAATTTGGGCAATTCATCATCAACTGCGACAATCTTGGAGGACATTAAAGTTGTTAATTAAAAAATACACAAGTACATGTTATAAATATAACGATTACAAAACACACCAGCCCAGGATTGTCACATTTGATGATGGAGTACGTTTTGTGGATTTAAACCACTATACAAAATCAAATTGTATAAAAGTAATTTGCAATTTGTCTTGCGTTTTTTTTATAGCAAGACAAACTGTAGAATTTGGACAATACATCATCAACTACGACAATCTTGAAGGACATTAAAGTTGTTAATTAAAAAATACACAAGTACATCATATAAATATAACGACTACAAAACACACCAGCCCAGAATTACCACATTTGATGATGAGCTACGATTTGTTGCTTTAAACCATTATACAAAATCAAACTGTATAAAAGTAATTTGCAATTTGTCTTGCGTTCTTTTTTTCATAGCAAGACAAACTGTAGAATTAGGAAAATACATCATCAACTATGACAATCTTGGAGGACATTAAAGTTGCTAATTAAAAATTACACAAGTACATCATATAAATATAACGATTACAAAACACATCAGCGCAGAATTACCATATTGATGATGTGCTACGATTTGTTGCTTTAAACCAATATACAAAATCAAACTATATAAAAGTAATTTGCAATTTGTCTTGCGTTTTTTTTTATAGCAAGACAAACTGTAGAATTTGGACAATACATCATCAACTGCGACAAACTTGGAGGACATTAAAGTTGTTAATTAAAAAATACACAAGTACATCATATAAATATAACGATTACATAACACACCAGCGCAGAATTACCATATTTGATGATGAGCTACGATTTGTTGCTTTAAACCATTATACAAAATCAAACTGTATAAAAGTAATTTGCAGTTTGTATTGCGTTTTTTTATAGCAAGACAAACTGTAAAATTTGGACAATACATCATCAACTACGACAATCTTGGAGGACATTAAAGTTGTTAATTAAAAAATACACAAGTACATGTTATAAATATAACGATTACAAACCACACCAACCCAGAATTGCCACATTTGATGATGAAGTACGATATGTGGATTTAAACCACTATACAAACTCAAACTGTATAAAGGTAATTTGCAATTTGTCTTGCGTTTTTGTTTATAGCAAGACAAACTGTAGAATTTATAAAATACATCAACTACGACAATCTTGGAGGACATTAAAGTTGTTAATTAAAAATTACACAAGTACATCATATAAATATAACGATTACAAAACACACCAGCGCAGAATTACCATATTGATGATGAGCTACGATTTGTTACTTTAAACGAATATACAAAATTCGTTTTTTTTTGTCAAGTTTTGCTGGGTTTGGGTGGAAGAGCAGGATAATATCCTGAACCCACGCCTATTAACCTCATTATCTTTGCTTTTTTGTTTTTTTTTTGTATCTAAATTGTATTATTTATTTTTGAGGTTAATAAAGGTAAAAAAATAAAAAAAATAAAATAAATAAAAATAAAATCAAATTGTATAAAAGTAATTTGCAATTAGTCTTGCGTTTTTTTTTTCATAGCAAGACAAACTGTAGAATTTGGAAAATACATCATCAACTACGACAATCTTGGAGGACATTAAAGTTGCTTATTAAAAATTACACAAGTACATCATATAAATATAACGATTACAAAACACACCAGCGCAGAATTACCATATTGATGATGAGCTACGATTTGTTGCTTTAAACCAATATACAAAATCAAACTATATAAAAGTAATTTGCAACTTGTCTTGCGTTTTTTTTTATAGCAAGACAAACTGTAGAATTTGGAAAATACATCATCAACTACGACAATCTTGGAGGACATTAAAGTTGTTAATTAAAACATACACAAGTACATGTTATAAATATAACGATTACAAAACACACCAACCCAGAATTGCCACATTTGATGATGAAGTACGATATGTGGATTTAAACCACTATACAAACTCAAACTGTATAAAGGTAATTTGCAATTTGTCTTGCGTTTTTGTTTATAGCAAGACAAACTGTAGAATTTATAAAATACATCAACTACGACAATCTTGGAGGACATTAAAGTTGTTAATTAAAAATTGCACAAGTACATCATATAAATATAACGATTACAAAACACACCAGCGCAGAATTACCATATTGATGATGAGCTACGATTTGTTACTTTAAACGAATATACAAAATCAAATTGTATAAAAGTAATTTGCAATTAGTCTTGCGTTTTTTTTTTCATAGCAAGACAAACTGTAGAATTTGGAAAATACATCATCAACTACGACAATCTTGGAGGACATTAAAGTTGTTAATTAAAAAATACACAAGTACATCATATAAATATAACGATTACATAACACACCAGCGCAGAATTACCATATTTGATGATGAGCTACGATTTGTTGCTTTAAACCAATATACAAAATCAAACTGTATAAAAGTAATTTGCAATTTGTCTTGCGTTTTTTTTTTATAGCAAGACAAACTGTAGAATTTGGACAATACATCATCAACTACGACAATCTTGGAGGACATTAAAGTTGCTAATTAAAAGTTACACAAGTACATCATCTAAATATAACGATTACAAAACCCACCAGCGCAGAATTACCATATTGATGATGAGCTACGATTTGTTGCTTTAAACCAATATACAAAATCAAACTATATGAAAGTAATTTGCAATTTGTCTTGCGTTTTTTTTTTCATAGCAAGACAAACTGTAGAATTTGGAAAATACATCATCAACTACGACAATCTTGGAGGACATTAAAGTTGCTAATTAAAAATTACACAAGTACATCATATAAATATAACGATTACAAAACACACCAGCGCAGAATTACCATATTGATGATGAGCTACGATTTGTTACTTTAAACGAATATACAAAATCAAATTGTATAAAAGTAATTTGCAATTAGTCTTGCGTTTTTTTTTTTTTTTCATGGCAAGACAAACTGTAGAATTTGGAAAATACATCATCAACTACGACAATCTTGGAGGACATTAAAGTTGTTAATTAAAAAATACACAAGTACATCATATAAATATAACGACTACAAAACACACCAGCCTAGAATTAGCACATTTGATGATGAGCTACGATTTGTTGCTTTAAACCAATATACAAAATCAAACTGTATAAAAGTAATTTGCAATTTGTCTTGCGTTTTTTTTATAGCAAGACAAACTGTAGAATTTGGACAATACATCATCAACTACGACAATCTTGGAGGACATTAAAGTTGCTAATTAAAAGTTACACAAGTACATCATCTAAATATAACGATTACAAAACACACCAGCGCAGAATTACCATATTGACGATGAGCTACGATTTGTTGCTTTAAACCAATATACAAAATGAAACTATATAAAAGTAATTTGCAATTTGTCTTGCGTTTTTTTTATAGCAAGACAAACTGTAGAATTTGGGCAATACATCATCAACTGCGACAATCTTGGAGGACATTAAAGTTGTTAACTAAAAAATACACAAGTACATGTTATAAATATAATGATTACAAAACACACCAGCCCAGAATTGCCACATTTGATGATGGAGTACGATTTGTGGATTTAAACCACTATACAAAATCAAATTGTATAAAAGTAATTTGCAATTTGTTTTCCGTTTTTTTTTATAGCAAGACAAACTGTAGAATTTGGACAATACATCATCAACTACGACAATCTTGAAGGACATTAAAGTTGTTAATTAAAAAATACACAAGTACATCATATAAATATAACGATTACAAAACACACCAGCGCAGAATTACCATATCTGATGATGAGCAACGATTTGTGGGTTTAAACCATTATACAAAATCAAACTGTATAAAAGTAATTTGCAATTTGTCTTGCGTTCTTTTTTTTCATAGCAAGACAAACTGTAGAATTTGGAAAATACATCATCAACTACGACAATCTTGGAGGACATTAAAGTTGTTAATTAAAAAATACACAAGTACATCATATAAATATAACGACTACAAAACACACCAGCCCAGAATTACCACATTTGATGATGAGCTACGATTTGTTGCTTTAAACCAATATACAAAATCAAACTGTATAAAGGTAATTTGCAATTTGTCTTGCGTTTCTTTTATAGCAAGACAAACTGTAGAATTTGGACAATACATCATCAACTACGACAATCTTGGAGGACATTAAAGTTGCTAATTAAAAATTACACAAGTACATCATATAAATATAAGGATTACAAAACACACCAGCGCAGAATTACCATATTGATGATGAGCTACGATTTGTTGCTTTAAACCAATATACAAAATCAAACTATATAAAAGTAATTTGCAATTTGTCTTGCGTTTTTTTTACAGCAAGACAAACTGTAGAATTTGGACAATACATCATCAACTACGACAATCTTGAAGGACATTAAAGTTGTTAATTAAAAAATACACAAGTACATGTTATAAATATAACGATTACAAAACACACCAGCCCAGGATTGTCACATTTGATGATGGAGTACGATTTGTGGATTTAAACCACTATACAAAATAAAATTGTATAAAAGTAATTTGCAATTTGTCTTGCGTTTTTTTTATAGCAAGACAAACTGTAGAATTTGGACAATACATCATCAACTACGACAATCTTGAAGGACATTAAAGTTGTTAATTAAAAAATACACAAGTACATCATATAAATATAACGACTACAAAACACACCAGCCCAGAATTACCACATTTGATGATGAGCTACGATTTGTTGCTTTAAACCATTATACAAAATCAAACTGTATAAAAGTAATTTGCAATTTGTCTTCCGTTCTTTTTTTCATAGCAAGACAAACTGTAGAATTAGGAAAATACATCATCAACTATGACAATCTTGGAGGACATTAAAGTTGCTAATTAAAAATTACACAAGTACATCATATAAATATAACGATTACAAAACACATCAGCGCAGAATTACCATATTGATGATGTGCTACGATTTGTTGCTTTAAACCAATATACAAAATCAAACTATATAAAAGTAATTTGCAATTTGTCTTGCGTTTTTTTTATAGCAAGACAAACTGTAGAATTTGGACAATACATCATCAACTGCGACAAACTTGGAGGACATTAAAGTTGTTAATTAAAAAATACACAAGTACATCATATAAATATAACGATTACATAACACACCAGCGCAGAATTACCATATTTGATGATGAGCTACGATTTGTTGCTTTAAACCATTATACAAAATCAAACTGTATAAAAGTAATTTGCAGTTTGTATTGCGTTTTTTTATAGCAAGACAAACTGTAAAATTTGGACAATACATCATCAACTACGACAATCTTGGAGGACATTAAAGTTGTTAATTAAAAAATACACAAGTACATGTTATAAATATAACGATTACAAAACACACCAACCCAGAATTGCCACATTTGATGATGAAGTACGATATGTGGATTTAAACCACTATACAAACTCAAACTGTATAAAGGTAATTTGCAATTTGTCTTGCGTTTTTGTTTATAGCAAGACAAACTGTAGAATTTATAAAATACATCAACTACGACAATCTTGGAGGACATTAAAGTTGTTAATTAAAAATTACACAAGTACATCATATAAATATAACGATTACAAAACACACCAGCGCAGAATTACCATATTGATGATGAGCTACGATTTGTTACTTTAAACGAATATACAAAATCAAATTGTATAAAAGTAATTTGCAATTAGTCTTGCGTTTTTTTTTTTTTTTTCATAGCAAGACAAACTGTAGAATTTGGAAAATACATCATCAACTACGACAATCTTGGAGGACATTAAAGTTGTTAATTAAAAAATACACAAGTACATCATATAAATATAACGACTACAAAACACACCAGCCTAGAATTACCACATTTGATGATGCGCTACGATTTGTTGCTTTAAACCAATATACAAAATCAAACTGTATAAAAGTAATTTGCAATTTGTCTTGCGTTTTTTTTTATAGCAAGACAAACTGTAGAATTTGGACAATACATCATCAACTACGACAATCTTGGAGGACATTAAAGTTGCTAATTAAAAGTTACACAAGTACATCATCTAAATATAACGATTACAAAACACACCAGCGCAGAATTACCATATTGATGATGAGCTACGATTTGTTGCTTTAAACCAATATACAAAATCAAACTATATAAAAGTAATTTGCAATTTGTCTTGCGTTTTTTTTATAGCAAGACAAACTGTAGAATTTGGGCAATACATCATCAACTGCGACAATCTTGGAGGACATTAAAGTTGTTAATTAAAAAATACACAAGTACATGTTATAAATATAATGATTACAAAACACACCAGCCCAGAATTGCCACATTTGATGATGGAGTACGATTTGTGGATTTAAACCACTATACAAAATCAAATTGTATAAAAGTAATTTGCAATTTGTCTTGCGTTCTTTTTTTTCATAGCAAGACAAACTGTAGAATTTGGAAAATACATCATCAACTACGACAATCTTGGAGGACATTAAAGTTGTTAATTAAAAAATACACAAGTACATCATATAAATATAACGACTACAAAACACACCAGCCCAGAATTACCACATTTGATGATGAGCTACGATTTGTTGCTTTAAGCCAATATACAAAATCAAACTGTATAAAGGTAATTTGCAATTTGTCTTGCGTTTCTTTTATAGCAAGACAAACTGTAGAATTTGGACAATACATCATCAACTACGACAATCTTGGAGGACATTAAAGTTGCTAATTAAAAATTACACAAGTACATCATATAAATATAACGATTACAAAACACACCAGCGCAGAATTACCATATTGATGATGAGCTACGATTTGTTGCTTTAAACCAATATACAAAATCAAACTATATAAAAGTAATTTGCAATTTGTCTTGCGTTTTTTCTATAGCAAGACAAACTGTAGAATTTGGGCAATTCATCATCAACTGCGACAATCTTGGAGGACATTAAAGTTGTTAATTAAAAAATACACAAGTACAGGTTATAAATATAACGATTACAAAACACACCAGCCCAGAATTGCCACATTTGATGATGGAGTACGATTTGTGGATTTAAACCACTATACAAAATCAAATTGTATAAAAGTAATTTGCAATTTGTCTTGCGTTTTTTTTTATAGCAAGACAAACTGTAGAATTTGGACAATACATCATCAACTACGACAATCTTGAAGGACATTAAAGTTGTTAATTAAAAAACACACAAGTACATCATATAAATATAACGACTACAAAACACACCAGCCCAGAATTACCACATTTGATGATGAGCTACGATTTGTTGCTTTAAACCATTATACAAAATCAAACTGTATAAAAGTAATTTGCAATTTGTCTTGCGTTCTTTTTTTCATAGCAAGACAAACTGTAGAATTAGGAAAATACATCATCAACTACGACAATCTTGGAGGACATTAAAGTTGCTAATTAAAAATTACACAAGTACATCATATAAATATAACGATTACAAAACACACCAACCCAGAATTGCCACATTTGATGATGAAGTACGATATGTGGATTTAAACCACTATACAAAATCAAACTGTATAAAGGTAATTTGCAATTTGTCTTGCGTTTTTGTTTATAGCAAGACAAACTGTAGAATTAGGAAAATACATCATCAACTATGACAATCTTGGAGGACATTAAAGTTGCTAATTAAAAATTACACAAGTACATCATATAAATATAACGATTACAAAACACATCAGCGCAGAATTACCATATTGATGATGAGCTACGATTTGTTGCTTTAAACCAATATACAAAATCAAATTGTATAAAAGTAATTTGCAATTTGTCTTGCGTTTTTTTTATAGCAAGACAAACTGTAGAATTTGGACAATACATCATCAACTGCGACAAACTTGGAGGACATTAAAGTTGTTAACTAAAAAATACACAAGTACATCATATAAATATAACGATTACATAACACACCAGCGCAGAATTACCATATTTGATGATGAGCTACGATTTGTTGCTTTAAACCATTATACAAAATCAAACTGTATAAAAGTAATTTGCAGTTTGTATTGCGTTTTTTTATAGCAAGACAAACTGTAAAATTTGGACAATACATCATCAACTACGACAATCTTGGAGGACATTAAAGTTGGTAATTAAAAAATACACAAGTACATCATATAAATATAACGATTACAAAACACACCAGCGCTGAATCACC
Organism: Aphodius granarius; assembly: GCA_963971325.1. Lineage (NCBI taxonomy): Eukaryota > Metazoa > Arthropoda > Insecta > Coleoptera > Scarabaeidae > Aphodius > Aphodius granarius. The sequence continues at coordinate 9,514,760 of OZ020225.1, forward strand.
ATATTTGATGATGAGCTACGATTTGTTGCTTTAAAACCATTATAAAAAGTCAAACTGTATAAAAGTGATTTGCAAATTGTCTTGCGTTTTTTATAGTAAGACAAACTGTAGAATTTGGAAAATACATCATCAACTACGACAATCTTGAAGGACATTAAAGTTGTTAATTAAAAAATACACAAGTACATCATATAAATATATCGATTACAAAACACACCAGCGCAGAATTACCATATTTGATGATGAGCTACGATTTGTTGCTTTAAACAAATATACAAAATCAAACTGAATAAAAGTAATTTGCAATTTGTTTTGCGTTTTTTTTTTATAGCAAGACAAACTGTAGAATTTGGAAAATACATCATCAACTACGACAATCTTGGAGGACATTTAAGTTGTTAATTAAAAAATCCACAAGTACATCATATAAATATAACGATTACAAAACACACCAGCGCAGAATTACCATATTTGATGATGAGCTACGATTTGTTGCTTTAAACCATTATACAAAATCAAACTGTATAAAAGTAATTTGCAGTTTGTATTGCGTTTTTTTATAGCAAGACAAACTGTAAAATTTGGACAATACATCATCAACTACGACAATCTTGGAGGACATTAAAGTTGTTAATTAAAAAATACACAAGTACATCATATAATTATAACGATTACAAAACACACCAGCGCAGAATTACCATATTTGATGATGAGCTACGTTTTGTTGCTTTAAAACCATTATAAAAAGTCAAACTGTATAAAATTAATTTGCAAATTGTCTTGCGTTTTTTATAGCAAGACAAACTGTAGTATTTGGAAAATACAGCATCAACTACGACAATCTTGGAGGACATTAAAGTTCTTAATTAAAAAATACACAAGTACATTATATAAATATAACGACTACAAAACACACCAGCCCAGAATTGCCACATTTGATGATGAAGTACGATTTGTGAATTTAAACCACTATACAAAATCTTGGAGGACTTTAAAGTTGTTAATTAAAAAATACACAAGTACATCATATAAATATATCGATTACAAAACACACCAGCGCAGAATTACCATATTTGATGATGAGCTACGATTTGTTGCTTTAAACCAATATACAAAATCAAACTGTATAGAAGTAATTTGCAATTTGTCTTGCGTTTTTGTTTATACCAAGACAAACTGTAGAATTTGGAAAATACATCATCAACTACGACAACCTTGGAGGACATTAAAGTTGTTAATTAAAAAATACACAAGTACATCATATAAATATAACGACTACAAAACACACCAGCCCAGAATTACCACATTTGATGATGAGCTACGATTTGTTGCTTTAACCCATCATACAAAATCAAACTGTATAAAAGTAATTTGCAATTTGTCTTGCGTTTTTTTTTTTTTCATAGCAAGACAAGCTGTAGAATTAGGAAAATACATCATCAACTACGACAATCTTGGAGGACATTAAAGTTGTTAATTAAAAAATACACAAGTACATCATATAAATATAACGATTACAAAACACACTAGCCCAGAATTGCCACATTTGATGATGGAGTACGATTTGTGGATATAAACCACTATACAAAATCAAATTGTATAAAAGTAATTTGCAATTTGTCTTGCGTTTTTTTTCTTATAGCAAGACAAACTGTAGAATTTGGACAATACATCATCAGCTACGACAATCTTGGAGGATATTAAAGTTGTCAATTAAAAAATACACAAGTACATCATATAAATATAACGATTACAAAACACACCAGCGCAGAATTACCATATTTGATGATGAGCTACGATTTGTTGCTTTAAAACCATTATAAAAAGTCAAACTGTATAAAAGTAATTTGCAAATTGTCTTGCGTTTTTTATAGCAAGACAAACTGTAGAATTTGGAAAATACATCATCAACTACGACAATCTTGGAGGATATTAAAGTTGTTAATTAAAAAATACACAAGTACATCATATAAATATATCGATGACAAACACACCAGCGCAGAATTACCATATTTGATGATGAGCTACGATTTGTTGCTTTCAAACCATTATAAAAAATCAAACTGTATAAAAGTAATTTGCAATTTGTCTTGCGTTTTTTTATAGCAAGACAAACTGTAGAATTTGGGCAATTCATCATCAACTGCGACAATCTTGGAGGACATTAAAGTTGTTAATTAAAAAATACACAAGTACAGGTTATAAATATAACGATTACAAAACACACCAGCCCAGAATTGCCACATTTGATGATGGAGTACGATTTGTGGATTTAAACCACTATACAAAATCAAATTGTATAAAAGTAATTTGCAATTTGTCTTGCGTTTTTTTTTATAGCAAGACAAACTGTAGAATTTGGACAATACATCATCAACTACGACAATCTTGAAGGACATTAAAGTTGTTAATTAAAAAACACACAAGTACATCATATAAACATAACGACTACAAAACACACCAGCCCAGAATTACCACATTTGATGATGAGCTACGATTTGTTGCTTTAAACCATTATACAAAATCAAACTGTATAAAAGTAATTTGCAATTTGTCTTGCGTTCTTTTTTTCATAGCAAGACAAACTGTAGAATTAGGAAAATACATCATCAACTACGACAATCTTGGAGGACATTAAAGTTGCTAATTAAAAATTACACAAGTACATCATATAAATATAACGATTACAAAACACACCAACCCAGAATTGCCACATTTGATGATGAAGTACGATATGTGGATTTAAACCACTATACAAAATCAAACTGTATAAAGGTAATTTGCAATTTGTCTTGCGTTTTTGTTTATAGCAAGACAAACTGTAGAATTAGGAAAATACATCATCAACTATGACAATCTTGGAGGACATTAAAGTTGCTAATTAAAAATTACACAAGTACATCATATAAATATAACGATTACAAAACACATCAGCGCAGAATTACCATATTGATGATGAGCTACGATTTGTTGCTTTAAACCAATATACAAAATCAAATTGTATAAAAGTAATTTGCAATTTGTCTTGCGTTTTTTTTATAGCAAGACAAACTGTAGAATTTGGACAATACATCATCAACTGCGACAAACTTGGAGGACATTAAAGTTGTTAACTAAAAAATACACAAGTACATCATATAAATATAACGATTACATAACACACCAGCGCAGAATTACCATATTTGATGATGAGCTACGATTTGTTGCTTTAAACCATTATACAAAATCAAACTGTATAAAAGTAATTTGCAGTTTGTATTGCGTTTTTTTATAGCAAGACAAACTGTAAAATTTGGACAATACATCATCAACTACGACAATCTTGGAGGACATTAAAGTTGGTAATTAAAAAATACACAAGTACATCATATAAATATAACGATTACAAAACACACCAGCGCTGAATTACCATATTTGATGATGAGCTACGATTTGTTGCTTTAAAACCATTATAAAAAGTCAAACTGTATAAAAGTGATTTGCAAATTGTCTTGCGTTTTTTATAGTAAGACAAACTGTAGAATTTGGAAAATACATCATCAACTACGACAATCTTGAAGGACATTAAAGTTGTTAATTAAAAAATACACAAGTACATCATATAAATATATCGATTACAAAACACACCAGCGCAGAATTACCATATTTGATGATGAGCTACGATTTGTTGCTTTAAACAAATATACAAAATCAAACTGAATAAAAGTAATTTGCAATTTGTTTTGCGTTTTTTTTTATAGCAAGACAAACTGTAGAATTTGGAAAATACATCATCAACTACGACAATCTTGGAGGACATTAAAGTTGTTAATTAAAAAATCCACAAGTACATCATATAAATATAACGATTACAAAACACACCAGCGCAGAATTACCATATTTGATGATGAGCTACGATTTGTTGCTTTAAACCATTATACAAAATCAAACTGTATAAAAGTAATTTGCAGTTTGTATTGCGTTTTTTTATAGCAAGACAAACTGTAAAATTTGGACAATACATCATCAACTACGACAATCTTGGAGGACATTAAAGTTGTTAATTAAAAAATACACAAGTACATCATATAATTATAACGATTACAAAACACACCAGCGCAGAATTACCATATTTGATGATGAGCTACGTTTTGTTGCTTTAAAACCATTATAAAAAGTCAAACTGTATAAAATTAATTTGCAAATTGTCTTGCGTTTTTTATAGCAAGACAAACTGTAGAATTTGGAAAATACAGCATCAACTACGACAATCTTGGAGGACATTAAAGTTCTTAATTAAAAAATACACAAGTACATTATATAAATATAACGACTACAAAACACACCAGCCCAGAATTGCCACATTTGATGATGAAGTACGATTTGTGAATTTAAACCACTATACAAAATCTTGGAGGACTTTAAAGTTGTTAATTAAAAAATACACAAGTACATCATATAAATATATCGATTACAAAACACACCAGCGCAGAATTACCATATTTGATGATGAGCTACGATTTGTTGCTTTAAACCAATATACAAAATCAAACTGTATAGAAGTAATTTGCAATTTGTCTTGCGTTTTTGTTTATACCAAGACAAACTGTAGAATTTGGAAAATACATCATCAACTACGACAACCTTGGAGGACATTAAAGTTGTTAATTAAAAAATACACAAGTACATCATATAAATATAACGACTACAAAGCACACCAGCCCAGAATTACCACATTTGATGATGAGCTACGATTTGTTGCTTTAACCCATCATACAAAATCAAACTGTATAAAAGTAATTTGCAATTTGTCTTGCGTTTTTTTTTTCATAGCAAGACAAGCTGTAGAATTAGGAAAATACATCATCAACTACGACAATTTTGGAGGACATTAAAGTTGTTAATTAAAAAATACACAAGTACATCATATAAATATAACGATTACAAAACACACTAGCCCAGAATTGCCACATTTGATGATGGAGTACGATTTGTGGATATAAACCACTATACAAAATCAAATTGTATAAAAGTAATTTGCAATTTGTCTTGCGTTTTTTTTCTTATAGCAAGACAAACTGTAGAATTTGGACAATACATCATCAGCTACGACAATCTTGGAGGATATTAAAGTTGTCAATTAAAAAATACACAAGTACATCATATAAATATAACGATTACAAAACACACCAGCGCAGAATTACCATATTTGATGATGAGCTACGATTTGTTGCTTTAAAACCATTATAAAAAGTCAAACTGTATAAAAGTAATTTGCAAATTGTCTTGCGTTTTTTATAGCAAGACAAACTGTAGAATTTGGAAAATACATCATCAACTACGACAATCTTGGAGGACATTAAAGTTGTTAATTAAAAAATACACAAGTACATCATATAAATTTAACGATTACAAACACACCAGCGCAGAATTACCATATTTGATGATGAGCTACGATTTGTTGCTTTCAAACCATTATAAAAAATCAAACTGTATAAAAGTAATTTGCAAATTGTCTTGCGTTTTTTATAGCAAGCAAACTGTAGAATTTGGACAATACATCATCAACTACGACAATCTTGGAGGACATTAAAGTTCTTAATTAAAAAATACACAAGTACATCATATAAATATAACGACTACAAAACACACCAGCCCAGAATTGCCACATTTGATGATGAAGTACGATTTGTGAATTTAAACCACTATACAAAATCTTGGAGGACATTAAAGTTGTTAATTAAAAAATACACAAGTACATCATATAAATATATCGATTACAAAACACACCAGCGCAGAATTACCATATTTGATGATGAGCTACGATTTGTTGCTTTAAACCAATATACAAAATCAAACTGTATAGAAGTAATTTGCAATTTGTCTTGCGTTTTTGTTTATACCAAGACAAACTGTAGAATTTGGAAAATACATCATCAACTGCGACAACCTTGGAGGACATTAAAGTTGTTAATTAAAAAATACACAAGTACATCATATAAATATAACGACTACAAAACACACCAGCCCAGAATTACCACATTTGATGATGAGCTACGATTTGTTGCTTTAACCCATCATACAAAATCAAACTGTATAAAAGTAATTTGCAATTTGTCTTGCGTTTTTTTTTTCATAGCAAGACAAGCTGTAGAATTAGGAAAATACATCATCAACTACGACAATCTTGGAGGACATTAAAGTTGCTAATTAAAAATTACACAAGTACATCATATAAATATAACGACTACAAAACACACCAGCCCAGAATTACCACATTTGATGATGAGCTACGATTTGTTGCTTTAAACCAATATACAAAATCAAACTGTACAAAAGTAATTTGCAATTTGTCTTGCGTTTTTTTTATAGCAAGACAAACTGTAGAATTTGGACAATACATCATCAACTGCGACAATCTTGGAGGACATTAAAGTTGTTAATTAAAAAATACACAAGTACATCATATAAAAGTTGTGTAGATTCGCCGATTCTAGAACGAGGAGGTTCTGAGGTTGAGGTTCTGAGGTTCTGACGTTCTGAGGTTCTGAGGTTCTGAGGTTCTGAGGTTCTGAGGTTCTGAGGTTCTGAGATTCTGAGTTTCTGAGGTTCTAACATTTTTTTGTACATATGGAGGTTTTGAAAGTTTTTTGACCAACATTCACATATTCTACTTTCTATGAGGTTCTTATAGCAAAACAAAAGGGTTTGAGGTTTTTGAGGGTTTTGAGGTTTCTTTTATAGTTGGTTTGAGGTTTGAGGTTTTATAAGAACCTCCCCCCACCATATAGCATTGCTATATAAAGTGAAAGCGGAAGGGTACCGGTACTTGTGTGTATGTGAAAGAGGGGAAATAATCGAAATTAAGTAAGTAGTTAAAAAAATATTTTTTTAGTTAAAATAAATTCATTAAAGTTTTTAGTGTCATTCAGATACGAACCGTATAAGTGTTCGAAAATGTCTTCGAAAAGAGTCAATGGTTCCGAAAAGAATTCTGCTCGAAGAATTGTTCGCCCTTCAGCAACAAATGTTCCAAATGCATCTACGGAATCTACTAGATCAACTTGCGAAGAAATCGATCAGTCACAGTCTCTTGAGATCCCTTTCAACGGAAATTCAACAACGTTTTCACAAAACAGTTTGAGAGAAAGTGATGCTCGAAGGATGGTCCGTTCACCAACATCAAATGTTTCGAATACATGTTCGGAATCTTCGAGATCTGGCCCCAATACATCTTTTGAATCGCCAACATCAGCTTGTGACGACATCATCAATGGACAGTCACAGTCCATGGACGTATTGTTTCCTCAAAGTAGTTTGAGAGCAAGTGATCTAATATCAATGGCGACAAATGAGGTTTCAAAGGCCAGGAAAGAAAATTCATTAATTGGAAGTAATGGAAGAATGTATTCGGAAAGTAATTACTTTTTAATCAAAAGTCATACAAAGTGTGTTTCAATGGGATTGTGTGCGGAATTATATTTTGAACCCATTGTGCGATTAATGGGAAAAGGGCAATGCATTAGTTTAAGTGAAAGTGAGTGGAAACACCTGTTGTGCTACAAAACTACGTTAATGGGAATTTTTTCGGGTAACGTAACGACACCAGTGCAAGTAGCAGGAATAAGAATTTCAGGCGAATGGATTCAACAGACCAAGAAAGTCTTAAAAATGGAGCGCGGTGAAGAATTTGTATATCTAGCATATGATTCAGTGCACCAGTTATGGAAACTGACTGATTTAATAAATTCACGATTGGAGTTGCTGAAGAGTTTAAGTTACAGACAGTATTATGACACTTTCATTGAAATGTTGAATAACATGACAGGCGATGTACATGAAAATGTTCATAGCATTATGAATGGTACATCATCAGAACAGGGCTGCATTACCAAAGAATTAGTACTGTATGGCATGGATAGAATATTATTAGACCGAGACTTTCGTAGTTTAATGAAAATGTAAAACCAATTGCATTAAGAATTAATAACCATGACAATGAAAAAGGTCGTAATATGTGAGCGTAACAATATCGTTCATTATATGGTTGCTTGGTCATATGCGTATACACAATCCAGAAGAAGTGATTGGGAAAAAAACTTATTGGATGAAATTAGATTTAAGAATCGCATTGGAGCCATTGAAAAAATGTTGCAACCATACTTAGATGATAAGCATAGAATTATAATTCATAATGAACGATTTTGTAGTGAAACTATTGATTGTGCAAATAAATAAAAATTATAAATGTGAGGAGTTTTATTATAAAAGGCACACATCACAAAATGTATAGTTGAATGTACATTTGGAAACTTATTAAATACTGAACATGTTAAAAATTTGTTTCATTGTGAGACAGACTCATTAGAAGTAAAGTCAAGTAAAAAACACTTATAATAAATGAAAGAGTTTATAAAAAATAGCAATAGTTCTCGACGGACACACATACGAAAAGGTCGTGGGATACTAAACAAGTTAATTGATAAGTTACCAATCGAACTTCATATCCCAGGGTATAATTTTTGTGGTCCTGGTACTAAGTTGAAAAAAAGATTAGCTCGAGGTGATAAGGGTGTAAATCCATTAGACGAGGCGTGCAAAAAGCACGATATAGCTTACAGTGCAACGTCAGAATTAAGTAGGAGACACGCAGCCGATAAGGAGTTGTACGAAGTTGCAAAAAGTCGACTGAAAAGTAAAGATTCGGGATTTGGTGAGAAGCTCGCAGCGGGTACAGTTGCAGCCATGATGAAAGCGAAAACCACTTTTGGAATGGGAATTAAGCAACGTCGTGGTAAAGAGAGGAAACGTAGACAGTCGAAAGCAATAAAACGGGGTGGTGCGTTATCCTTCGGTGCCGCAATGAGGGTAGCGCGTCGTGCAATTAATCGTGCCCGTGCTAAAGGTTTGCTCGAAAATGCGAAGGTAGCTTATAATGCTTTAAAGCAGAATGGTAAAAAAGTAATGAAGCCACGAACAAGAGTAATTCCAGTTCCCAAAACTGGAGGCTTTATCCCCCTAATACCATTATTCGCTGCTTTAGGAGCTCTTGGATCACTTGGAGGCGGTGCAGCTGCTATAGCAAAATCTGTAAATGAAGCAAAAGCAGCCAGGGAGCAATTAAAAGAAGCTGAACGACATAATCGGGCAATGGAATCCAGTGCAACCGGGAAAGGATGTGGCATTGTCGGCAGTGGATTCTATATAAAACCCTATAAGCAGGGTTGCGGAATATTTCTTGGTAACGATTTAAAAAACTAATTAAGTTACCTCACCATCCTTTAAGTAATGTTGAGTTAGAGCAGTATTCCAAAAAGTTGAAAATCCCTAATTTTCGAGGGGTGTACATGCGAAATAAACTTCCGAAAAACATATGGAAAAACGAAAGGGGAATAATTAATATTGATGATAAGAGTGGCAACGGTACACATTGGGTTGCGTATCGAAAAAAAGATGACAACATTGAGTACTTTGATAGTTTTGGAGATTTAAAACCGCCGCTGGAGGTGCAACGTTATTTATTATCGGATGGGAGAGGAAATATCATCAGTTATAATTACCAGAGATATCAGAAAGCAACAGATATAAATTGCGGACATTTGAGTTTAGAATTTATCTATAATAACGGTGTTTGAATTGTTGTGTGAGTAGTTTGAGTCAGCACTCCGAAATATACGAATACAATCATTTGTTTGACAAATTAGTAATCGTCATGGAAACAAAAGGGAAATTCTCGTGTACTTTCACTTTGACAGGAACAAAGAGCGAATTATCATGTAATTTTAGTCCACCAATAATTTTAAGTGATGAAAATAATTACGAATTGGGTCTCTTAAATTTTGAAACATTCAATTCATTAGCGAATGTTGACGAAAGTAATAATTTGATACATTACGAAACACCTGGGAATCAAGATGATTGGTCAAGTATAGAAATACCTGTCGGAGTTTACGATATAGACGACATAGCAGAATACGTATGGAAAGCAGCAAAGGAGAAGCATAAAGATTTAGAAATAAGAATAATGGGAAATAGCATCACTCAAGAATGCGAAATAAAGAGCACGAGCCGATTGAATTTCAATAAGGAGAGAAGTATAGGAAGTTTGCTTGGATTTAAACAAAGAACCATAAAGTCCGATTTCTTCGATACTTCGGATTACTTAATAAACATACATCGAGTAAATGCTTTGCAAATATATTGTAACATAGTAAGTGGATCTTACAATAATGGCATTCCAGTACACGTTTTATATCATTTTTTTCCAAATGTTCCATCCGGATATAAAATAATAGAATCTCCGCAGACACCTATATATTTACCAGTTACTGGAAGATTTATCAGTAGCTTAGTGGTACGCTTATTAGATCAAGACGGTAACTTGGTGAATTTCCGTGGGGAAACAATAACCATTAGAGTTCATTTACGGTCAGTGGAATGAGTGTGGTGTATGAAAGGAGAGTACGCAGAAAGGTTGGAAAACATGGGAAAAACCAACATCGCACAGCTACAAACATTCTGAAAAAGTATAAATATAGTGGTACTAATGGGAAAGGCAACAGTGGTAAACATCAAGTAGTGCAGCTAACACGCACGAATCAAAAATTTTTATCAAAGCTGGGGTATCAGGTGTTAACTTAGAATAAAATGGATGTTTTGAACGTTACGGATAGGGCAAAAGTAGACACTTCCATAGTTCGATATGAATATCACTCACACCAACCCTTTGGATCAGCAAGTTACGATAACAATGACGAAATTCGCATAACTGTACCGGAAGTTGATAATTATACGCTTCCAAGTGAAAGCTTTTTGTATCTGGAAGGTAGTTTACGTGTAATTGACGCTGATGGCAAATTGACAAAAAATGCAAGTAGTACTGCGAAGTTGATAAGTAATCCTGGAGCATTTATGTTCAGCGATATGAGGTATTTATTGAATGGGGTGGAAATAGATTCTGTACGGAACGTTGGAGTTACATCATGCATGAAGGGGTATTTTTCATTTACTAGAAATGAAGTAGTAAAGTTGGAGAACGCAGGTTGGTACGTAAACGAAGGATATAGCGAGAAGGATGAACAAGATGCTAATAAATTTAAGAAAAACCCTGGAGTATCAAATGCTTTAGATAAAAATGGAAATTTTGGAATCAGCATACCGTTAAGAACATGTTTGGGGTTTGCGGAAGATTTTAAGAAAATTGTAATGAATGTCAGGCAAGAATTGGTATTAATTAGAAATAATGACGACAGTGATGTAATAATACAACCACCAACATCAAAAGAGAAAGTGAAAATAGTAATCGATAAAGTTGTATGGAGGGTGCCTCATCTATCAGTCGGGTTACGGGAGCAGTTGGCATTGACCAAGCTGTCGGATAAGAAAGTGGAGGTGCAAATTCCGTTTAGATCTTGGGAAATTCATGAATATCCGCAATTACCGAAGTCTGTAAAACAGTCATGGAACGTTAAAACGGCACCCATGTTGGAGACACCGCGATTTATAATAATCGGTTTTCATACAGCACGAAAAGGAGATATAACAAAAAACATGGCCTTTTTTGATAACATAAGTTTAAGTAATTTAACTGTTTTTCTAAACGGTGAAAGATTTCCTTATGATAACTTAAACTTAGATTTTGAAAATAATCACTTCGCGTTTGCGTACGATATGTATGCGAAATTTCAAAACGCATACTATTACCAAGAAAGTGAGCCATTATTTTCATCAGACGAATTTAAGAAAAATGCACCATTAATAGGAATTGATTGTACACATCAATCTGAAGCTTTACATAGAACTGGAGTTGAAATAAAAGTTGAATATACAACAAAAGTTGAGGTACCTGATAATACAACAGCGTATTGTTTAATATTACACGATAAGGCGTATCAGTATTCACCATTAACCAAAATAGTGAGACAGCTAGTGTAAAAATATTTAACGTAAAATATAAAATTTAGTGTCTGTTAGGTCATCGTAACATAAGGACATGTAGCAATCGTGAATTATCAAAGAAGTGTTGCATGAATCATGAAGAAATTCATCATAGTAGACATTCAAGGTTTTACAATACGGCATGGCGAGTTTGTTCCAAAAGAATTAGCCACGTATGATAGTAACCATTGCATAACGCATCACGTTTTTAAATCACACTGCAGTTTCTCTTCATTATCACCAAAATATAGGAATACTGCAAATTGGTTAAAGAACTTTCATCATTGCATAGATTGGAAAGTTGGATTCATACCATTACACCATTTTGATGACATCATATCATATTTATGCAATTCTGCGAGAATAGTACATGTAAAGGGACACCAAAAAGCAGAATTATTAAGAAGAATCCTACCTAATGTTCCTGTGTTGGAATTTGAACAAAGTCAAGCAAAGGTGCAAATGGCAAAACCATTGTGTTCTTTTCATAGAAAGAATAGGTGCGTTTGCGCTCTCACAAACGTGCTTAATTTATACCGAGAATGGACTGGTTTAAATAAAGAGCAAAATGGAAAAGGACAGCAACATAGCACCCATATAAGTTTGCAAGCTGAATAATCCGTAGTCAGACGAAGTCCAAAGGAACATCGTAATGGAGTTCATCTGGCGTTCGCTGGTGAATCTACGTTTAACAACATCAGTTGTAAATAGAGTAGGTGAAGCAATAAACCGGTATGAAAGTGATCAATCCTTTGAAAATTTTGAAGATTATGAACTAGCTTTCATTCCAATTCAATACATGATGAAAGAAGTGCGACCCATCCATTTACGAAACGTTTGGTTCAAATTACCGAAGAAGTACAGAAGCGATGAGCAGCTGCAGAAGAGATTACCCTGTTTCAAACATTATAATTTGGGTACCATGGATACACACATCGATGGTCCACCAAGTGCAATCAGCGATTGTCGCCAATGCACATATTCTTAACATGCAAATAATCAAATACAAAATTAATGGTTTGTTAATTAAAAAAAACTTTAATAAAAACTTCAAAACAAAAAAATGTTGTTTTAAATTAGAAAGTTAATCATTAACAATGAAAGGGTGGGGGGGGAGTTACGACTGTGCGGTGAAACAAAAGTAGTTGTGTTGGGCTATCGAATCATAGTTGGGAAGTACAATGTTGCACCTCAGTGAGGGTGCATCTCTAAAGGAAACCAAAAATGGCGGTGGTTGGACCTCCGGAGGGGGGGGGGGGCTTGGGGGGGCTCAAAACCCAAAAAGGCGATGGTCATACACAAAGGGGGGGTTTGGGGGGGCTCCGCCCCCCGTGGGGGGTCCGGGGGGCGCAGAGCCCCCCGGATTATTTAAAATCATTGAAGGAGCAGTATGATGCTGTTAAAAAACAGCAACAGCAGTTGGAGCTGCGCCTTCGTGAACTAAGACAATTAATGAACCGTTCAGAGCAGATAGATGAAGCATTTAATCTTTATACAACAAATAGATAAGTCATTTAATTTTTTTCTCACAATTTTAAATTATTCATATAATTCACATGTTAGCTTAATTCAATTTAATAAAATCCTTAATTCAATTTTATAAATTCCACTCCAAGTTAATTTTTCTGTCCTAAAGAGTTTCAAGTCTTGGGTTAGTCGAGTGGGTGATTTCCAGCAGAACGTGGACAGCTGTTACCGAAATGTAAGTATTTAGGTGTAAATCTAAGAGTAAGTGAATTTATTTTAGTTAAATTGCAGAACGATCTGTCATCGGATCGTTTACACACCCTTTTATTGGAGGTAAGAGATTTGGAAAAGATCCTGACAAATCTAGTCAAAGGAAGGACCAAACAACCAGTGGCGGCTGTTAGGGGAGTTCGACGACCGGCACCAAATGGTCAAGGTCCAGTACTCAATCAATACGGAGCAGAACGGACAACACTAATGCAAGGAGTACGCGTCCGTCGACATGAACCCAGATTGGGGACAGGTCGGGCGGCTCTAATTGCGCGACTGAGGGGAAGACTTGGAACGAATGATGGGTGAAAATTCAATAAATAAATTTTTTAAGCTATTTCCCTCAGTTTACTTTTAACCTCAACCTTAAACACCCGCTTATCATGTCAAATTTAAACTTACCCATAAAAAACTACGATATTTTTTTAGAAATCAACGATTTCAGCGCCACAGTGAACTATTTGGTGGGGAATGTAAACGCGGGTTAATAATTGGTAAGTCTGGTTCTGGAAAATCAAATATTTTATTATCTATTTTACTTTCACCGAACGGTTTACGATTCTTAAACATATACCTATGTTCAAATTCATTATATCAGAAAAAATATGAATTTCTTCGAGATTTACTCAAGTCAATACCGGAGTGTGGATACTTTGAGTGCTCTAATTTAGAGACATTGGTTACACCATCACATGTTAAGGAATATAGTGTAATTATATTCGATGATATATGCAGCTCTGGACAACACGGCATTAAAGAATATTTTTCTTATGGACGACACAAGAATGTTGATTGTTTTTATTTATGTCAGAGTTATAAAACAATTCCTAAACAGTTAGTTAGAGATAACTGCAATCTCCTAGTATTATTCAAACAAGATTTAACTAATTTAAAACATATCTATGACGACCACCTTGCATACGATATTACTTTTGATGAAATAAAGCGAATATGTGAAAATTGTTGGCAAAATCCACACGGAGTATTAGTCGTAGACTTGGACTGTAGCAAAGATAATGGTCGTTATCGAAAGGGATTTGACACATACATTCAACTTTAATACAACTTATTTAGGCGTTGCATGATTTACAATTAGTCAGAGCGAGAAAGTCCACCCCACCACAATATAGCGGTAGCGCAGAGGTTCCATATAAGCGGGTTCGTTCTCCAAGAGTATCAGTTCACATATACCTTTGTGCGGTGAGGTCTCCAATAAATCCAGTCAGTCCAGCATTCAGTGGAAATGTTTGAGTGTGAAATTTGTAACAAGTCATTTACAAGAAAAGATAATCTACGTCGCCATCAAACGACAGCATGTTTAGACAAAAGAAGAAAGGTAGATGATGTCCGTTCCAGTGGGCAAGGTACCAAATGTGAAGCGTGTAATGAATTTGTAATTAAGCAACATTATTCGGCACATCTACGCAGCAACGCTCACAAGAACAATTCATTTGTCATATTTGACGATGGAATTGAAAGACTTTCTGGAGCTTTTGGAGATAAATTAATAAGTTACCGAGTTAGTCATAAGGAACCTATGATTGATATTAATGAGTTTACATATGCAATCCGAGAGAAATGCCTCTCACTAATTCAAAACTTGATAGATTTGCATAGGAGTATTAAAGTTAATTTTGAATGTTTTGGATTATATTACCTTTCCAATAAGGAGGATGTGGAAATAAAGTCATTCAATACAAAGAACAAAGTTCTGATAGTTAGTACAAATCTATTCGAAATTTTTGATGACTTTATTCAACAAATATGTTCAAAGATGTCCGAATTCCAAGAACGTGATTCGGGTAAGTATGTTTAATGAGTTTAAATTTATTAATTACTAATACAATTTTCCATTAATTTGTAGGATGGACATTAGTTCGAATTTTAAACATGGAAATAAATATCAGCAAGTTTAATCCTATGAGGGCATCAAGTTATATTGACCTCCCCAAAGCCATAAAAGTCAAGCGTGCAGTCATCAATGTGCAGAATGTGGATCAGGCTTGCTTCGCCTGGGCAATCACCTCAGCACTAAACGTTCCGAAAGGGTTACCACAGCGTGTGTCCTCGTATCCACATTACTTGGAGACGGGTTTGAATTTTTCAAATATTGAATTCCCTGTAAAATTATGTGACATTCCCGTTTTCGAGAAACAAAATAACTTTTCTGTAAATGTGTATGGTCTGAATTCATATTTCGATAATGATAAAATGGTTCATGATATTGTACCATATTATTTATGTAAAATTAAAAATGTTCGTCATGTGAATTTGTTGCTAATAACGGATGATGATGGCAACAGTCATTATTGTTGGATTAAAAACTTGTCCCGACTAATTTCTTCACAATCTTCAAATCACGGTCACGAGCAATATATCTGTGAAGGTTGTTTACAGTTCTTTACAACTATTGATAATCTGCTTCGACATCAAAATGATGATTGTAGTCGTGTAAAATCCACCCTACCAACCACGAATTTGAGAATTAATAAATACGGTCATGAAGAAATGGAAAATATTTTACAATTCGAAAATTTTCAAAAGCAGTTGAAATTACCGTTTGTTGTATATGCTGATTTTGAAGCCATTTTAAAACCACTACAAAAAATGTAGAAATTTTAGATGAACATAAACCGTACACTGAAAAATGTTTTGAGCATGAACCTTACGCTTTCGCATATTATATTAAACGTAGTTATAATGATGATCTATCCAAATTTCATATTTATCGTGGAAATAATGCATCTCAACAATTCATGTCCGATCTAGAAGCAGACATTCTTAAAATTTATAAGGATCATTTAAGTGTTATTAAGGAAATGATTCCACTAACAGAGGTTGAGCAGGAGCTATATAATAATAGTCATATTTGTGAGAAAGATATTTCGGATGTGTCAGATAAAGTTCGCGATCATGACCACAATACGGGATTATTTCGAGGTCCTGCACATTCCGTGTGTAATATTAATTACAAAATGCCAAAATTTGTACCTGTATTTTTTCACAACCTATCAAATTATGATTGTCATATGTTTGTAAAAGATCTTGCTATACACGGAGAATCTGTAGATGTAATAGCTCAAAATAAGGAAAAGTACATATCATTCACAAAATTTATTGATGTTGGAAATGTTATAGATTTAAGTGGCAAAATAAGGAAGTCATATTTGAAATTAAGGTTTGTTGATTCTTTTCGATTTATGGCTTGTTCGCTTAAAAAATTAGGATCTTTCTTAGATGATACTCAATGTGTAGATATTAGAAAGTATTTTAAAGATGACCTGAAATTTGCATTGTTACGTAAAAAGGGTGTATTTCCGTACGGATTTGTTGACTCTTTTGACAAATTAAATTTTTTACGTTTACCATCGCGGGAACATTTTTATGACTCTGTAACAGATCAGCATGTATCAGAAACTGATTATATTCGAGCAAAAACAGTTTGGTTCAATTTTAATTGTAAAACGTTAGGGGAATATAGTGATATTTATCTAACTTCCGATGTACTTCTCCTGACTGATGTATTTGAGAATTTCAGGAAAATTAGTCTCGATTATTATAAAGTAGATCCATGCCACTATTTCACTGCTCCAGGCTTTGGTTGGGATGCACTCCTCAAAATGAACGGTGTAAAATTAGAATTGTTAACCGATATCGATATGCTGCATTTCTTTAAAAGTGGAATTCGTGGGGGTTTAAGTATGTGCACTAAACGAATTGCGTATGCTAACAATCAATTTTTGCCACGGTTCGATTTGGGCAAACCATCATCCTACATTTTATACTTAGATGCAACAAATCTATATGGACATGCGATGCGTCGTAAGCTACCAACTGGGAAATTTAGATGGCTTAGTGAGCAAGAGATCGATCAACTAAAAATTAATATTTTAAATATTGATGACGAGTCTGAAACTGGTTATGTATGTGAAGTAGATTTATCATATCCGGAATATTTACATGATCATCATAACGATTTACCATTTTGTGTTGAGAGTGTTATTCCTCCAGATTCGAAGTATCCTAAACTTATTCCAAACTTAACAAACAAAGAAAAATATATTATTCATTACGTAAACTTAAAACAATGTTTAAAGCATGGTCTCATATTAACAAATATGCGTCGGGTACTGCAATTTCAACAATCAAATTGGATGCAAAAATATATAGATTTCAACTCGAATAAACGCGCAGAAGCCAAAAATGAATTTGAAAGAAACCATTATAAGGCCATGAATAATATTGTTTTTGGCAAAACAATGGAAAATGTTGATAATCGAGTTGATATTAAATTATTAACACATTGGGAAAAGCGACATAAAAAATTGGGTGTGGAGGCATTAGTTGCAAAACCTAACTATAAGTCCGCCAAAATTTTCTGTGACAATCTAGCTGCAGTTGAAACGCAAGTTGTTCAAATTAAATATAATAAACCCTTATATGTAGGTTTTAGTATACTTGAGCTTTCAAAAACAGTCATCTACAGTTTCTTTTACGATTTCTTAAAAGAAAAATATGGTAACAATGTTACACTCTTGTATACCGATACAGATTCTCTCATACTGCAAATAACAACAAACAACGTGTATGATGATATTAAAGAAAATATGGATAGATTTGATACTTCCAATTATCCCGTAAACAATATTCACGGAATTCCACGTAGTAATCAGATGCTGGGCAAAATGAAAGATGAATATCCTAATCAAATTATTAAATCTTTTGTTGGTACAGGTGCGAAAGCGTATTGTATAAATTTGTTAACAGATACCGTTAAAAAAGCGAAAGGTATTAAAAAATATGTCACCGAAAAGCATTTAAGTATGAAGGATTACAAAAGAGTAGTTGAGCAGGGTGGTGCAGTATATAAAAAAATGTATATATTTAGATCAGATTATCATACAATTTATACTGAACTGAAGAACAAAGTTGCACTCTCTGCGAAAGATGATAAGCGATACATAATGCCAGACGGTTGCAACACACTGGCTTGGGGTCATCGACTAATTCAACAACTTGAAATTGATAAGATGCAACATGCTCAACGACTGGACCAATTATTAACATTAATGATGGAATAAAACCCGAAATTGGACTGCTCAAATTTTATTTATTAATTAAAATGTATACATTTAAAAAATAATTGAATTGTAAATTATATATAAGAACATGTAATTAATAAAGTAATTTTGGAGATGTTGGATTTATATTACATTAGTTTTAGATATTGTGTTCAGGACCCATCCCTAACCATTTCACAAGTACATTGTTTCCTTTGCGACGAATAACTTTTTCCACCAAATAAACATCTGGATGTTTAACATAATGTAATTCTTGTTCGTAGAAACCACCCAAAATATTTTCACCCGCAGCATCTTTTAGAAGGTACGTCCTGGGGAATGTGTTTTGAATCTTGGAGATGGTAAATATTTCATTGGTCCAGTTTGGATTGTAGTTCTTATCAAATACATGTCTATGCTTGCTTATGCGCACATGACTTCCCACTTTAAATTTAGGTTTCTTAGGATCAAAAACTTTAATTGTATTATATACATTTTTCAATATTGTTGAAGCATTTCGTGAATTGACAGCGTTAGGTTTTATTCCAGTTGTTGAGTGTATAGTATTGTTATATTCTCGAAGTATGTTTGGTAGTACATCTAACCAACGATAATTTCCCTGCATACTGAACTCCTTCCACATTTTTTCTTTTAAAGTTCTATTAAACCGTTCTACTATCGAACTTTTTAGGTAGGAAAAGGTACTGTAATGGTTAATGTTGTATCTATCCATGAGATTTTTAAAGTCCCTATTATAAAATTCCTTTCCATTGTCGGTTTGAAGATTTTTTGGTATATTCTGTTTTGCTTCTTCTAAAATGTTCCTCACTGCTGTTGCAACTTCCTTACCACTTTTGCTTTTTAATGGTAATGTCCAACCGTACTTTGAAAATGTGTTAATTACTGTCAGAATATATTTATAATTTTTATTTACTTTTGCGTATGGGATCATCTCGACTAAGTCTGCTTGGAATAAATCGCGTAAACCTTTTATAATAACTCTTCTTCGTTTGAAGTACCTTCTTGCTGGAGCATGAACTTCATTAATTACATCTCGCTTAATATTTGCATTTTTTTAAATATTTTTCATTATTGTATTTCAATTAGTAATTCTACAAGGAACGGTGAATTTGGTACCGCTCCAGCCCATTTAATTTTCCTACAAGTAATGACGTCTCCAGTTTGTAAAATTTTACCTTTGGGTGGAAATATGTGACCATTCACTTCTAACTGAACATTAGTGGTGCTGTTTACATCTTTTATGTTACCATTGTAAAACTTGTTGCGGTACTTCATTTGAAATCCTTTATTTGCAATAATAAAGTAATCCTGGTGAGTATTGTCTAGAGTACCATCACCGCTCAATGTAAGAATGACGTTTCGACGTAAATGTTTCTGATGTTCTTGTCGTTTTAGTTGTTTGAAAATACTACGACTTTGTACATGTTTTCCAAACCTATCTAACGTCATAGTGGTAAGTATGTGATTACCAAACTTGCTCAATGACATGTTATGCTTTCAACCGAAGAATGTCTTTTACAAAATAAGAATTCGTGCTCTAGTATATGTACAAAAATTTTGGACCTTACTATAATATTACATTTGCTTCTTTTAATTCTTCAATAATTGAAATGATTTCATTATTGTGACCTGTATGACCAGCTTTCTGTGAAGCCATTAATAATCGTAACCTATCAACAAGTTCATTAACGTTATCCCAATATTGATATTCAGTAACGTTTCCCGGTATAAGATTTTTGTCAAGTCCGCCAACTCCAGCACCAACTTTCCAATGTTTAGCCCACCATACATTAGGGTTCCGGCTTTTTAATATAGGTTTAATAATATTAACATATTTGTGCCCCCTGTTGGCAGATATTCCTCTAGAAGGGTCGTAATTAATTTTGTGGGAGTTTGATCGTTGTATTATGTTCTTAAATTCTTTCACATCTTGTCTGGTAAATTTGCCGGTCTCCTTTTTGAATAAGAGTTCATATAAACCAGGAGTCCCTTTGTACGTGAGACCATCGATTATCAAATCTCCTTCGTCAAATAATACCTCAGTATTACCTATGTATAAGCCTTGGTCAGTTTCGTATATACCATATTTTGTATCATATTTATTTTCCACATCAGTTTTCAGTCCAGTTAAGTAAGTACGTGGTAATGGATGAAACTGCTCCAAAACAGCTTGTACGGATGTTGATTCTAATTGTTCTTCTAGTAGTTGTTTGTGTTCAGATGGTCTACCTTCTACATCAAGTTCAGCGGATCGAAGAAATTGTGAAGTGTTATCTGCATCCTCAAACTCTTCAACCTCATCAGCACTTCCTTCTTGTGTAGGGGCTGTTACATCTCCGCCAATACCCGAAAAATGAGATTGTGTTTTACTGAAATCTTCTAGTACGGATTCTTCCTTGTAAATTGGTTTTCTTTCTGGTGTTGACGTCCGCCTTGGTTTTTTTGGTAAAACATATGATGACTCATCATAAAGGCCACTAACATTTTTCTTCATTTTAGGTAAATTTTCTAGAAGTGATATGTCGTCACAAAAATCACTTTTTACAGGCTTAGCAACTAAATTGGAAGAATCTAGTTTGCTAGAAATTTCTTTAAGTGGTCCCGTTATTGGACTGTATTCAACTTCTAGACGACGTTGTGTCTCCTCAATGTCTCCTTTCAATGATCGAATTTTTTCACGTACTGCTTCACGAGTTTTCACTAGCTCCTCAGCTAATGATCGATCCATTTCTAAGTTGTGATCGCTCTGGTTGATTGCAGATGTTGTACTGATGAAACGGTAAGTATGAAATTCTTTTTTAAAGTTGACACAATTTTACGCTTTTTGCTACGTTCACACATGCAGCCATGTATGAACATAAAAAATAAAACACAAAATTATTCTATTTTTTTATTCAATGTTCATTATGATTGTAATGCTAACATGAATGGTTAAAAAAATTATTTGAATTTATAAGCGGTTCCCAACTTAACACCGGCTTTCCCCACTTTTGGAATTGAACTTTTTCACCATTTCTCCACATCCCAATCTGACAATGACAGTTCATAAAATATTCAATATTAAAAATCAAGCTTGTAGTCGAGGTTGGTAGGACTACTGTTCCAATGTCCAATTCAACAATTAATTGGGTTCCATCTTTCCTAATATCAAGCACTGGTAGTTGTACACCTTCCGGCACATCGCACAGTTGTATTTTCTTTTTTGAAAGCTCAACAAGACATTGTCTTCTTTTTTGACGCTCATCCCGTAAAGCAGTAATACCCACTTCTTCTTCATGCAAAAGTGGATAATTTTGTGCTGTCGAAAGAATTAAATTTTCCGAACACTCAACACTTCTCATAGTTTCGAAACTCATGTTGCTTTCACAAATGATACATACAATATTTCTATTTTCCCGCATGTAACACAACTTCCCACTTTTATAACAACGTTAACCTTTTTTATAACCTTAAGTCTGAAACCACTTCATTGTTAAAACAAGGTAAAACCTCCTCAACATCGATTCACACAAAAAACCTCCAAATTTAATAAAAACCTCCTCTTTCAGATTCGACAACTCTAGAACCTCCACATAAAACCTTAAATTTATAAAACCTCCAAATTTAATAAAAACCTCCTCTTTCAGATTCGACAACTCTAGAACCTCCACATAAAACCTTAAATTTATAAAACCTCCTCTTTCAGATTCGCCGATTCTAGAACCTCCGCTTGCGGAGGTTCTAGAATCGGCGAATCTACACTACTTATAAATATAACGATTCCAAAACACACCAGCGCAGAATTACCATATCTGATGATGAGCAACGATTTGTGGGTTTAAACCATTATACAAAATCAAACTGTATAAAAGTAATTTGCAATTTGTCTTGCGTTCTTTTTTTCATAGCAAGAAAAACTGTAGAATTTGGAAAATACATCATCAACTACGACAATCTTGGAGGACATTAAAGTTGTTAATTAAAAAATACACAAGTACATCATATAAATATATCGATTACAAAACACACCAGCGCAGAATTACCATATTTGATGATGAGCTACGATTTGTTGCTTTCAAACCATTATAAAAAATCAAACTGTATAAAAGTAATTTGCAAATTGTCTTGCGTTTTTTATAGCAAGCAAACTGTAGAATTTGGACAATACATCATCAACTACGACAATCTTGGAGGACATTAAAGTTCTTAATTAAAAAATACACAAGTACATCATATAAATATAACGACTACAAAACACACCAGCCCAGAATTGCCACATTTGATGATGAAGTACGATTTGTGAATTTAAACCATTATACAAAATCGTGGAGGACATTAAAGTTGTTAATTAAAAAATACACAAGTACATCATATAAATATAACGACTACAAAACACACCAGCCCAGAATTACCACATTTGATGATGAGCTACGATTTGTTGCTTTAACCCATCATACAAAATCAAACTGTTTAAAAGTAATTTGCAATTTGTCTTGCGTTTTTTTTTTTCATAGCAAGACAAGCTGTAGAATTAGGAAAATACATCATCAACTACGACAATCTTGGAGGACATTAAAGTTGCTAATTAAAAAATACACAAGTACATCATATAAATATAACGATTACAAAACACACCAGCGCAGAATTACCATATTTGATGATGAGCTACGATTTGTTGCTTTAAACCAATATACAAAATCAAACTGAATAAAGGTAATTTGCAATTTGTCTTGCGTTTTTTTTTATAGCAAGACAAACTGTAGAATTTGGAAAATACATCATCAACTACGACAATCTTGGAGGACATTAAAGTTGTTAATTAAAAAATACACAAGTACATCATATAAATATAACGATTATAAAACACACCAGCGCAGAATTACCATATTTGATGATGAGCTACGATTTGTTGCTTTAAACCATTATACAAAATCAAACTGTATAAAAGTAATTTGCAGTTTGTATTGCGTTTTTTTATAGCAAGGCAAACTGTAAAATTTGGACAATACATCATCAACTACGACAATCTTGGAGGACATTAAAGTTGTTAATTAAAAAATACACAAGTATAAATATAACGATTACAAAACACACCAGCGCAGAATTACCATATTTGATGATGAGCTACGATTTGTTGCTTTAAACCAATATACAAAATCAAACTGTATAGAAGTAATTTGCAATTTGTCTTGCGTTTTTGTTTATACCAAGACAAACTGTAGAATTTGGAAAATACATCATCAACTACGACAATCTTGGAGGACATTAAAGTTGTTAATTAAAAAATTCACAAGTACATCATATAAATATAACGACTACAAAACACACCAGCCCAGAATTACCACATTTGATGATGAGCTACGATTTGTTGCTTTAACCCATCATACAAAATCAAACTGTATAAAAGTAATTTGCAATTTGTCTTGCGTTTTTTTTTTCATAGCAAGACAAGCTGTAGAATTAGGAAAATACATCATCAACTACGACAATCTTGGAGGACATTAAAGTTGCTAATTAAAAATTACACAAGTACATCATATAAATATAACGATTACAAAACATACCAGCGCAGAATTACCATATTGATGATGAGCTACGATTTGTTGCTTTAAACCAATATACAAAATCAAACTATATAAAAGTAATTTGCAATTTGTCTTGCGTTTTTTTTATAGCAAGACAAACTGTAGAATTTGGACAATACATCATCAACTGCGACAAACTTGGAGGACATTAAAGTTGTTAACTAAAAAATCCACAAGTACATCATATAAATATAACGATTACAATACACACCAGCGCAGAATTACCATATTTGATGATGAGCTACGATTTGTTGCTTTAAACCATTATACAAAATCAAACTGTATAAAAGTAATTTGCAGTTTGTATTGCGTTTTTTTATAGCAAGACAAACTGTAAAATTTGGACAATACATCATCAACTACGACAATCTTGGAGGACATTAAAGTTGTTAATTAAAAAATACACAAGTACATCATATAAATATAACGATTACAAAACACACCAGCGCAGAATTACCATATTTGATGATGAGCTACGATTTGTTGCTTTAAAACCATTATAAAAAGTCAAACTGTATAAAAGTAATTTGCAAATTGTCTTGCGTTTTTTATAGCAAGACAAACTGTAGAATTTGGAAAATACATCATCAACTACGACAATCTTGGAGGACATTAAAGTTGCTAATTAAAAATTACACAAGTACATCATATAAATATAACGATTACAAAACATACCAGCGCAGAATTACCATATTGATGATGAGCTACGATTTGTTGCTTTAAACCAATATACAAAATCAAACTATATAAAAGTAATTTGCAATTTGTCTTGCGTTTTTTTTATAGCAAGACAAACTGTAGAATTTGGACAATACATCATCAACTGCGACAAACTTGGAGGACATTAAAGTTGTTAACTAAAAAATCCACAAGTACATCATATAAATATAACGATTACAAAACACACCAGCGCAGAATTACCATATTTGATGATGAGCTACGATTTGTTGCTTTAAACCATTATACAAAATCAAACTGTATAAAAGTAATTTGCAGTTTGTATTGCGTTTTTTTATAGCAAGACAAACTGTAAAATTTGGACAATACATCATCAACTACGACAATCTTGGAGGACATTAAAGTTGTTAATTAAAAAATACACAAGTACATCATATAAATATAACGATTACAAAACACACCAGCGCAGAATTACCATATTTGATGATGAGCTACGATTTGTTGCTTTAAAACCATTATAAAAAGTCAAACTGTATAAAAGTAATTTGCAAATTGTCTTGCGTTTTTTATAGCAAGACAAACTGTAGAATTTGGAAAATACATCATCAACTACGACAATCTTGGAGGACATTAAAGTTGTTAATTAAAAAATACACAAGTACATCATATAAATATAACGATTATAAAACACACCAGCGCAGAATTACCATATTTGATGATGAGCTACGATTTGTTGCTTTAAACCATTATACAAAATCAAACTGTATAAAAGTAATTTGCAGTTTGTATTGCGTTTTTTTATAGCAAGGCAAACTGTAAAATTTGGACAATACATCATCAACTACGACAATCTTGGAGGACATTAAAGTTGTTAATTAAAAAATACACAAGTATAAATATAACGATTACAAAACACACCAGCGCAGAATTACCATATTTGATGATGAGCTACGATTTGTTGCTTTAAAACCATTATAAAAAGTCAAACTGTATAAAAGTAATTTGCAAATTGTCTTGCGTTTTTTATAGCAAGACAAACTGTAGAATTTGGAAAATACATCATCAACTACGACAATCTTGGAGGACATTAAAGTTGTTAATTAAAAAATACACAAGTACATCATATAAATATATCGATTACAAAACACACCAGCGCAGAATTACCATATTTGATGATGAGCTACGATTTGTTGCTTTCAAACCATTATAAAAAATCAACTGTATAAAAGTAATTTGCAAATTGTCTTGCGTTTTTTATTGCAAGCAAACTGTAGAATTTGGAAAATACATCATCAACTACGACAATCTTGGAGGACATTAAAGTTCTTAATTAAAAAATACACAAGTACATCATATAAATATAACGACTACAAAACACACCAGCCCAGAATTGCCACATTTGATGATGAAGTACGATTTGTGAATTTAAACCACTATACAAAATCTTGGAGGACATTAAAGTTGTTAATTAAAAAATACACAAGTACATCATATAAATATATCGATTACAAAACACACCAGCGCAGAATTACCATATTTGATGATGAGCTACGATTTGTTGCTTTAAACCAATATACAAAATCAAACTGTATAGAAATAATTTGCAATTTGTCTTGCGTTTTTGTTTATACCAAGACAAACTGTAGAATTTGGAAAATACATCATCAACTACGACAATCTTGGAGGACATTAAAGTTGTTAATTAAAAAATACACAAGTACATCATATAAATATAACGACTACAAAACACACCAGCCCAGAATTACCACATTTGATGATGAGCTACGATTTGTTGCTTTAACCCATCATACAAAATCAAACTGTATAAAAGTAATTTGCAATTTGTCTTGCGTTTTTTTTTTCATAGCAAGACAAGCTGTAGAATTAGGAAAATACATCATCAACTACGACAATCTTGGAGGACATTAAAGTTGTTAACTAAAAAATCCACAAGTACATCATATAAATATAACGATTACAAAACACACCAGCGCAGAATTACCATATTTGATGATGAGCTACGATTTGTTGCTTTAAACCATTATACAAAATCAAACTGTATAAAAGTAATTTGCAGTTTGTATTGCGTTTTTTTATAGCAAGACAAACTGTAAAATTTGGACAATACATCATCAACTACGACAATCTTGGAGGACATTAAAGTTGTTAATTAAAAAATACACAAGTACATCATATAAATATAACGATTACAAAACACACCAGCGCAGAATTACCATATTTGATGATGAGCTACGATTTGTTGCTTTAAAACCATTATAAAAAGTCAAACTGTATAAAAGTAATTTGCAAATTGTCTTGCGTTTTTTATAGCAAGACAAACTGTAGAATTTGGAAAATACATCATCAACTACGACAATCTTGGAGGACATTAAAGTTGTTAATTAAAAAATACACAAGTACATCATACAAATATATCGATTACAAAACACACCAGCGCAGAATTACCATATTTGATCATGAGCTACGATTTGTTGCTTTAAACCAATATACAAAATCAAACTGTATAAAAGTAATTTGCAATTTGTCTTGCGTTTTTTTTTTATAGCAAGACAAACTGTAGAATTTGGAAAATACATCATCAACTACGACAATCTTGGAGGACATTAAAGTTGTTAATTAAAAAATACACAAGTACATCATATAAATATATCGACTACAAAACACACCAGCCCAGAATTGCCACATTTGATGATGAAGTACGATTTGTGGATTTAAACCACTATACAAAATCTTGGAGGACATTAAAGTTGTTAATTGAAAAATACACAAGTACATCATATAAATATATCGATTACAAAACACACCAGCGCAGAATTACCATATTTGATGATGAGCTACGACTTGTTGCTTTAAACTAATATACAAAATCAAACTGTATAAAAGTAATTTGCAATTTGTCTTGCGTTTTTGTTTATACCAAGACAAACTGTAGAATTTGGAAAATACATCATCAACTACGACAATCTTGGAGGACATTAAAGTTGCTAATTAAAAATTACACAAGTACATCATATAAATATAACGATTACAAAACACACCAGCGCAGAATTACCATATTGATGATGAGCTACGATTTGTTGCTTTAAACCAATATACAAAATCAAACTATATAAAAGTAATTTGCAATTTGTCTTGCGTTTTTTTTATAGCAAGGCAAACTGTAGAATTTGGATAATACATCATCAACTACGACAATCTTGGAGGACATTAAAGTTGTTAATTAAAAAATACACAAGTACATCATATAGCTATAACGATTACAAAACACACCAGCGCAGAATTACCATATTTGATGATGAGCTACGATTTGTTGCTTTAAACCATTATACAAAATCAAACTGTATAAAAGTAATTTGCGGTTTGTATTGCGTTTTTTTAAAGCAAGACAAACTGTAGAATTTGGAAAATACATCATCAACTACGACAATCTTTGAGGACATTAAAGTTGTTAATTAAAAAATACACAAGTACATCACATAAATATAACGATTACAAAACACACCAGCGCAGAATTACCATATTTATTGATGAGCTACGATTTGTGGCTTTAAACCACTATACAAAATCAAATTGTATAAAAGTAATTTGCAATTAGTCTTGCGTTTTTTTTTTTCATAGCAAGACAAACTGTAGAATTTGGAAAATACATCATCAACTACGACAATCTTGGAGAACATTAAAGTTGTTAATTAAAAAATACACAAGTACATCATATAAATATAACGACTACAAAACACACCAGCCCAAAACTACCACATTTGATGATGAGCTACGATTTGTTGCTTTAAACCAATATACAAAATCAAACTGTATAAAAGTAATTTGCAATTTGTCTTGCGTTTTTTTATAGCAAGACAAACTGTAGAATTTGGACAATACATCATCAACTACGACAATCTTGGAAGACATTAAAGTTGTTAATTAAAAAATACACAAGTACATCATATAAATATAACGATTACAAAACACACTAGCCCAGAATTGCCACATTTGATGATGGAGTACGATTTGTGGATTTAAACCACTATACAAAATCAAATTGTATAAAAGTAATTTGCAATTTGTCTTGCGTTTTTTTTTCTTATAGCAAGACAAACTGTAGAATTTGGACAATACATCATCAGCTACGACAATCTTGGAGGACATTAAAGTTGTCAATTAAAAAATATACAAGTACATCATATAAATATAACGATTACAAAACACACCAGCGCAGAATTACTATATCTGATGATGAGCAACGATTTGTGGCTTTAAACCACTATACAAAATCAAACTATATAAAAGTAATTTGCAATTTGTCTTGCGTTTTTTTTATAGCAAGGCAAACTGTAGAATTTGGAAACTACATCATCAACTACGACAATCTTGGAGGACATTAAAGTTGTTAATTAAAAAAATACACAAGTACATGTTGTAAATATAACGATTACAAAGCACACCAGCGCAGAATTACCATATTTGATGATGAGCTATGATTTGTGGGTTTAAACCACTATACAAAATCAAACTGTATAAAAGTAATTTGCAATTTGGCCTGCGTTTTTTTTTGCATAGCAAGACAAGCTGTAGAATTTGGAAAATACATCATCAACTACGACAATCTTGGAGGACATTAAAGTTGTTAATTAAATAATACACAAGTACATCATATAATGACTACAAAACACCAGCGCAGAATTATCATGTTTGATAATAAGCCACGATTTGTGGATTGAAATCACAATACAAAAGCAAACTGTAGAAAAGTAATTTGGAATTTGCCTAAAAATGATCATCAATTACAACAATCCTTGTAAACAATCAAGTGTTGGTTGCACAATACAAAAAAAAGCGAAGGAGAGGACCCCTCGTTCCACCCCGCTGTATTGCCAGAAGGGCATTTTGAATACAGCGGCATCTTCTTCCCTTCGTTTTTTCTATTACATTTATGATGTTAAAAACTCACAAGTGTCATCATATAAATATAACGATTACAAAACACACCAGCCCAGAATTACCATATTTGATGATGAGCTACGATTTGTGGCTTTAAACCACTATTCAAAATCAAATTGTATAAAAGTAACTTGCAATTTGTCTTGCGTTTTTTTTTTTCATAGCAAGACAAACTGTACAATTTGGAAAATACATCATCAACTACGACAATCTTGGAGGACATTAAAGTTGTTAATTAAAAAATACACAAGTACATCATATAAATATAACGACTACAAAACACACAAGCCCAGAGTTACTACATTTGATGATGAGCTACGATTTGTTGCTTTAACCCATTATACAAAATCAAACTGCATAAAAGTAATTTGCAATTTGTTTTGCGTTTCTTTATTGCAAGACAAACTGTAGAATTTGGAAAATACATCATCAACTACGACAATCTTGGAAGACATTAAAGTTGTTAATTAAAAAATGCACAAGTACATCATATAAATATATCGATTACAAAACACACCAGCGTAGAATTACCATATTTGATGATGAGCTACGATTTGTTGCTTTAAACCATTATACAAAATCAAACTGTATAAAAGTAATTTGCAATTTGTTTTGCGTTTTTTTTTCATAGCAAGACAAACTGTAGAATTTGGAAAATACATCATCAACTACGACAATCTTGCAGGACATTAAAGTTGTTAATTAAAAAATACACAAGTACATCATATAAATATAACGACTACAAAACACACCAGCCCAGAATTACCACATTTGATGATGAGCTACGATTTGTTGCTTTAACCCATCATACAAAATCAAACTGTATAAAAGTAATTTGCAATTTGTCTTGCGTTTTTTTTTTCATAGCAAGACAAGCTGTAGAATTAGGAAAATACATCATCAACTACGACAATCTTGGAGGACATTAAAGTTGCTAATTAAAAATTACACAAGTACATCATATAAATATAACGATTACAAAACACACCAGCGCAGAATTACCATATTTGATGATGAGCTACGATTTGTTGCTTTAAAACCATTATAAAAAGTCAAACTGTATAAAAGTAATTTGCAAATTGTCTTGCGTTTTTTATAGCAAGACAAACTGTAGAATTTGGAAAATACATCATCAACTACGACAATCTTGGAGGACATTAAAGTTGTTAATTAAAAAATACACAAGTACATCATACAAATATATCGATTACAAAACACACCAGCGCAGAATTACCATATTTGATCATGAGCTACGATTTGTTGCTTTAAACCAATATACAAAATCAAACTGTATAAAAGTAATTTGCAATTTGTCTTGCGTTTTTTTTTATAGCAAGACAAACTGTAGAATTTGGAAAATACATCATCAACTACGGCAATCTTGGAGGACATTAAAGTTGTTAATTAAAAAATACACAAGTACATCATATAAATATATCGACTACAAAACACACCAGCCCAGAATTACCATATTTGATGATGAGCTATGATTTGTGGGTTTAAACCACTATACAAAATCAAACTGTATAAAAGTAATTTGCAATTTGTCCTGCGTTTTCTTTGCATAGCAAGACAAGCTGTAGAATTTGGAAAATACATCATCAACCACGACAATCTTGGAGGACATTAAAGTTGTTAATTAAATAATACACAAGTACATCATATAAATATAATGACTACAAAACACCAGCGCAGAATTATCATGTTTGATAATAAGCCACGATTTGTGGATTGAAATCACAATACAAAAGCAAACTGTAGAAAAGTAATTTGGAATTTGCCTAAAAATGATCATCAATTACAACAATCCTTGTAAACAATCAAGTGTTGGTTGCACAATACAAAAAAAAGCGAAAGAGAGGACCCCTCGTTCCACCCCGCTGTATTACCTGAAGGGCATTTTGAATACAGCGACATCTTCTTTCCTTCGTTTTTTCTATTACATTTATGATGTTAAAAACTCACAAGTATCATCATATAAATATAACGATTACAAAACACACCAGCCCAGAATTACCATATTTGATGATGAGCTACGATTTGTGGCTTTAAACCACTATTCAAAATCAAATTGTATAAAAGTAACTTGCAATTTGTCTTGCGTTTTTTTTTTTCATAGCAAGACAAACTGTACAATTTGGAAAATACATCATCAACTACGACAATCTTGGAGGACATTAAAGTTGTTAATTAAAAAATACACAAGTACATCATATAAATATAACGACTACAAAACACACCAGCCCAGAGTTACTACATTTGATGATGAGCTGAGATTTGTTGCTTTAAACCATTATACAAAATCAAACTGCATAAAAGTAATTTGCAATTTGTTTTGCGTTTCTTTATAGCAAGACAAACTGTAGAATTTGGAAAATACATCATCAACTACGACAATCTTGGAAGACATTAAAGTTGTTAATTAAAAAATACACAAGTACATCATATAAATATAACGACTACAAAACACACCAGCCCAGAATTACCACATTTGATGATGAGCTACGATTTGTTGCTTTAACCCATCATACAAAATCAAACTGTATAAAAGTAATTTGCAATTTGTCTTGCGTTTTTTTTTCATAGCAAGACAAGCTGTAGAATTAGGAAAATACATCATCAACTACGACAATCTTGGAGGACATTAAAGTTGCTAATTAAAAATTACACAAGTACATCATATAAATATAACGATTACAAAACACACCAGCGCAGAATTACCATATTGATGATGAGCTACGATTTGTTGCTTTAAACCAATATACAAAATCAAACTATATAAAAGTAATTTGCAATTTGTCTTGCGTTTTTGTATATAGCAAGACAAACTGTAGAATTTGGACAATACATCATCAACTGCGACAAACTTGGAGGACATTAAAGTTGTTAATTAAAAAATACACAAGTACATCATATAAATATAACGATTACAAAACACACCAGCGCAGAATTACCATATTTGATGATGAGCTACGATTTGTTGCTTTAAACCAATATACAAAATCAAACTGTATAAAAGTAATTTGCAATTTGTCTTGCGTTTTTGTTTATACCAAGACAAACTGTAGAATTTGGAAAATACAACATCAACTACGACAATCTTGGAGGACATTAAAGTTGCTAATTAAAAATTACACAAGTACATCATATAAATATAACGATTACAAAACACACCAGCGCAGAATTACCATATTGATGATGAGCTACGGTTTGTTGCTTTAAACCAATATACAAAATCAAACTATATAAAAGTAATTTGCAATTTGTCTTGCGTTTTTTTTTATAGCAAGGCAAACTGTAGAATTTGGACAATACATCATCAACTACGACAATCTTGGAGGACATTAAAGTTGTTAATTAAAAAATACACAAATACATCATATAAATATAACGATTACAAAACACACCAGCGCAGAATTACCATATTTGATGATGAGCTACGATTTGTTGCTTTAAACCATTATACAAAATCAAACTGTATAAAAGTAATTTGCGGTTTGTATGCGTTTTTTTAAAGCAAGACAAACTGTAGAATTTGGAAGATACATCATCAACTACGACAATCTTGGAGGACATTAAAGTTGTTAATTAAAAAATACACAAGTACATCACATAAATATAACGATTACAAAACACACCAGCGCAGAATTACCATATTTATTGATGAGCTACGATTTGTGGCTTTAAACCACTATACAAAATCAAATTGTATAAAAGTAATTTGCAATTAGTCTTGCGTTTTTTTTTTTCATAGCAAGACAAACTGTAGAATTTGGAAAATACATCATCAACTACGACAATCTTGGAATACATTAAAGTTGTTAATTAAAAAATACACAAGTACATCATATAAATATAACGACTACAAAACCCACCAGCCCAGAATTACCACATTTGATGATGAGCTACGATTTGTTGCTTTAAACCATCATACAAAATCAAACTGTATAAAAGTAATTTGCAATTTGTCTTGCGTTTTTTTTTTCATAGCAAGACAAACTGTAGAATTTGGAAAATACATCATCAACTACGACAATCTTGGAGGACATTAAAGTTGCTAATTAAAAATTACACAAGTACATCATATAAATATAACGATTACAAAACACACCAGCGCAGAATTACCATATTGATGATGAGCTACGATTTGTTGCTTTAAACCAATATAAAAAATCAAACTATATAAAAGTAATTTTCAATTTGTCTTGCGTTTTTTTTTATAGCAAGACAAACTGTAGAATTTGGACAATACATCATCAACTACGACAATCTTGGAGGACACTAACGTTGTTAATTAAAAAATACACAAGTACATCATATAAATATAACGATTACAAAACACACCAGCGCAGAATTACCATATTTGATGATGAGCTACGATGTGTTGCTTTAAACCATTATACAAAATCAAACTGTATAAAAGTAATTTGCAGTTTAAATTGCGTTTTTTTATAGCAAGACAAACTGTAGAATTTGGACAATACATCATCAACTACGACAATCTTGGAGGACATTAAAGTTGTTAATTAAAAAATTCACAAGTACATCACATAAATATAACGATTACAAAACACACCAGCGCAGAATTACCATATTTATTGATGAGCTACGATTTGTGGCTTTAAACCACTATACAAAATCAAATTGTATAAAAGTAATTTGCAATCAGTCTTGCGTTTTTTTTTTTTTTTTCATAGCAAGACAAACTGTAGAATTTGGAAAATACATCATCAACTACGACAATCTTGGAGAACATTAAAGTTGTTAGTTAAAAAATACACAAGTACATCATATAAATATAACGACTACAAAACACACCAGCCCAGAACTACCACATTTGATGATGAGCTACGATTTGTTGCTTTAAACCAATATACAAAATCAAACTGTATAAAAGTAATTTGCAATTTGTCTTGCGTTTTTTTTATAGCAAGACAAACTGTAGAATTTGGACAATACATCATCAACTACGACAATCTTGGAGGACATTAAAGTTGTTAATTAAAAAATACACAAGTACATCATATAAATATAACGATTACAAAACACACCAGCGCAGAATTACCACATTTGATGATGAGCTACGATTTGTTGCTTTAAACCACTATTCAAAATCAAATTGTATAAAAGTAATTTGCAATTTGTTTTGCGTTTTTTTTTTTTCATAGCAAAACAAACAGTCGAATTTGGAAAATACATCATCAACTACGACAATCTTGGAGGACATTAAAGTTGTTAATTAAAAAATACACAAGTACATGTTATAAATATAACGATTACAAAACACACTAGCCCAGAATTGCCACATTTGATGATGGAGTACGATTAGTGGATTTAAACCACTATACAAAATCAAATTGTATAAAAGTAATTTGCAATTTGTCTTGCGTTTTTTTGTCGTATAGCAAGACAAACTGTAGAATTTGGACAATACATCATCAGCTACGACAATCGTGGAGGACATTAAAATTGTTAATTAAAAAATACACAAGTACATCATATAAATATAACGATTACAAAACACACCAGCGCAGAATTACTATATCTAATGATGAGCAAGGATTTGTGGCTTTAAACCACTATACAAAATCAAACTATATAAAAGTAATTTGCAATTTGTCTTGCGTTTTTTTTATAGCAAGGCAAACTGTAGAATTTTGAAACTACATCATCAACTACGACAATCTTGGAGGACATTAAAGTTGTTAATTAAAAAATACACAAGTACATGTTGTAAATATAACGATTACAAAGCACACCAGCGCAGAATTACCATATTTGATGATGAGCTATGATTTGTGGGTTTAAACCACTATACAAAATCAAACTGTATAAAAGTAATTTGCAATTTGGCCTGCGTTTTTTTTTGCATAGCAAGACAAGCTGTAGAATTTGGAAAATACATCATCAACTACGACAATCTTGGAGGACATTAAAGTTGTTAATTAAATAATACACAAGTACATCATATAATGACTACAAAACACCAGCGCAGAATTATCATGTTTGATAATAAGCCACGATTTGTGGATTGAAATCACAATACAAAAGCAAACTGTAGAAAAGTAATTTGGAATTTGCCTAAAAATGATCATCAATTACAACAATCCTTGTAAACAATCAAGTGTTGGTTGCACAATACAAAAAAAAGCGATGGAGAGGACCCCTGGTTCCACCCCGCTGTATTGCCTGAAGGGCATTTTGAATACAGCGACATCTTCTTTCCTTCGTTTTTTCTATTACATTTATGATGTTAAAAACTCACAAGTATCATCATATAAATATAACGATTACAAAACACACCAGCCCAGAATTACCATATTTGATGATGAACTACGATTTGTAGCTTTAAATCACTATTCAAAATCAAATTGTATAAAAGTAACTTGCAATTTGTCTTGCGTTTTTTTTTTTCCATAGCAAGACAAACTGTACAATTTGGAAAATACATCATCAACTACGACAATCTTGGAGGACATTAAAGTTGTTAATTAAAAAATACACAAGTACATCATATAAATATAACGACTACAAAACACACCAGCCCAGAGTTACTACATTTGATGATGAGCTACAACTTGTTGCTTTAAACCACTATACAAAATCAAACTGCATAAAAGTAATTTGCAATTTGTTTTGCGTTTCTTTATAGCAAGACAAACTGTCGAATTTGGAAAATACATCATCAACTATGACAATCTTGGAAGACATTAAAGTTGTTAATTAAAAAATGCACAAGTACATCATATAAACATATCGATTACAAAACACATCAGCGCAGAATTACCATATTTGATGATGAGCTACGATTTGTTGCTTTAAATCATTATACAAAATCAAACTGTATAAAAGTAATTTGCAATTTGTTTTGCGTTTTTTTTTTCATAGCAAGACAAACTGTAGAATTTGGAAAATACATCATCAACTACGACAATCTTGGAGGACATTAAAGTTGTTAATTAAAAAATACACAAGTACATCATATAAATATAACGACTACAAAACACACCAGCCCAGAATTGCCACATTTGATGATGAAGTACGATTTGTGGATTTAAACCACTATACAAAATCAAATTGTATAAAAGTGATTTGCAATTTGTCTTGCGTTTTTTTTATAGCAAGACAAACTGTAGAATTTGGAAAATACATCATAAACTACGGCAATCTTGGAAGACATTAAAGTTGTTAATTAAAAAATACACAAGTACATCATATAAATATATCGATTACAAAACACACCAGCGCAGAATTACCATATTTGATGATGAGCTACGATTTGTTACTTTAAACCATTATACAAAATCAAACTGTATAAAAGTAATTTGCAATTTGTCTTGCGTTTTTTTTTTCTTATAGCAAGACAAACTGTAGAATTTGGAAAATACATCATCAACTACGACAATCTTGGAGGACATTAAAGTTGTTAATTAAAAAATACACAAGTACATCATATAAATATATCGATTACAAAACACACCAGCGCAGAATTACCACATTTGATGACGAGCTACGATTTGTTGCTTTAAACCATTATACAAAATCAAACAGTATAAAAGTAATTTGCAATTTGTCTTGCGATCTTTTTTTATAGCAAGACAAACTGTACAATTTGGAAAATACATCATCAACTACGACAATCTTGGAGGACATTAAAGTTGTTAATTAAAAAATACACAAGTACATCATATAAATATAACGATTACAAAACACACCAGCGCAGAATTACCATATTTGATGATGAGCTACGATGTGTTGCTTTAAACCATTATACAAAATCAAACTGTATAAAAGTAATTTGCAGTTTGTATTGCGTTTTTTTATAGCAAGACAAACTGTAGAATTTGGACAATACATCATCAACTACGACAATCTTGGAGGACATTAAAGTTGTTAATTAAAAAATACACAAGTACATCACATAAATATAACGATTACAAAACACACCAGCGCAGAATTACCATATTTATTGATGAGCTACGATTTGTGGCTTTAAACCACTATACAAAATCAAATTGTATAAAAGTAATTTGCAATTAGTCTTGCGTTTTTTTTTTTTCATAGCAAGACAAACTGTAGAATTTGGAAAATACATCATCAACTACGACAATCTTGGAGAACATTAAAGTTGTTAATTAAAAAATACACAAGTACATCATATAAATATAACGACTACAAAACACACCAGCCCAAAACTACCACATTTGATGATGAGCTACGATTTGTTGCTTTAAACCAATATACAAAATCAAACTGTATAAAAGTAATTTGCAATTTGTCTTGCGTTTTTTTTATAGCAAGACAAACTGTAGAATTTGGACAATACATCATCAACTACGACAATCTTGGAAAACACTAAAGTTGTTAATTAAAAAATACACAAGTACATCATATAAATATAACGATTACAAAACACACCAGCGCAGAATTACCACATTTGATGATGAGCTACGATTTGTTGCTTTAAACCACTATACAAAATCAAATTGTATAAAAGTAATTTGCAATTTGTTTTGCGTTTTTTTTTCATAGCAAGACAAACGGTAGAATTTGGAAAATACATCATCAACTACGACAATCTTGGAGGACATTAAAGTTGTTAATTAAAAAATACACAAGTACATGTTATAAATATAACGATTACAAAACACACTAGCCCAGAATTGCCACATTTGATTATGGAGTACGATTTGTGGATTTAAACCACTATACAAAATCAAATTGTATAAAAGTAATTTGCAATTTGTCTTGCGTTTTTTTTTTCTTATAGCAAGACAAACTGTAGAATTTGGACAATACATCATCAGCTACGACAATCTTGGAGGACATTAAAGTTGTCAATTAAAAAATACACAAGTACATCATATAAATATAACGATTACAAAACACACCAGCGCAGAATTGCTATATCTGATGATGAGCAACGATTTGTGGCTTTAAACCACTATACAAAATCAAACTATATAAAAGTAATTTGCAATTTGTCTTGCGTTTTTTTTATAGCAAGGCAAACTGTAGAATTTGGAAACTACATCATCAACTACGACAATCTTGGAGGACATTAAAGTTGTTAATTAAAAAAATACACAAGTACATGTTGTAAATATAACGATTACAAAGCACACCAGCGCAGAATTACCATATTTGATGATGAGCTATGATTTGTGGGTTTAAACCACTATACAAAATCAAACTGTATAAAAGTAATTTGCAACTTGTCTTGCGTTTTTTATAGCAAGACAAACTGTAGAATTTGGAAAATACATCATCAACTACGACAATCTTGGAGGACATTAAAGTTGTTAATTAAAAAATACACAAGTACATCATATAAATATATAGATTACAAAACACACCAGCGCAGAATTACCATATTCGATGATGAGCTACCATTTGTTGCTTTAAAACCATTATAAAATGTCAAACTGTATAAAAGTAATTTGCAAATTGTCTTGCGTTTCTTATAGCAAGACAAACTGTAGAATTTGGAAAATACATCATCAACTACGACAATCTTGGAGGACATTAAAGTTGTTAATTAAAAAATACACAAGTACATCATATAAATATATCGATTACAAAACACACCAGCGCAGAGTTACCATATTTGATGATGAGCTACGATTTGTTGCTTTAAACTAATATACAAAATCAAACTGTATAAAAGTAATTTGCAATTTGTCTTGCGTTTTTTTTTATAGCAAGACAAACTGTAGAATTTGGAAAATACATCATCAACTACGACAATCTTGGAGGACATTAAAGTTGTTAATTAAAAAATACACAAGTACATCATATAAATATATCGACTACAAAACACACCAGCCCAGAATTGCCACATTTGATGATGAAGTACGATTTGTGGATTTAAACCACTATACAAAATCTTGGAGGACATTAAAGTTGTTAATTGAAAAATACACAAGTACATCACATAAATATATCGATTACAAAACACACCAGCCCAGAGTTACTACATTTGATGATGAGCTAAGATTTGTTGCTTTAAACCATTATACAAAATCAAACTGCATAAAAGTAATTTGCAATTTGTTTTGCGTTTCTTTATAGCAAGACAAACTGTAGAATTTGGAAAATACATCATCAACTACGACAATCTTGGAAGACATTAAAGTTGTTAATTAAAAAATACACAAGTACATCATATAAATATAACGACTACAAAACACACCAGCCCAGAATTACCACATTTGATGATGAGCTACGATTTGTTGCTT
The DNA here is from genome assembly GCA_963971325.1 of Aphodius granarius. NCBI lineage: Eukaryota > Metazoa > Arthropoda > Insecta > Coleoptera > Scarabaeidae > Aphodius > Aphodius granarius. The sequence continues at coordinate 9,554,933 of OZ020225.1, forward strand.
TAACCCATCATACAAAATCAAACTGTATAAAAGTAATTTGCAATTTGTCTTGCGTTTTTTTTTTCATAGCAAGACAAGCTGTAGAATTAGGAAAATACATCATCAACTACGACAATCTTGGAGGACATTAAAGTTGCTAATTAAAAATTACACAAGTACATCATATAAATATAACGATTACAAAACACACCAGCGCAGAATTACCATATTGATGATGAGCTACGATTTGTTGCTTTAAACCAATATACAAAATCAAACTATATAAAAGTAATTTGCAATTTGTCTTGCGTTTTTTTATATAGCAAGACAAACTGTAGAATTTGGACAGTACATCATCAACTGCGACAAACTTGGAAGACATTAAAGTAGTTAATTAAAAAATACACAAGTACATCATATAAATATAACGATTACAAAACACACCAGCGCAGAATTACCATATTTGATGATGAGCTACGATTTGTTGCTTTAAACCATTATACAAAATCAAACTGTATAAAAGTAATTTGCAGTTTGTATTGCGTTTTTTTATAGCAAGACAAACTGTAAAATTTGTACAATACATCATCAACTACGACAATCTTGGAGGACATTAAAGTTGTTAATTAAAAAATACACAAGTACATCATATAAATATAACGATTACAAAACACACCAGCGCAGAATTACCATATTTGATGATGAGCTACGATTTGTTGCTTTAAAACAATTATAAAAAGTCAAACTGTATAAAAGTGATTTGCAAATTGTCTTGCGTTTTTTATAGCAAGACAAACTGTAGAATTTGGAAAATACATCATCAACTACGACAATCTTGGAGGACATTAAAGTTGTTAATTAAAAAATACACAAGTACATCATATAAATATATCGATTACAAAACACACCAGCGCAGAATTACCATATTTGATGATGAGCTACGATTTGTTGCTTTAAAACTATTATAAAAAGTCAAACTGTATAAAAGTAATTTGCGAATTGTCTTGCGTTTTTTATAGCAAGACAAACTGTAGAATTTGGAAAATACATCATCAACTACGACAATCTTGGAGGACATTAAAGTTGTTAATTAAAAAATACACAAGTACATCATATAAATATATCGATTACAAAACACACCAGCGCAGAGTTACCATATTTGATGATGAGCTACGATTTGTTGCCTTAAACCAATATACAAAATCAAACTGTATAAAAGTAATTTGCAACTTGTCTTGGGTTTTTTTTTATAGCAAGACAAACTGTAGAATTTGGAAAATACATCATCAACTACGACAATCTTGGAGGACATTAAAGTTGTTAATTAAAAAATACACAAGTACATCATATAAATATATCGACTACAAAACACACCAGCCCAGAATTGCCACATTTGATGATGAAGTACGATTTGTGCATTTAAACCACTATACAAAATCTTGGAGGACATTAAGATTGTTAATTGAAAAATACACAAGTACATCATATAAATATATCGATTACAAAACACACCAGCGCAGAATTACCATATTTGATGATGAGCTACGATTTGTTGCTTTAAACCAATATACAAAATCAAACTGTATAAAAGTAATTTGCAATTTGTCTTGCGTTTTTGTTTATACCAAGACAAACTGTAGAATTTGGAAAATACATCAGCAACTACGACAATCTTGGAGGACATTAAAGTTGCTAATTAAAAATTACACAAGTACATCATATAAATATAACGATTACAAAACACACGAGCGCAGAATTACCATATTGATGATGAGCTACGATTTGTTGCTTTAAACCAATATACAAAATCAAACTATATAAAAGTAATTTGCAATTTGTCTTGCGTTTTTTTTTATAGCAAGGCAAACTGTAGAATTTGGACAATACATCATCAACTACGACAATCTTGGAGGACATTAAAGTTGTTAATTAAAAAATACACAAGTACATCATATAAATATAACGATTACAAAACACACCAGCGCAGAATTACCATATTTGATGATGAGCTACGATTTGTTGCTTTAAACCATTATACAAAATCAAACTGTATAAAAGTAATTTGCGGTTTGTATTGCGTTTTTTTAAAGCAAGACAAACTGTAGAATTTGGAAAATACATCATCAACTACGACAATCTTGGAAGACATTAAAGTTGTTAATTAAAAAATACACAAGTACATCATATAAATATAACGACTACAAAACACACCAGCCCAAAACTACCACATTTGATGATGAGCTACGATTTGTTGCTTTAAACCAATATACAAAATCAAACTGTATAAAAGTAATTTGCAATTTGTCTTGCGTTTTTTTTTTATAGCAAGACAAACTGTAGAATTTGGACAATACATCATCAACTACGACAATCTTGGAAAACATTAAAGTTGTTAATTAAAAAATACACAAGTACATCATACAAATATAACGATTACAAAACACACCAGCGCAGAATTACCACATTTGATGATGAGCTACGATTTGTTGCTTTAAACCACTATACAAAATCAAATTGTATAAAAGTAATTTGCAATTTGTTTTGCGTTTTTTTTTTTTCATAGCAAGACAAACGGTAGAATTTGGAAAATACATCATCAACTACGACAATCTTGGAGGACATTAAAGTTGTTAATTAAAAAATACACAAGTACATGTTATAAATATAACGATTACAAAACACACTAGCCCAGAATTGCCACATTTGATTATGGAGTACGATTTGTGGATTTAAACCACTATACAAAGTCAAATTGTATAAAAGTAATTTGCAATTTGTCTTGCGTTTTTTTTTTCTTATAGCAAGACAAACTGTAGAATTTGGACAATACATCATCAGCTACGACAATCTTGGAGGACATTAAAGTTGTCAATTAAAAAATACACAAGTACATCATATAAATATAACGATTACAAAACACACCAGCGCAGAATTACTATATCTGATGATGAGCAACGATTTGTGGCTTTAAACCACTATACAAAATCAAACTATATAAAAGTAATTTGCAATTTGTCTTGCGTTTTTTTTATACCAAGGCAAACTGTAGAATTTGGAAACTACATCATCAACTACGACAATCTTGGAGGACATTAAAGTTGTTAATTAAAAAAATACACAAGTACATGTTGTAAATATAACGATTACAAAGCACACCAGCGCAGAATTACCATATTTGATGATGAGCTATGATTTGTGGGTTTAAACCACTATACAAAATCAAACTGTATAAAAGTAATTTGCAATTTGGCCTGCGTTTTTTTTTGCATAGCAAGACAAGCTGTAGAATTTGGAAAATACATCATCAACTACGACAATCTTGGAGGACATTAAAGTTGTTAATTAAATAATACACAAGTACATCATATAAATATAATGACTACAAAACACCAGCGCAGAATTATCATGTTTGATAATAAGCCACGATTTGTGGATTGAAATCACAATACAAAAGCAAACTGTAGAAAAGTAATTTGGAATTTGCCTAAAAATGATCATCAATTACAACAATTCTTGTAAACAATCAAGTGTTGGTTGCACAATACAAAAAAAAGCGAAGGAGAGGACCCCTCGTTCCACCCCGCTGTATTGCCTGAAGGGCATTTTGAATACAGCGACATCTTCTTTCCTTCGTTTTTTCTATTATATTTATGATGTTAAAAACTCACAAGTATCATCATATAAATATAACGATTACAAAACACACCAGCCCAGAATTACCATATTTGATGATGAGCTACGATTTGTGGCTTTAAACCACTATTCAAAATCAAATTGTATAAAAGTAACTTGCAATTTGTCTTGCGTTTTTTTTTTTTTCATAGCAAGACAAACTGTACAATTTGGAAAATACATCATCAACTACGACAATCTTGGAGGACATTAAAGTTGTTAATTAAAAAATACACAAGTACATCATATAAATATAACGACTACAAAACACACCAGCCCAGAGTTACTACATTTGATGATGAGCTACGATTTGTTGCTTTAACCCATTATACAAAATCAAACTGCATAAAAGTAATTTGCAATTTGTTTTGCGTTTCTTTATAGCAAGACAAACTGTAGAATTTGGAAAATACATCATCAACTACGACAATCTTGGAAGACATTAAAGTTGTTAATTAAAAAATGCACAAGTACATCATAAAATATGTCGATTACAAAACACACCAGCGCAGAATTACCATATTTGATGATGAGCTACGATTTGTTGCTTTAAACCATTATACAAAATCAAACTGTATAAAAGTAATTTGCAATTTGTTTTGCGTTTTTTTTTTTTCATAGCAAGACAAACTGTAGAATTTGGAAAATACATCATCAACTACGACAATCTTGGAGGACATTAAAGTTGTTAATTAAAAAATACACAAGTACATCATATAAATATAACGACTACAAAACACACCAGCCCAGAATTACCACATTTGATGATGAGCTACGATTTGTTGCTTTAACCCATCATACAAAATCAAACTGTATAAAAGTAATTTGCAATTTGTCTTGCGTTTTTTTTTCATAGCAAGACAAGCTGTAGAATTAGGAAAATACATCATCAACTACGACAATCTTGGAGGACATTAAAATTGCTAATTAAAAATTACAAAAGTACATCATATAAATATAACGATTACAAAACACACCAGCGCAGAATTACCATATTTGATGATGAGCTACGATTTGTTGCTTTAAAACCATTATAAAAAGTCAAACTGTATAAAAGTAATTTGCAAATTGTCTTGCGTTTTTTATAGCAAGACAAACTGTAGAATTTGGAAAATACATCATCAACTACGACAATCTTGGAGGACATTAAAGTTGTTAATTAAAAAATACACAAGTACATCATACAAATATATCGATTACAAAACACACCAGCGCAGAATTACCATATTTGAACATGAGCTACGATTTGTTGCTTTAAACCAATATACAAAATCAAGCTGTATAAAAGTAATTTGCAATTTGTCTTGCGTTTTTGTTTATACCAAGACAAACTGTAGAATTTGGAAAATACATCATCAACTACGACAATCTTGGAGGACATTAAAGTTGCTAATTAAAAATTACACAAGCACATCATATAAATATATCGACTACAAAACACACCTGCCCAGAATTGCCACATTTGATGATGAAGTATGATTTGTGGATTTAAACCACTATACAAAATCTTGGAGGACATTAAAGTTGTTAATTGAAAAATACACAAGTACATCATATAAATATATCGATTACAAAACACACCAGCGCAGAATTACCATATTTGATGATGAGCTACGATTTGTTGCTTTAAACTAATATACAAAATCAAACTGTATAAAAGTAATTTGCAATTTGTCTTGCGTTTTTGTTTATACCAAGACAAACTGTAGAATTTGGAAAATACATCATCAACTACGACAATCTTGGAGGACATTAAAGTTGCTAATTAAAAATTACACAAGTACATCATATAAATATAACGATTACAAAACACACCAGCGCAGAATTACCATATTGATGATGAGCTACGATTTGTTGCTTTAAACCAATATACAAAATCAAACTATATAAAAGTAATTTGCAATTTGTCTTGCGTTTTTTTTTATAGCAAGGCAAACTGTAGAATTTGGACAATACATCATCAACTACGACAATCTTGGAGGACATTAATGTTGTTAATTAAAAAATACACAAGTACATCATATAACTATAACGATTACAAAACACACCAGCGCAGAATTACCATATTTGATGATGAGCTACGATTTGTTGCTTTAAACCATTATACAAAATCAAACTGTATAAAAGTAATTTGCGGTTTGTATTGTGTTTTTTTAAAGCAAGACAAACTGTAGAATTTGGAAAATACATCATCAACTACGACAATCTTTGAGGACATTAAAGTTGTTAATTAAAAAATACACAAGTACATCACATAAATATAACGATTACAAAACACACCAGCGCAGAATTACCATATTTATTGATGAGCTACGATTTGTGGCTTTAAACCACTATACAAAATCAAATTGTATAAAAGTAATTTGCAATTAGTCTTGCGTTTTTTTTCATAGCAAGACAAACTGTAGAATTTGGAAAATACATCATCAACTACGACAATCTTGGAATACATTAAAGTTGTTAATTAAAAAATACACAAATACATCATATAAATATAACGACTACAAAACCCACCAGCCCAGAATTACCACATTTGATGGTGAGCTACGATTTGTTGCTTTAAACCATCATACAAAATCAAACTGTATAAAAGTAATTTGCAATTTGTCTTGCGTTTTTTTTTTTCATAGCAAGACAAACTATAGAATTTGGAAAATACATCATCAACTACGACAATCTTGGAGGACACTAAAGTTGCTAATTAAAAATTACACAAGTACATCATATAAATATAACGATTACAAAACACACCAGCGCAGAATTACCATATTGATGATGAGCTACGATTTGTTGCTTTAAACCAATATACAAAATCAAACTATATAAAAGTAATTTTCAATTTGTCTTGCGTTTTTTTTTTTATAGCAAGACAAACTGTAGAATTTGGACAATACATCATCAACTACGACAATCTTGGAGGACATTAAAGTTGTTAATTAAAAAATACACAAGTACATCATATAAATATAACGATTACAAAACACACCAGCGCAGAATTACCATATTTGATGATGAGCTACGATGTGTTGCTTTAAACCGTTATACAAAATCAAACTGTATAAAAGTAATTTGCAGTTTGTATTGCGTTTTTTTATAGCAAGACAAACTGTAGAATTTGGACAATACATCATCAACTACGACAATCTTGGAGGACATTAAAGTTGTTAATTAAAAAATACACAAGTACATCACATAAATATAACGATTACAAAACACACCAGCGCAGAATTACCATATTTATTGATGAGCTACGATTTGTGGCTTTAAACCACTATACAAAATCAAATTGTATAAAAGTAATTTGCAATTAGTCTTGCGTTTTTTTTTCATAGCAAGACAAACTGTAGAATTTGGAAAATACATCATCAACTACAACAATCTTGGAGAACATTAAAGTTGTTAATTAAAAAATACACAAGTACATCATATAAATATAACGACTACAAAACACACCAGCCCAAAATTACCACATTTGATGATGAGCTACGATTTGTTGCTTTAAACCAATATACAAAATCAAACTGTATAAAAGTAATTTGCAATTTGTCTTGCATTTTTTTTATAGCAAGACAAACTGTAGAATTTGGACAATACATCATCAACTACGACAATCTTGGAAGACATTAAAGTTGTTAATTAAAAAATACACAAGTACATCATATAAATATAACGATTACAAAACACACCAGCGCAGAATTACCACATTTGATGATGAGCTACGATTTGTTGCTTTAAACCACTATACAAAATCAAATTGTATAAAAGTAATTTGCAATTTGTTTTGCGTTTTTTGTTTCATAGCAAGACAAACAGTAGAATTTGGAAAGTACATCATCAACTACGACAATCTTGGAGGACATTAAAGTTGTTAATTAAAAAATACACAAGTACATGTTATAAATATAACGATTACAAAACACACTAGCCCAGAATTGCCACATTTGATGATGGAGTACGATTTGTGGATTTAAACCACTATACAAAATCAAATTGTATAAAAGTAATTTGCAATTTGTCTTGCGTTTTTTTTTTGCAAGGCAAACTGTAGAATTTGGAAACTACATCATGAACTACGACAATCTTGGAGGACATTAAAGTTGTTAATTAAAAAAATACACATGTACATGTTGTAAATATAACGATTACAAAGCACACCAGCGCAGAATTACCATATTTGATGATGAGCTATGATTTGTGGGTTTAAACCACTATACAAAATCAAACTGTATAAAAGTAATTTGCAATTTGGCCTGCGTTTTTTTTGCATCGCAAGACAAGCTGTAGAATTTGGAAAATACATCATCAACTACGACAATCTTGGAGGACATTAAAGTTGTTAATTAAATAATACACAAGTACATCATATAAATATAATGACTACAAAACACCAGCGCAGAATTATCATGTTTGATAATAAGCCACGATTTGTGGATTGAAATCACAATACAAAAGCAAACTGTAGAAAAGTAATTTGGAATTTGCCTAAAAATGATCATCAATTACAACAATCCTTGTAAACAATCAAGTGTTGGTTGCACAATACAAAAAAAAGCGAAGGAGAGGACCCCTCGTTCCACCCCGCTGTATTGCCTGAAGGGCATTTTGAATACAGCGACATCTTCTTTCCTTCGTTTTTTCTATTACATTTATGATGTTAAAAACTCACAAGTATCATCATATAAATATAACGATTACAAAACACACCAGCCCAGAATTACCATATTTGATGATGAGCTACGATTTGTGGCTTTAAACCACTATTCAAAATCAAATTGTATAAAAGTAACTTGCAATTTGTCTTGCGTTTTTTTTTTCATAGCTAGACAAACTGTACAATTTGGAAAATACATCATCAACTACGACAATCTTGGAGGACATTAAAGTTGTTAATTAAAAAATACACAAGTACATCATATAAATATAACGACTACAAAACACACCAGCCCAGAGTTACTACATTTGATGATGAGCTACGATTTGTTGCTTTAACCCATTATACAAAATCAAACTGCATAAAAGTAATTTGCAATTTGTTTTGCGTTTCTTTATAGCAAGACAAACTGTAGAATTTGGAAAATACATCATCAACTACGACAATCTTGGAAGACATTAAAGTTGTTAATTAAAAAATGCACAAGTACATCATATAAATATATCGATTACAAAACACACCAGCACAGAATTACCATATTTGATGATGAGCTACGATTTGTTGCTTTAAACCATTATACAAAATCAAACTGTATAAAAGTAATTTGCAATTTGTTTTGCGTTTTTTTTTTCATAGCAAGACAAACTGTAGAATTTGGAAAATACATCATCAACTACGACAATCTTGGAGGACATTAAAGTTGTTAATTAAAAAATACACAAGTACATCATATAAATATAACGACTACAAAACACACCAGCCCAGAATTACCACATTTGATGATGAGCTACGATTTGTTGCTTTAACCCATCATACAAAATCGAACTGTATAAAAGTAATTTGCAATTTGTCTTGCGTTTTTTTTTCATAGCAAGACAAGCTGTAGAATTAGGAAAATACATCATCAACTACGACAATCTTGGAGGACATTAAAGTTGCTAATTAAAAATTACACAAGTACATCATATAAATATAACGATTACAAAACACACCAGCGCAGAATTACCATATTGATGATGAGCTACGATTTGTTGCTTTAAACCAATATACAAAATCAAACTATATAAAAGTTATTTGCAATTTGTCTTGCGTTCTTTTTATAGCAAGACAAACTGTAGAATTTGGACAATACATCATCAACTGCGACAAACTTGGAGGACATTAAAGTTGTTAATTAAAAAATACACAAGTACATCATATAAATATAACGATTACAAAACACACCAGCGCAGAATTACCATATTTGATGATGAGCTACGATTTGTTGCTTTAAACCATTATACAAAATCAAACTGTATAAAAGTAATTTGCAGTTTGTATTGCGTTTTTTTATAGCAAGACAAACTGTAAAATTTGGACAATACATCATCAACTACGACAATCTTGGAGGACATTAAAGTTGTTAATTAAAAAATACACAAGTACATCATATAAATATAACGATTACAAAACACACCAGCGCAGAATTACCATATTTGGTGATGAGCTACGATTTGTTGCTTTAAAACCATTATAAAAAGTCAAACTGTATAAAAGTAATTTGCAAATTGTCTTGCGTTTTTTATAGCAAGACAAACTGTAGAATTTGGAAAATACATCATCAACTACGACAATCTTGGAGGACATTAAAGTTGTTAATTAAAAAATACACAAGTACATCATATAAATATATAGATTACAAAACACACCAGCGCAGAATTACCATATTTGATGATGAGCTACGATTTGTTGCTTTAAAACCATTATAAAATGTCAAACTGTATAAAAGTAATTTGCAAATTGTCTTGCGTTTCTTATAGCAAGACAAGCTGTAGAATTTGGAAAATACATCATCAACTACGACAATCTTGGAGGACATTAAAGTTGTTAATTAAAAAAATACACAAGTGCATCATATAAATATATCGATTACAAAACACACCAGCGCAGAGTTACCATATTTGATGATGAGCTACGATTTGTTGCTTTAAACCAATATACAAAATCAAACTGTATAAAAGTAATTTGCAATTTGTCTTGCGTTTTTTTTATAGCAAGACAAACTGTAGAATTTGGAAAATACATCATCAACTACGACAATCTTGGAGGACATTAAAGTTGTTAATTAAAAAATACACAAGTACATCATATAAATATATCGACTACAAAACACACCAGCCCAGAATTGCCACATTTGATGATGAAGTACGATTTGTGGATTTAAACCACTATACAAAATCTTGGAGGACATTAAAGTTGTTAATTAAAAAATACACAAGTACATCATATAAATATAACGACTACAAAACACACCAGCCCAGAATTACCACATTTGATGATGAGCTACGATTTGTTGCTTTAACCCATCATACAAAATCGAACTGTATAAAAGTAATTTGCAATTTGTCTTGCGTTTTTTTTTCATAGCAAGACAAGCTGTAGAATTAGGAAAATACATCATCAACTACGACAATCTTGGAGGACATTAAAGTTGCTAATTAAAAATTACACAAGTACATCATATAAATATAACGATTACAAAACACACCAGCGCAGAATTACCATATTGATGATGAGCTACGATTTGTTGCTTTAAACCAATATACAAAATCAAACTATATAAAAGTTATTTGCAATTTGTCTTGCGTTCTTTTTATAGCAAGACAAACTGTAGAATTTGGACAATACATCATCAACTGCGACAAACTTGGAGGACATTAAAGTTGTTAATTAAAAAATACACAAGTACATCATATAAATATAACGATTACAAAACACACCAGCGCAGAATTACCATATTTGATGATGAGCTACGATTTGTTGCTTTAAACCATTATACAAAATCAAACTGTATAAAAGTAATTTGCAGTTTGTATTGCGTTTTTTTATAGCAAGACAAACTGTAAAATTTGGACAATACATCATCAACTACGACAATCTTGGAGGACATTAAAGTTGTTAATTAAAAAATACACAAGTACATCATATAAATATAACGATTACAAAACACACCAGCGCAGAATTACCATATTTGGTGATGAGCTACGATTTGTTGCTTTAAAACCATTATAAAAAGTCAAACTGTATAAAAGTAATTTGCAAATTGTCTTGCGTTTTTTATAGCAAGACAAACTGTAGAATTTGGAAAATACATCATCAACTACGACAATCTTGGAGGACATTAAAGTTGTTAATTAAAAAATACACAAGTACATCATATAAATATATAGATTACAAAACACACCAGCGCAGAATTACCATATTTGATGATGAGCTACGATTTGTTGCTTTAAAACCATTATAAAATGTCAAACTGTATAAAAGTAATTTGCAAATTGTCTTGCGTTTCTTATAGCAAGACAAGCTGTAGAATTTGGAAAATACATCATCAACTACGACAATCTTGGAGGACATTAAAGTTGTTAATTAAAAAAATACACAAGTGCATCATATAAATATATCGATTACAAAACACACCAGCGCAGAGTTACCATATTTGATGATGAGCTACGATTTGTTGCTTTAAACCAATATACAAAATCAAACTGTATAAAAGTAATTTGCAATTTGTCTTGCGTTTTTTTTATAGCAAGACAAACTGTAGAATTTGGAAAATACATCATCAACTACGACAATCTTGGAGGACATTAAAGTTGTTAATTAAAAAATACACAAGTACATCATATAAATATATCGACTACAAAACACACCAGCCCAGAATTGCCACATTTGATGATGAAGTACGATTTGTGGATTTAAACCACTATACAAAATCTTGGAGGACATTAAAGTTGTTAATTGAAAAATACACAAGTACATCATATAAATATATCGATTACAAAACACACCAGCCCAGAGTTACTACATTTGATGATGAGCTAAGATTTGTTGCTTTAAACCATTATACAAAATCAAACTGCATAAAAGTAATTTGCAATTTGTTTTGCGTTTCTTTATAGCAAGACAAACTGTAGAATTTGGAAAATACATCATCAACTACGACAATCTTGGAAGACACTAAAGTTGCTAATTAAAAATTACACAAGTACATCATATAAATATAACGATTACAAAACACACCAGCGCAGAATTACCATATTTGATGATGAGCTACGATTTGTTGCTTTAAACCATTATACAAAATCAAACTGTATAAAAGTAATTTGCAGTTTGTATTGCGTTTTTTTATAGCAAGACAAACTGTAAAATTTGGACAATACATCATCAACTACGACAATCTTGGAGGACATTAAAGTTGTTAATTAAAAAATACACAAGTACATCATATAAATATAACGATTACAAAACACACCAGCGCAGAATTACCATATTTGATGATGAGCTACGATTTGTTGCTTTAAAACAATTATAAAAAGTCAAACTGTATAAAAGTGATTTGCAAATTGTCTTGCGTTTTTTATAGCAAGACAAACTGTAGAATTAGGAAAATACATCATCAACTACGACAATCTTGGAGGACATTAAAGTTGCTAATTAAAAATTACACAAGTACATCATATAAATATGACGATTACAAAACACACCAGCGCAGAATTACCATATTGATGATGAGCTACGATTTGTTGCTTTAAACCAATATACAAAATCAAACTATATAAAAGTAATTTGCAATTTGTCTTGCGTTTTTTTATATAGCAAGACAAACTGTAGAATTTGGACAGTACATCATCAACTGCGACAAACTTGGAGGACATTAAAGTTGTTAATTAAAAAATACACAAGTACATCATATAAATATAACGATTACAAAACACATCAGCGCAGAATTACCATATTTGATGATGAGCTACGATTTGTTGCTTTAAACCATTATACAAAATCAAACTGTATAAAAGTAATTTGCAGTTTGTATTGCGTTTTTTTATAGCAAGACAAACTGTAAAATTTGGACAATACATCATCAACTACGACAATCTTGGAGGACATTAAAGTTGTTAATTAAAAAATACACAAGTACATCATATAAATATAACGATTACAAAACACACCAGCGCAGAATTACCATATTTGATGATGAGCTACGATTTGTTGCTTTAAAACAATTATAAAAAGTCAAACTGTATAAAAGTGATTTGCAAATTGTCTTGCGTTTTTTATAGCAAGACAAACTGTAGAATTTGGAAAATACATCATCAACTACGACAATCTTGGAGGACATTAAAGTTGTTAATTAAAAAATACACAAGTACATCATATAAATATATCGATTACAAAACACACCAGCGCAGAATTACCATATTTGATGATGAGCTACGATTTGTTGCTTTAAAACTATTATAAAAAGTCAAACTGTATAAAAGTAATTTGCGAATTGTCTTGCGTTTTTTATAGCAAGACAAACTGTAGAATTTGGAAAATACATCATCAACTACGACAATCTTGGAGGGCATTAAAGTTGTTAATTAAAAAATACACAAGTACATCATATAAATATATCGATTACAAAACACACCAGCGCAGAGTTACCATATTTGATGATGAGCTACGATTTGTTGCCTTAAACCAATATACAAAATCAAACTGTATAAAAGTAATTTGCAACTTGTCTTGCGTTTTTTTTTATAGCAAGACAAGCTGTAGAATTTGGAAAATACATCATCAACTACGACAATCTTGGAGGACATTAAAGTTGTTAATTAAAAAATACACAAGTACATCATATAAATATATCGACTACAAAACACACCAGCCCAGAATTGCCACATTTGATGATGAAGTACGATTTGTGCATTTAAACCACTATACAAAATCTTGGAGGACATTAAGATTGTTAATTGAAAAATACACAAGTACATCATATAAATATATCGATTACAAAACACACCAGCGCAGAATTACCATATTTGATGATGAGCTACGATTTGTTGCTTTAAACCAATATACAAAATCAAACTGTATAAAAGTAATTTGCAATTTGTCTTGCGTTTTTGTTTATACCAAGACAAACTGTAGAATTTGGAAAATACATCAGCAACTACGACAATCTTGGAGGACATTAAAGTTGCTAATTAAAAATTACACAAGTACATCATATAAATATAACGATTACAAAACACACCAGCGCAGAATTACCATATTGATGATGAGCTACGATTTGTTGCTTTAAACCAATATACAAAATCAAACTATATAAAAGTAATTTGCAATTTGTCTTGCGTTTTTTTTTTATAGCAAGGCAAACTGTAGAATTTGGACAATACATCATCAACTACGACAATCTTGGAGGACATTAAAGTTGTTAATTAAAAAATACACAAGTACATCATATAAATATAACGATTACAAAACACACCAGCGCAGAATTACCATATTTGATGATGAGCTACGATTTGTTGCTTTAAACCATTATACAAAATCAAACTGTATAAAAGTAATTTGCGGTTTGTATTGGTTTTTTTTAAAGCAAGACAAACTGTAGAATTTGGAAAATACATCATCAACTACGACAATCTTGGAAGACATTAAAGTTGTTAATTAAAAAATACACAAGTACATCATATAAATATAACGACTACAAAACACACCAGCCCAGAATTACCACATTTGATGATGAGCTACGATTTGTTGCTTTAACCCATCATACAAAATCAAACTGTATAAAAGTAATTTGCAATTTGTCTTGCGTTTTTTTTTTCATAGCAAGACAAGCTGTAGAATTAGGAAAATACATCATCAACTACGACAATCTTGGAGGACATTAAAGTTGCTAATTAAAAATTACACAAGTACATCATATAAATATAACGATTACAAAATACACCAGCGCAGAATTACCATATTGATGATGAGCTACGATTTGTTGCTTTAAACCAATATACAAAATCAAACTATATAAAAGTAATTTGCAATTTGTCTTGCGTTTTTTTATATAGCAAGACAAACTGTAGAATTTGGACAGTACATCATCAACTGCGACAAACTTGGAGGACATTAAAGTTGTTAATTAAAAAATACACAAGTACATCATATAAATATAACGATTACAAAACACACCAGCGCAGAATTACCATATTTGATGATGAGCTACGATTTGTTGCTTTAAACCATTATACAAAATCAAACTGTATAAAAGTAATTTGCAGTTTGTATTGCGTTTTTTTATAGCAAGACAAACTGTAAAATTTGGACAATACATCATCAACTACGACAATCTTGGAGGACATTAAAGTTGTTAATTAAAAAATACACAAGTACATCATATAAATATAACGATTACAAAACACACCAGCGCAGAATTACCATATTTGATGATGAGCTACGATTTGTTGCTTTAAAACAATTATAAAAAGTCAAACTGTATAAAAGTGATTTGCAAATTGTCTTGCGTTTTTTATAGCAAGACAAACTGTAGAATTAGGAAAATACATCATCAACTACGACAATCTTGGAGGACATTAAAGTTGCTAATTAAAAATTACACAAGTACATCATATAAATATAACGATTACAAAACACACCAGCGCAGAATTACCATATTGATGATGAGCTACGATTTGTTGCTTTAAACCAATATACAAAATCAAACTATATAAAAGTAATTTGCAATTTGTCTTGGGTTTTTTTATATAGCAAGACAAACTGTAGAATTTGGACAGTACATCATCAACTGCGACAAACTTGGAGGACATTAAAGTTGTTAATTAAAAAATACACAAGTACATCATATAAATATAACGATTACAAAACACACCAGCGCAGAATTACCATATTTGATGATGAGCTACGATTTGTTGCTTTAAACCATTATACAAAATCAAACTGTATAAAAGTAATTTGCAGTTTGTATTGCGTTTTTTTATAGCAAGACAAACTGTAAAATTTGGACAATACATCATCAACTACGACAATCTTGGAGGACATTAAAGTTGTTAATTAAAAAATACACAAGTACATCATATAAATATAACGATTACAAAACACACCAGCGCAGAATTACCATATTTGATGATGAGCTACGATTTGTTGCTTTAAAACAATTATAAAAAGTCAAACTGTATAAAAGTGATTTGCAAATTGTCTTGCGTTTTTTATAGCAAGACAAACTGTAGAATTTGGAAAATACATCATCAACTACGACAACCTTGGAGGACATTAAAGTTGTTAATTAAAACATACACAAGTACATAATATAAATATATCGATTACAAAACACACCAGCGCAGAATTACCATATTTGATGATGAGCTACGATTTGTTGCTTTAAAACTATTATAAAAAGTCAAACTGTATAAAAGTAATTTGCGAATTGTCTTGCGTTTTTTATAGCAAGACAAACTGTAGAATTTGGAAAATACATCATCAACTACGACAATCTTGGAGGACATTAAAGTTGTTAATTAAAAAATACACAAGTACATCATATAAATATATCGATTACAAAACACACCAGCGCAGAGTTACCATACTTGATGATGAGCTACGATTTGTTGCCTTAAACCAATATACAAAATCAAACTGTATAAAAGTAATTTGCAACTTGTCTTGCGTTTTTTTTTATAGCAAGACAAACTGTAGAATTTGGAAAATACATCATCAACTACGACAATCTTGGAGGACATTAAAGTTGTTAATTAAAAAATACACAAGTACATCATATAAATATATCGACTACAAAACACACCAGCCCAGAATTGCCACATTTGATGATGAAGTACGATTTGTGCATTTAAACCACTATACAAAATCTTGGAGGACATTAAGATTGTTAATTGAAAAATACACAAGTACATCATATAAATATATCGATTACAAAACACACCAGCGCAGAATTACCATATTTGATGATGAGCTACGATTTGTTGCTTTAAACCAATATACAAAATCAAACTGTATAAAAGTAATTTGCAATTTGTCTTGCGTTTTTGTTTATACCAAGACAAACTGTAGAATTTGGAAAATACATCAGCAACTACGACAATCTTGGAGGACATTAAAGTTGTTAATTAAAAAATACACCAGTACATCACATAAATATAACGATTACAAAACACACCAGCGCAGAATTACCATATTTATTGATGAGCTACGATTTGTGGCTTTAAACCACTATACAAAATCAAATTGTATAAAAGTAATTTGCAATTAGTCTTGCGTTTTTTTTTTTTTTTTCATAGCAAGACAAACTGTAGAATTTGGAAAATACATCGTCAACTACGACAATCTTGGAATACATTAAAGTTGTTAATTAAAAAATACACAAGTACATCATATAAATATAACGACTACAAAACCCACCAGCGCAGAATTACCATATTTGATGATGAGCTACGATTTGTTGCTTTAAAACCATTATAAAAAGTCAAACTGTATAAAAGTGATTTGCAAATTGTCTTGCGTTTTTTATAGCAAGACAAACTGTAGAATTTGGAAAATACATCATCAACTACGACAATCTTGGAGGACATTAAAGTTGTTAATTAAAAAATACACAAGTACATCATATAAATATATCGACTACAAAACACACCAGCCCAGAATTGCCACATTTGATGATGAAGTACGATTTGTGCATTTAAACCACTATACAAAATGTTGGAGGACATTAATGTTGTTAATTGAAAAATACACAAGTACATCATATAAGTATATCGATTACAAAACACACCAGCGCAGAATTACCATATTTGATGATGAGCTACGATTTGTTGCTTTAAACCAATATACAAAATCAAACTGTATAAAAGTAATTTGCAATTTGTCTTGCGTTTTTGTTTATACCAAGACAAACTGTAGAATTTGGAAAATACATCAGCAACTACGACAATCTTGGAGGACATTAAAGTTGCTAATTAAAAATTACACAAGTACATCATATAAATATAACGATTACAAAACACACCAGCGCAGAATTACCATATTGATGATGAGCTACGATTTGTTGCTTTAAACCAATATACAAAATCAAACTATATAAAAGTAATTTGCAATTTGTCTTGCGTTTTTTTTTTATAGCAAGGCAAACTGTAGAATTTGGACAATACATCATCAACTACGACAATCTTGGAGGACATTAAAGTTGTTAATTAAAAAATACACAAGTACATCATATAAATATAACGATTACAAAACACACCAGCGCAGAATTACCATATTTGATGATGAGCTACGATTTGTTGCTTTAAACCATTATACAAAATCAAACTGTATAAAAGTAATTTGCGGTTTGTATTGCGTTTTTTTAAAGCAAGACAAACTGTGGAATTTGGAAAATACATCATCAACTACGACAACCTTGGAGGACATTAAAGTTGTTAATTAAAAAATACACAAGTACGTCACATAAATATAACGATTACAAAACACACCAGCGCAGAATTACCATATTTATTGATGAGCTACGATTTGTGGCTTTAAACCACTATACAAAATCAAATTGTATAAAAGTAATTTGCAATTAGTATTGCGTTTTTTTTTTTTTTTCATAGCAAGACAAACTGTAGAATTTGGAAAATACATCGTCAACTACGACAATCTTGGAATACATTAAAGTTGTTAATTAAAAAATACACAAGTACATCATATAAATATAACGATTACAAAACACACCAGCGCAGAATTACCATATTTGATGATGAGCTACGATTTGTTGCTTTAAAACCATTATAAAAAGTCAAACTGTATAAAAGTGATTTGCAAATTGTCTTGCGTTTTTTATAGCAAGACAAACTGTAGAATTTGGAAAATACATCATCAACTACGACAATCTTGGAGGACATTAAAGTTGTTAATTAAAAAATACACAAGTACATCATATAAATATATCGCTTACAAAACACACCAGCGCAGAATTACCATATTTGATGATGAGCTACGATTTGTTGCTTTAAAACTATTATAAAAAGTCAAACTGTATAAAAGTAATTTGCGAATTGTCTTGCATTTTTTATAGCAAGACAAACTGTAGAATTTGGAATATACAT
Organism: Aphodius granarius; assembly: GCA_963971325.1. Taxonomy (NCBI): domain Eukaryota; kingdom Metazoa; phylum Arthropoda; class Insecta; order Coleoptera; family Scarabaeidae; genus Aphodius; species Aphodius granarius. The sequence continues at coordinate 9,574,154 of OZ020225.1, forward strand.
CATCAACTACGACAATCTTGGAGGACATTAAAGTTGTTAATTAAAAAATACACAAGTACATCATATAAATATATCGATTACAAAACACACCAGCGCAGAGTTACCATATTTGATGATGAGCTACGATTTGTTGCCTTAAACCAATATACAAAATCAAACTGTATAAAAGTAATTTGCAACTTGTCTTGCGTTTTTTTTTATAGCAAGACAAACTGTAGAATTTGGAAAATACATCATCAACTACGACAATCTTGGAGGACATTAAAGTTGTTAATTAAAAAATACACAAGTACATCATATAAATATATCGACTACAAAACACACCAGCCCAGAATTGCCACATTTGATGATGAAGTACGATTTGTGCATTTAAACCACTATACAAAATCTTGGAGGACATTAAGGTTGTTAATTGAAAAATACACAAGTACATCATATAAATATATCGATTACAAAACACATTAGCGCAGAATTACCATATTTGATGATGAGCTACGATTTGTTGCTTTAAACCAATATACAAAATCAAACTGTATAAAAGTAATTTGCAATTTGTCTTGCGTTTTTGTTTATACCAAGACAAACTGTAGAATTTGGAAAATACATCAGCAACTACGACATTCTTGGAGGACATTAAAGTTGCTAATTAAAAATTACACAAGTACATCATATAAATATAACGATTACAAAACACACCAGCGCAGAATTACCATATTGATGATGAGCTACGATTTGTTGCTTTAAACCAATATACAAAATCAAACTATATAAAAGTAATTTGCAATTTGTCTTGCGTTTTTTTTTATAGCAAGGCAAACTGTAGAATTTGGACAATACATCATCAACTACGACAATCTTGGAGGACATTAAAGTTGTTAATTAAAAAATACACAAGTACATCATATAAATATAACGATTGCAAAACACACCAGCGCAGAATTACCATATTTGATGATGAGCTACGATTTGTTGCTTTAAACCATTATACAAAATCAAACTGTATAAAAGTAATTTGCGGTTTGTATTGCGTTTTTTAAGGCAAGACAAACTGTAGAATTTGGAAAATACATCATCAACTACGACAATCTTGGAGGACATTAAAGTTGTTAATTAAAAAATACACAAGTACATCACATAAATATAACGATTACAAAACACACCAGCGCAGAATTACCATATTTATTGATGAGCTACGATTTGTGGCTTTAAACATAAAATCAATCTGTATAAAAGAAAATTGTAATTTGTCTTGCGTTATTTTTTATAGCGAGACAAACTGTAGAATTTGGAAAATACATCATCAACTACGACAATCTTGGAGGACATTAAAGTTGTTAATTAAAAAATACACAGGTACATCATATAAATATATCGTGTACAAAACACACCAGCGCAGAATTACCATATTTGATGATGAGCTACGATTTGTTGCCTTAAACCAATATACAAAATCAAACTGTATAAAAGTAATTTGCAACTTGTCTTGCGTTTTTTATAGCAAGACAAACTGTAGAATTTGGAAAATACATCATCAACTACGACAATCTTGGAGGACATTAAAGTTGTTAATTAAAAAATACACAAGTACATCATATAAATATATCGATTACAAAACACACCAGCGCAGAATTACCATATTTGATGATGAGCTACGATTTGTTGCTTTAAAACTATTATAAAAAGTCAAACTGTATAAAAGTAATTTGCGAATTGTCTTGCGTTTTTTATAGCAAGACAAACTGTAGAATTTGGAAAATACATCATCAACTACGACAATCTTGGAGGACATTAAAGTTGTTAATTAAAAAATACACAAGTACATCATATAAATATATCGATTACAAAACACACCAGCGCAGAGTTACCATATTTGATGATGAGCTACGATTTGTTGCCTTAAACCAATATACAAAATCAAACTGTATAAAAGTAATTTGCAACTTGTCTTGCGTTTTTTTTTATAGCAAGACAAACTGTAGAATTTGGAAAATACATCATCAACTACGACAATCTTGGAGGACATTAAAGTTGTTAATTAAAAAATACACAAGTACATCATATAAATATATCGACTACAAAACACACCAGCCCAGAATTGCCACATTTGATGATGAAGTACGATTTGTGCATTTAAACCACTATACAAAATCTTTGAGGACATTAAGGTTGTTAATTGAAAAATACACAAGTACATCATATAAATATATCGATTACAAAACACACCAGCGCAGAATTACCATATTTGATGATGAGCTACGATTTGTTGCTTTAAACCAATATACAAAATCAAACTGTATAAAAGTAATTTGCAATTTGTCTTGCGTTTTTGTTTATACCAAGACAAACTGTAGAATTTGGAAAATACATCAGCAACTACGACAATCTTGGAGGACATTAAAGTTGCTAATTAAAAATTACACAAGTACATCATATAAATATAACGATTACAAAACACACCAGCGCAGAATTACCATATTGATGATGAGCTACGATTTGTTGCTTTAAACCAATATACAAAATCAAACTATATAAAAGTAATTTGCAATTTGTCTTGCGTTTTTTTTTTATAGCAAGGCAAACTGTAGAATTTGGACAATACATCATCAACTACGACAATCTTGGAGGACATTAAAGTTGTTAATTAAAAAATACACAAGTACATCATATAAATATATCGACTACAAAACACACCAGCCCAGAATTGCCACATTTGATGATGAAGTACGATTTGTGCATTTAAACCACTATACAAAATCTTTGAGGACATTAAGGTTGTTAATTGAAAAATACACAAGTACATCATATAAATATATCGATTACAAAACACACCAGCGCAGAATTACCATATTTGATGATGAGCTACGATTTGTTGCTTTAAACCAATATACAAAATCAAACTGTATAAAAGTAATTTGCAATTTGTCTTGCGTTTTTGTTTATACCAAGACAAACTGTAGAATTTGGAAAATACATCAGCAACTACGACAATCTTGGAGGACATTAAAGTTGCTAATTAAAAATTACACAAGTACATCATATAAATATAACGATTACAAAACACACCAGCGCAGAATTACCATATTGATGATGAGCTACGATTTGTTGCTTTAAACCAATATACAAAATCAAACTATATAAAAGTAATTTGCAATTTGTCTTGCGTTTTTTTTTTATAGCAAGGCAAACTGTAGAATTTGGACAATACATCATCAACTACGACAATCTTGGAGGACATTAAAGTTGTTAATTAAAAAATACACAAGTACATCATATAAATATAACGATTACAAAACACACCAGCGCAGAATTACCATATTTGATGATGAGCTACGATTTGTTGCTTTAAACCATTATACAAAATCAAACTGTATAAAAGTAATTTGCGGTTTGTATTGCGTTTTTTAAGACAAGACAAACTGTAGAATTTGGAAAATACATCATCAACTACGACAATCTTGGAGGACATTAAAGTTGTTAATTAAAAAATACACAAGTACATCACATAAATATAACGATTACAAAACACACCAGCGCAGAATTACCATATTTATTGATGAGCTACGATTTGTGGCTTTAAACATAAAATCAATCTGTATAAAAGAAAATTGTAATTTGTCTTGCGTTATTTTTTATAGCGAGACAAACTGTAGAATTTGGAAAATACATCATCAACTACGACAATCTTGGAGGACATTAAAGTTGTTAATTAAAATATACAGAGGTACATCATATAAATATATCGTGTACAAAACACACCAGCGCAGAATTACCATATTTGATGATGAGCTACGATTTGTTGCTTTAAACTATTATACAAAATCAAACTGTATAAAAGTAATTTGCAATTCGTCTTGCGTTTTTTTTTTTATAGCAAGACAAACTGTAGAATCTGGAAAATACATCATCAACTACGACAATCTTGGAGGACATTAAGGTTGTTAATTAAAAAATACACAAGTACATCATATAAATATAACGATTACAAAACACGCCAGCCCAGAATTACCACATTTGATGATAAGCTACGATTTGTTGCTTTAAACCATTATACAACATCAAACTGTATAAAAGTAATTTGCAATTTGTCTTGCGTTTTTTTTTATAGCAAGACAAACTATAGAATTTGGAAAATACATCATCAACTACAACAATCTTGGAGGACATTAAAGTTGCTAATTAAAAAATACAAAACTACATCATATAAATATAACGATTACAAAACACACTAGCGCAGAATTACCATATTTGATGATGAGCTACGATTTGTTGCTTTAAACCATTAAACAAAATAAAACTGTATAAAAGTAATTTGCAATTTTTCTTGCGTTTTTTTTTTTCATAGCAAGACAAACTGTAGCTTTTGGAAAATACATCATCAGCTACGACAATCTTGGAGGACATTAAAGTTGTTAATTAAAAAATACACAAGTACATCACATAAATATAACGATTACAAAACACACCAGCGCAGAATTACCATATTTATTGATGAGCTACGATTTGTGGCTTTAAACATAAAATCAATCTGTATAAAAGAAAATTGTAATTTGTCTTGCGTTATTTTTTATAGCGAGACAAACTGTAGAATTTGGAAAATACATCATCAACTACTACAATCTTGGAGGACATTAAAGTTGTTAATTAAAAAATACACAGGTACATCATATAAATATATCGTGTACAAAACACACCAGCGCAGAATTACCATATATGATGATGAGCTACGATTTGTTGCCTTAAACCAATATACAAAATCAAACTGTATAAAGGTAATTTGCAACTTGTCTTGCGTTTTTTATAGCAAGACAAACTGTAGAATTTGGAAAATACATCATCAACTACGACAATCTTGGAGGACATTAAAGTTGTTAATTAAAAAATACACAAGTACATCATATAAATATATCGATTACAAAACACACCAGCGCAGAATTACCATATTTGATGATGAGCTACGATTTGTTGCTTTAAAACTATTATAAAAAGTCAAACTGTATAAAAGTAATTTGCGAATTGTCTTGCGTTTTTTATAGCAAGACAAACTGTAGAATTTGGAAAATACATCATCAACTACGACAACCTTGGAGGACATTAAAGTTGTTAATTAAAAAATACACAAGTACATCATATAAATATATCGATTACAAAACACACCAGCGCAGAGTTACCATATTTGATGATGAGCTACGATTTGTTGCCTTAAACCAATATACAAAATCAAACTGTATAAAAGTAATTTGCAACTTGTCTTGCGTTTTTTTTTATAGCAAGACAAACTGTAGAATTTGGAAAATACATCATCAACTACGACAATCTTGGAGGACATTAAAGTTGTTAATTAAAAAATACACAAGTACATCATATAAATATATCGACTACAAAACACACCAGCCCAGAATTGCCACATTTGATGATGAAGTACGATTTGTGCATTTAAACCACTATACAAAATCTTGGACGACATTAAGGTTGTTAATTGAAAAATACACAAGTACATCATATAAATATATCGATTACAAAACACACCAGCGCAGAATTACCGTATTTGATGATGAGCTACGATTTGTTGCTTTAAACCAATATACAAAATCAAACTGTATAAAAGTAATTTGCAATTTGTCTTGCGTTTTTGTTTATACCAAGACAAACTGTAGAATTTGGAAAATACATCAGCAACTACGACAATCTTGGAGGACATTAAAGTTGCTAATTAAAAATTACACAAGTAGATCATATAAATATAACGATTACAAAACACACCAGCGCAGAATTACCATATTGATGATGAGCTACGATTTGTTGCTTTAAACCAATATACAAAATCAAACTATATAAAAGTAATTTGCAATTTGTCTTGCGTTTTTTTTTATAGCAAGGCAAACTGTAGAATTTGGACAATACATCATCAACTACGACAATCTTGGAGGACATTAAAGTTGTTAATTAAAAAATACACAAGTACATCATATAAATATAACGATTACAAAACACACCAGCGCAGAATTACCATATTAGATGATGAGCTACGATTTGTTGCTTTAAACCATTATACAAAATCAAACTGTATAAAAGTAATTTGCGGTTTGTATTGCGTTTTTTAAGGCAAGACAAACTGTAGAATTTGGAAAATACATCATCAACTACGACAATCTTGGAGGACATTAAAGTTGTTAATTAAAAAATACACAAGTACATCACATAAATATAACGATTACAAAACACACCAGCGCAGAATTACCATATCTATTGATGAGCTACGATTTGTGGCTTTAAACATAAAATCAATCTGTATAAAAGAAAATTGTAATTTGTCTTGCGTTATTTTTTATAGCGAGACAAACTGTAGAATTTGGAAAATACATCATCAACTACGACAATCTTGGAGGACATCAAAGTTGTTAATTAAAAAATACACAGGTACATCATATAAATATATCGTGTACAAAACACACCAGCGCAGAATTACCATATTTGATGATGAGCTACGATTTGTTGCCTTAAACCAATATACAAAATCAAACTGTATAAAAGTAATTTGCAACTTGTCTTGCGTTTTTTATAGCAAGACAAACTGTAGAATTTGGAAAATACATCATCAACTACGACAATCTTGGAGGACATTAAAGTTGTTAATTAAAAAATACACAAGTACATCATATAAATATATCGATTACAAAACACACCAGCGCAGAATTACCATATTTGATGATGAGCTACGATTTGTTGCTTTAAAACTATTATAAAAAGTCAAACTGTATAAAAGTAATTTGCGAATTGTCTTGCGTTTTTTATAGCAAGACAAACTGTAGAATTTGGAAAATACATCATCAACTACGACAATCTTGGAGGACATTAAAGTTGTTAATTAAAAAATACACAAGTACATCATATAAATATATCGATTACAAAACACACCAGCGCAGAGTTACCATATTTGATGATGAGCTACGATTTGTTGCCTTAAACCAATATACAAAATCAAACTGTATAAAAGTAATTTGCAACTTGTCTTGCGTTTTTTTTTATAGCAAGACAAACTGTAGAATTTGGAAAATACATCATCAACTACGACAATCTTGGAGGACATTAAAGTTGTTAATTAAAAAATACACAAGTACATCATATAAATATATCGACTACAAAACACACCAGCCCAGAATTGCCACATTTGATGATGAAGTACGATTTGTGCATTTAAACCACTATACAAAATCTTTGAGGACATTAAGGTTGTTAATTGAAAAATACACAAGTACATCATATAAATATATCGATTACAAAACACACCAGCGCAGAATTACCATATTTGATGATGAGCTACGATTTGTTGCTTTAAACCAATATACAAAATCAAACTGTATAAAAGTAATTTGCAATTTGTCTTGCGTTTTTGTTTATACCAAGACAAACTGTAGAATTTGGAAAATACATCAGCAACTACGACAATCTTGGAGGACATTAAAGTTGCTAATTAAAAATTACACAAGTACATCATATAAATATAACGATTACAAAACACACCAGCGCAGAATTACCATATTGATGATGAGCTACGATTTGTTGCTTTAAACCAATATACAAAATCAAACTATATAAAAGTAATTTGCAATTTGTCTTGCGTTTTTTTTTTATAGCAAGGCAAACTGTAGAATTTGGACAATACATCATCAACTACGACAATCTTGGAGGACATTAAAGTTGTTAATTAAAAAATACACAAGTACATCATATAAATATAACGATTACAAAACACACCAGTGCAGAATTACCATATTTGATGATGAGCTACGATTTGTTGCTTTAAACCATTATACAAAATCAAACTGTATAAAAGTAATTTGCGGTTTGTATTGCGTTTTTTAAGACAAGACAAACTGTAGAATTTGGAAAATACATCATCAACTACGACAATCTTGGAGGACATTAAAGTTGTTAATTAAAAAATACACAAGTACATCACATAAATATAACGATTACAAAACACACCAGCGCAGAATTACCATATTTATTGATGAGCTACGATTTGTGGCTTTAAACATAAAATCAATCTGTATAAAAGAAAATTGTAATTTGTCTTGCGTTATTTTTTATAGCGAGACAAACTGTAGAATTTGGAAAATACATCATCAACTACGACAATCTTGGAGGACATTAAAGTTGTTAATTAAAATATACAGAGGTACATCATATAAATATATCGTGTACAAAACACACCAGCGCAGAATTACCATATTTGATGATGAGCTACGATTTGTTGCTTTAAACTATTATACAAAATCAAACTGTATAAAAGTAATTTGCAATTCGTCTTGCGTTTTTTTTTTATAGCAAGACAAACTGTAGAATCTGGAAAATACATCATCAACTACGACAATCTTGGAGGACATTAAGGTTGTTAATTAAAAAATACACAAGTACATCATATAAATATAACGATTACAAAACACGCCAGCCCAGAATTACCACATTTGATGATAAGCTACGATTTGTTGCTTTAAACCATTATACAACATCAAACTGTATAAAAGTAATTTGCAATTTGTCTTGCGTTTTTTTTTATAGCAAGACAAACTATAGAATTTGGAAAATACATCATCAACTACAACAATCTTGGAGGACATTAAAGTTGCTAATTAAAAAATACAAAACTACATCATATAAATATAACGATTACAAAACACACTAGCGCAGAATTACCATATTTGATGATGACCTACGATTTGTTGCTTTAAACCATTAAACAAAATAAAACTGTATAAAAGTAATTTGCAATTTGTCTTGCGTTTTTTTTTTCATAGCAAGACAAACTGTAGCTTTTGGAAAATACATCATCAGCTACGACAATCTTGGAGGACATTAAAGTTGTTAATTAAAAAATACACAAGTACATCACATAAATATAACGATTACAAAACACACCAGCGCAGAATTACCATATTTATTGATGAGCTACGATTTGTGGCTTTAAACATAAAATCAATCTGTATAAAAGAAAATTGTAATTTGTCTTGCGTTATTTTTTATAGCGAGACAAACTGTAGAATTTGGAAAATACATCATCAACTACGACAATCTTGGAGGACATTAAAGTTGTTAATTAAAAAATACACAGGTACATCATATAAATATATCGTGTACAAAACACACCAGCGCAGAATTACCATATATGATGATGAGCTACGATTTGTTGCCTTAAACCAATATACAAAATCAAACTGTATAAAAGTAATTTGCAACTTGTCTTGCGTTTTTTATAGCAAGACAAACTGTAGAATTTGGAAAATACATCATCAACTACGACAATCTTGGAGGACATTAAAGTTGTTAATTAAAAAATACACAAGTACATCATATAAATATATCGATTACAAAACACACCAGCGCAGAATTACCATATTTGATGATGAGCTACGATTTGTTGCTTTAAAACTATTATAAAAAGTCAAACTGTATAAAAGTAATTTGCGAATTGTCTTGCGTTTTTTATAGCAAGACAAACTGTAGAATTTGGAAAATACATCATCAACTACGACAATCTTGGAGGACATTAAAGTTGTTAATTAAAAAATACACAAGTACATCACATAAATATAACGATTACAAAACACACCAGCGCAGAATTACCATATTTATTGATGAGCTACGATTTGTGGCTTTAAACATAAAATCAATCTGTATAAAAGAAAATTGTAATTTGTCTTGCGTTTTTTTTTATAGCAAGACAAACTGTAGAATTTGGAAAATACATCATCAACTACGACAATGTTGGAGGACATTAAAGTTGTTAATTAAAAAATACACAAGTACATCACATAAATATAACGATTACAAAACACACCAGCGCAGAATTACCATATTTATTGATGAGCTACGATTTGTGGCTTTAAACATAAAATCAATCTGTATAAAAGAAAATTGTAATTTGTCTTGCGTTATTTTTTATAGCGAGACAAACTGTAGAATTTGGAAAATACATCATCAACTACGACAATCTTGGAGGACATTAAAGTTGTTAATTAAAATATACAGAGGTACATCATATAAATATATCGTGTACAAAACACACCAGCGCAGAATTACCATATTTGATGATGAGCTACGATTTGTTGCTTTAAACTATTATACAAAATCAAACTGTATAAAAGTAATTTGCAATTCGTCTTGCGTTTTTTTTTTATAGCAAGACAAACTGTAGAATCTGGAAAATACATCATCAACTACGACAATCTTGGAGGACATTAAGGTTGTTAATTAAAAAATACACAAGTACATCATATAAATATAACGATTACAAAACACGCCAGCCCAGAATTACCACATTTGATGATAAGCTACGATTTGTTGCTTTAAACCATTATACAACATCAAACTGTATAAAAGTAATTTGCAATTTGTCTTGCGTTTTTTTTTATAGCAAGACAAACTATAGAATTTGGAAAATACATCATCAACTACAACAATCTTGGAGGACATTAAAGTTGCTAATTAAAAAATACAAAACTACATCATATAAATATAACGATTACAAAACACACTAGCGCAGAATTACCATATTTGATGATGAGCTACGATTTGTTGCTTTAAACCATTAAACAAAATAAAACTGTATAAAAGTAATTTGCAATTTGTCTTGCGTTTTTTTTTTCATAGCAAGACAAACTGTAGCTTTTGGAAAATACATCATCAGCTACGACAATCTTGGAGGACATTAAAGTTGTTAATTAAAAAATACACAAGTACATCACATAAATATAACGATTACAAAACACACCAGGGCAGAATTACCATATTTATTGATGAGCTACGATTTGTGGCTTTAAACATAAAATCAATCTGTATAAAAGAAAATTGTAATTTGTCTTGCGTTATTTTTTATAGCGAGACAAACTGTAGAATTTGGAAAATACATCATCAACTACGACAATCTTGGAGGACATTAAAGTTGTTAATTAAAAAATACACAGGTACATCATATAAATATATCGTGTACAAAACACACCAGCGCAGAATTACCATATATGATGATGAGCTACGATTTGTTGCCTTAAACCAATATACAAAATCAAACTGTATAAAAGTAATTTGCAACTTGTCTTGCGTTTTTTATAGCAAGACAAACTGTAGAATTTGGAAAATACATCATCAACTACGACAATCTTGGAGGACATTAAAGTTGTTAATTAAAAAATACACAAGTACATCATATAAATATATCGATTACAAAACACACCAGCGCAGAATTACCATATTTGATGATGAGCTACGATTTGTTGCTTTAAAACTATTATAAAAAGTCAAACTGTATAAAAGTAATTTGCGAATTGTCTTGCGTTTTTTATAGCAAGACAAACAGTAGAATTTGGAAAATACATCATCAACTACGACAATCTTGGAGGACATTAAAGTTGTTAATTAAAAAATACACAAGTACATCATATAAATATATCGATTACAAAACACACCAGCGCAGAGTTACCATATTTGATGATGAGCTACGATTTGTTGCCTTAACCCAATATACAAAATCAAACTGTATAAAAGTAATTTGCAACTTGTCTTGCGTTTTTTTTTATAGCAAGACAAACTGTAGAATTTGGAAAATACATCATCAACTACGACAATCTTGGAGGACATTAAAGTTGTTAATTAAAAAATACACAAGTACATCATATAAATATATCGACCACAAAACACACCAGCCCAGAATTGCCACATTTGATGATGAAGTACGATTTGTGCATTTAAACCACTATACAAAATCTTGGACGACATTAAGGTTGTTAATTGAAAAATACACAAGTACATCATATAAATATATCGATTACAAAACACACCAGCGCAGAATTACCGTATTTGATGATGAGCTACGATTTGTTGCTTTAAACCAATATACAAAATCAAACTGTATAAAAGTAATTTGCAATTTGTCTTGCGTTTTTGTTTATACCAAGACAAACTGTAGAATTTGGAAAATACATCAGCAACTACGACAATCTTGGAGGACATTAAAGTTGCTAATTAAAAATTACACAAGTAGATCATATAAATATAACGATTACAAAACACACCAGCGCAGAATTACCATATTGATGATGAGCTACGATTTGTTGCTTTAAACCAATATACAAAATCAAACTATATAAAAGTAATTTGCAATTTGTCTTGCGTTTTTTTTTATAGCAAGGCAAACTGTAGAATTTGGACAATACATCATCAACTACGACAATCTTGGAGGACATTAAAGTTGTTAATTAAAAAATACACAAGTACATCATATAAATATAACGATTACAAAACACACCAGCGCAGAACTACCATATTTGATGATGAGCTACGATTTGTTGCTTTAAACCATTATACAAAATCAAACTGTATAAAAGTAATTTGCGGTTTGTATTGCGTTTTTTAAGGCAAGACAAACTGTAGAATTTGGAAAATACATCATCAACTACGACAATCTTGGAGGACATTAAAGTTGTTAATTAAAAAATACACAAGTACATCACATAAATATAACGATTACAAAACACACCAGCGCAGAATTACCATATTTATTGATGAGCTACGATTTGTGGCTTTAAACATAAAATCAATCTGTATGAAAGAAAATTGTAATTTGTCTTGCGTTATTTTTTATAGCGAGACAAACTGTAGAATTTGGAAAATACATCATCAACTACGACAATCTTGGAGGACATTAAAGTTGTTAATTAAAAAATACACAGGTACATCATATAAATATATCGTGTACAAAACACACCAGCGCAGAATTACCATATTTGATGATGAGCTACGATTTGTTGCCTTAAACCAATATACAAAATCAAACTGTATAAAAGTAATTTGCAACTTGTCTTGCGTTTTTTATAGCAAGACAAACTGTAGAATTTGGAAAATACATCATCAACTACGACAATCTTGGAGGACATTAAAGTTGTTAATTAAAAAATACACAAGTACATCATATAAATATATCGATTACAAAACACACCAGCGCAGAATTACCATATTTGATGATGAGCTACGATTTGTTGCTTTAAAACTATTATAAAAAGTCAAACTGTATAAAAGTAATTTGCGAATTGTCTTGCGTTTTTTATAGCAAGACAAACTGTAGAATTTGGAAAATACATCATCAACTACGACAATCTTGGAGGACATTAAAGTTGTTAATTAAAAAATACACAAGTACATCATATAAATATATCGATTACAAAACACACCAGCGCAGAGTTACCATATTTGATGATGAGCTACGATTTGTTGCCTTAAACCAATATACAAAATCAAGCTGTATAAAAGTAATTTGCAACTTGTCTTGCGTTTTTTTTTATAGCAAGACAAACTGTAGAATTTGGAAAATACATCATCAACTACGACAAACTTGGAGGACATTAATGTTGTTAATTAAAAAATACACAAGTACATCATATAAATATATCGACTACAAAACACACCAGCCCAGAATTGCCACATTTGATGATGAAGTACGATTTGTGCATTTAAACCACTATACAAAATCTTGGAGGACATAAAGGTTGTTAATTGAAAAATGCACAAGTACATCATATAAATATATCGATTACAAAACACACCAGCGCAGAATTACCATATTTGATGATGAGCTACGATTTGTTGCTTTAAACCAATATACAAAATCAAACTGTATAAAAGTAATTTGCAATTTGTCTTGCGTTTTTGTTTATACCAAGACAAACTGTAGAATTTGGAAAATACATCAGCAACTACGACAATCTTGGAGGACATTAAAGTTGCTAATTAAAAATTACACAAGTAGATCATATAAATATAACGATTACAAAACACACCAGCGCAGAATTACCATATTGATGATGAGCTACGATTTGTTGCTTTAAACCAATATACAAAATCAAACTATATAAAAGTAATTTGCAATTTGTCTTGCGTTTTTTTTTATAGCAAGGCAAACTGTAGAATTTGGACAATACATCATCAACTACGACAATCTTGGAGGACATTAAAGTTGTTAATTAAAAAATACACAAGTACATCATATAAATATAACGATTACAAAACACACCAGCGCAGAACTACCATATTTGATGATGAGCTACGATTTGTTGCTTTAAACCATTATACAAAATCAAACTGTATAAAAGTAATTTGCGGTTTGTATTGCGTTTTTTAAGGCAAGACAAACTGTAGAATTTGGAAAATACATCATCAACTACGACAATCTTGGAGGACATTAAAGTTGTTAATTAAAAAATACACAAGTACATCACATAAATATAACGATTACAAAACACACCAGCGCAGAATTACCATATTTATTGATGAGCTACGATTTGTGGCTTTAAACATAAAATCAATCTGTATGAAAGAAAATTGTAATTTGTCTTGCGTTATTTTTTATAGCGAGACAAACTGTAGAATTTGGAAAATACATCATCAACTACGACAATCTTGGAGGACATTAAAGTTGTTAATTAAAAAATACACAGGTACATCATATAAATATATCGTGTACAAAACACACCAGCGCAGAATTACCATATTTGATGATGAGCTACGATTTGTTGCCTTAAACCAATATACAAAATCAAACTGTATAAAAGTAATTTGCAACTTGTCTTGCGTTTTTTATAGCAAGACAAACTGTAGAATTTGGAAAATACATCATCAACTACGACAATCTTGGAGGACATTAAAGTTGTTAATTAAAAAATACACAAGTACATCATATAAATATATCGATTACAAAACACACCAGCGCAGAATTACCATATTTGATGATGAGCTACGATTTGTTGCTTTAAAACTATTATAAAAAGTCAAACTGTATAAAAGTAATTTGCGAATTGTCTTGCGTTTTTTATAGCAAGACAAACTGTAGAATTTGGAAAATACATCATCAACTACGACAATCTTGGAGGACATTAAAGTTGTTAATTAAAAAATACACAAGTACATCATATAAATATATCGATTACAAAACACACCAGCGCAGAGTTACCATATTTGATGATGAGCTACGATTTGTTGCCTTAAACCAATATACAAAATCAAGCTGTATAAAAGTAATTTGCAACTTGTCTTGCGTTTTTTTTTATAGCAAGACAAACTGTAGAATTTGGAAAATACATCATCAACTACGACAAACTTGGAGGACATTAATGTTGTTAATTAAAAAATACACAAGTACATCATATAAATATATCGACTACAAAACACACCAGCCCAGAATTGCCACATTTGATGATGAAGTACGATTTGTGCATTTAAACCACTATACAAAATCTTGGAGGACATAAAGGTTGTTAATTGAAAAATGCACAAGTACATCATATAAATATATCGATTACAAAACACACCAGCGCAGAATTACCATATTTGATGATGAGCTACGATTTGTTGCTTTAAACCAATATACAAAATCAAACTGTATAAAAGTAATTTGCAATTTGTCTTGCGTTTTTGTTTATACCAAGACAAACTGTAGAATTTGGAAAATACATCATCAACTACGACAATCTTGGAGGACATTAAAGTTGTTAATTAAAAAATACACAAGTACATCATATAAATATAACGATTACAAAACACACCAGCGCAGAATTACCATATTAGATGATGAGCTACGATTTGTTGCTTTAAACCATTATACAAAATCAAACTGTATAAAAGTAATTTGCGGTTTGTATTGCGTTTTTTAAGGCAAGACAAACTGTAGAATTTGGAAAATACATCATCAACTACGACAATCTTGGAGGACATTAAAGTTGTTAATTAAAAAATACACAAGTACATCACATAAATATAACGATTACAAAACACACCAGCGCAGAATTACCATATCTATTGATGAGCTACGATTTGTGGCTTTAAACATAAAATCAATCTGTATAAAAGAAAATTGTAATTTGTCTTGCGTTATTTTTTATAGCGAGACAAACTGTAGAATTTGGAAAATACATCATCAACTACGACAATCTTGGAGGACATCAAAGTTGTTAATTAAAAAATACACAGGTACATCATATAAATATATCGTGTACAAAACACACCAGCGCAGAATTACCATATTTGATGATGAGCTACGATTTGTTGCCTTAAACCAATATACAAAATCAAACTGTATAAAAGTAATTTGCAACTTGTCTTGCGTTTTTTATAGCAAGACAAACTGTAGAATTTGGAAAATACATCATCAACTACGACAATCTTGGAGGACATTAAAGTTGTTAATTAAAAAATACACAAGTACATCATATAAATATATCGATTACAAAACACACCAGCGCAGAATTACCATATTTGATGATGAGCTACGATTTGTTGCTTTAAAACTATTATAAAAAGTCAAACTGTATAAAAGTAATTTGCGAATTGTCTTGCGTTTTTTATAGCAAGACAAACTGTAGAATTTGGAAAATACATCATCAACTACGACAATCTTGGAGGACATTAAAGTTGTTAATTAAAAAATACACAAGTACATCATATAAATATATCGATTACAAAACACACCAGCGCAGAGTTACCATATTTGATGATGAGCTACGATTTGTTGCCTTAAACCAATATACAAAATCAAACTGTATAAAAGTAATTTGCAACTTGTCTTGCGTTTTTTTTTATAGCAAGACAAACTGTAGAATTTGGAAAATACATCATCAACTACGACAATCTTGGAGGACATTAAAGTTGTTAATTAAAAAATACACAAGTACATCATATAAATATATCGACTACAAAACACACCAGCCCAGAATTGCCACATTTGATGATGAAGTACGATTTGTGCATTTAAACCACTATACAAAATCTTTGAGGACATTAAGGTTGTTAATTGAAAAATACACAAGTACATCATATAAATATATCGATTACAAAACACACCAGCGCAGAATTACCATATTTGATGATGAGCTACGATTTGTTGCTTTAAACCAATATACAAAATCAAACTGTATAAAAGTAATTTGCAATTTGTCTTGCGTTTTTG
Organism: Aphodius granarius; assembly: GCA_963971325.1. Classification (NCBI taxonomy): domain Eukaryota; kingdom Metazoa; phylum Arthropoda; class Insecta; order Coleoptera; family Scarabaeidae; genus Aphodius; species Aphodius granarius. Next base: position 9,591,144 of record OZ020225.1, read on the forward strand.
TTTATACCAAGACAAACTGTAGAATTTGGAAAATACATCAGCAACTACGACAATCTTGGAGGACATTAAAGTTGCTAATTAAAAATTACACAAGTACATCATATAAATATAACGATTACAAAACACACCAGCGCAGAATTACCATATTGATGATGAGCTACGATTTGTTGCTTTAAACCAATATACAAAATCAAACTATATAAAAGTAATTTGCAATTTGTCTTGCGTTTTTTTTTATAGCAAGGCAAACTGTAGAATTTGGACAATACATCATCAACTACGACAATCTTGGAGGACATTAAAGTTGTTAATTAAAAAATACACAAGTACATCATATAAATATAACGATTACAAAACACACCAGTGCAGAATTACCATATTTGATGATGAGCTACGATTTGTTGCTTTAAACCATTATACAAAATCAAACTGTATAAAAGTAATTTGCGGTTTGTATTGCGTTTTTTAAGACAAGACAAACTGTAGAATTTGGAAAATACATCATCAACTACGACAATCTTGGAGGACATTAAAGTTGTTAATTAAAAAATACACAAGTACATCACATAAATATAACGATTACAAAACACACCAGCGCAGAATTACCATATTTATTGATGAGCTACGATTTGTGGCTTTAAACATAAAATCAATCTGTATAAAAGAAAATTGTAATTTGTCTTGCGTTATTTTTTATAGCGAGACAAACTGTAGAATTTGGAAAATACATCATCAACTACGACAATCTTGGAGGACATTAAAGTTGTTAATTAAAATATACAGAGGTACATCATATAAATATATCGTGTACAAAACACACCAGCGCAGAATTACCATATTTGATGATGAGCTACGATTTGTTGCTTTAAACTATTATACAAAATCAAACTGTATAAAAGTAATTTGCAATTCGTCTTGCGTTTTTTTTTTATAGCAAGACAAACTGTAGAATCTGGAAAATACATCATCAACTACGACAATCTTGGAGGACATTAAGGTTGTTAATTAAAAAATACACAAGTACATCATATAAATATAACGATTACAAAACACGCCAGCCCAGAATTACCACATTTGATGATAAGCTACGATTTGTTGCTTTAAACCATTATACAACATCAAACTGTATAAAAGTAATTTGCAATTTGTCTTGCGTTTTTTTTTATAGCAAGACAAACTATAGAATTTGGAAAATACATCATCAACTACAACAATCTTGGAGGACATTAAAGTTGCTAATTAAAAAATACAAAACTACATCATATAAATATAACGATTACAAAACACACTAGCGCAGAATTACCATATTTGATGATGACCTACGATTTGTTGCTTTAAACCATTAAACAAAATAAAACTGTATAAAAGTAATTTGCAATTTGTCTTGCGTTTTTTTTTTCATAGCAAGACAAACTGTAGCTTTTGGAAAATACATCATCAGCTACGACAATCTTGGAGGACATTAAAGTTGTTAATTAAAAAATACACAAGTACATCACATAAATATAACGATTACAAAACACACCAGCGCAGAATTACCATATTTATTGATGAGCTACGATTTGTGGCTTTAAACATAAAATCAATCTGTATAAAAGAAAATTGTAATTTGTCTTGCGTTATTTTTTATAGCGAGACAAACTGTAGAATTTGGAAAATACATCATCAACTACGACAATCTTGGAGGACATTAAAGTTGTTAATTAAAAAATACACAGGTACATCATATAAATATATCGTGTACAAAACACACCAGCGCAGAATTACCATATATGATGATGAGCTACGATTTGTTGCCTTAAACCAATATACAAAATCAAACTGTATAAAAGTAATTTGCAACTTGTCTTGCGTTTTTTATAGCAAGACAAACTGTAGAATTTGGAAAATACATCATCAACTACGACAATCTTGGAGGACATTAAAGTTGTTAATTAAAAAATACACAAGTACATCATATAAATATATCGATTACAAAACACACCAGCGCAGAATTACCATATTTGATGATGAGCTACGATTTGTTGCTTTAAAACTATTATAAAAAGTCAAACTGTATAAAAGTAATTTGCGAATTGTCTTGCGTTTTTTATAGCAAGACAAACTGTAGAATTTGGAAAATACATCATCAACTACGACAATCTTGGAGGACATTAAAGTTGTTAATTAAAAAATACACAAGTACATCACATAAATATAACGATTACAAAACACACCAGCGCAGAATTACCATATTTATTGATGAGCTACGATTTGTGGCTTTAAACATAAAATCAATCTGTATAAAAGAAAATTGTAATTTGTCTTGCGTTTTTTTTTATAGCAAGACAAACTGTAGAATTTGGAAAATACATCATCAACTACGACAATGTTGGAGGACATTAAAGTTGTTAATTAAAAAATACACAAGTACATCACATAAATATAACGATTACAAAACACACCAGCGCAGAATTACCATATTTATTGATGAGCTACGATTTGTGGCTTTAAACATAAAATCAATCTGTATAAAAGAAAATTGTAATTTGTCTTGCGTTATTTTTTATAGCGAGACAAACTGTAGAATTTGGAAAATACATCATCAACTACGACAATCTTGGAGGACATTAAAGTTGTTAATTAAAATATACATTATACATTATATTTTCCACCGGACTTGCCACACGCAAGCCTGGAGCAACTGTTGGACATGCTTGAGTTGCTTATTCTTGATGGATTGGTGCTGATGGTTGGCGACTTCAACCTCCCAAACTTCTATAACTCCACATATCACGACCCCAAACTGCAAACTTTCCTTTCATTCAAAACCTCGGTCAATCTTACACAGCACAACAATATTGTGAATGTCAGGAGAAGGGTTCTGGACCTGGTCTTGACCAATATGCAATGTGACATTAGCGTGGAGCATGTCTCTGAGCCACTGTTACGGGAGTTGGGTGATCATCCGGCCCTTCAGTTTGACCTTCAGTTTTCCGACCACGGCTCCGCCGCTCCCATTTTCCCAACTAACAGCAATACAAGATTTAACTTCAAGAAGGCAAATTACCCAAAATTGTATGCCGATCTCCTGCACGCCGATTGGGCTTTTCTGAGGAGCTTCTCGGAGGTCAATGTGGCACTCCGTGCGTTCTACGACAGGCTCTTCTTGTTAATTGCCTCATCAGTGCCTACCATCTCTACTGTGGCGAATCGACGTTCGCCATGTTGGTTCACACCGGACATTCGGAGTATGATCAAGATGAAGCTCCACCATCATCGAAAATGGAAAACTATGAGGAGTTCTTACCATAGAACTCAGTTTGAGAACTTCAGAAGGCGATGTAAAAGTGCAATATCAATAGCCTATCGTCAGCATATCTCTCAGGTTGAGAATGATTTGATAAACAATCCGCGTGGCTTCTGGAATTTTGTCAACTCCAAATCTGGTTCATCTAGGATTCCTGGACAGCTGCATGATGGTGTGGATGATCTCAGTTCGCCTCAGGATGTCGTTGATGCTTTTGCGAGGGTCTTTGGGGAGGCCTTCGGTGGCCAGTCCGGCGGTGGTGGTATCCCGGACAAACCGTCAATGCGTACGCCAATATCTTCCTTTTCTGTGACTGAAGATGAGGTGCTCTCATGTATGAAACAACTCCAAAACAAACCTACTACAGGAAATGATGGCATACCCTCTTTCTTCGTGAAAGACTGCGCTTACATCTTTGCTGCACCTATGACGTACATCTTCAATTTATCGCTGAGCACCGCAGTTTTTCCGGATGTTTGGAAAATCGCAAGAGTTTGCCCTGTTCATAAAAAGGGGGACAAGTCTGACATTCGTAACTACAGGCCTATAGCACTCTTGCCTGTTTTTGCAAAGGCTTTTGAATCAGTGATCTGTAGGCATTTGTCGTATGGTGTGCGTCCATATATTTCTGCTTCACAACATGGCTTCATGGCAAGACGCTCTACCGTATCTAACCTGGCTGTAATATCTCAAGAGATTGCGGAGACACTAAATGATGGCGAACAGTTGGATGTGATATATACTGATTTCGCGCGGGCATTTGATTCGATCGATCACGGTATCATTTTGGAAAAGTTAAGCTCCTTTGGGTTTGCGCCAAGCTTAATTCGTTTTTTCCAATCATACCTTCTGGGCAGGACCAACTTCGTGTACTACAACGGATTTCGATCGGAGTTGTTTGCTTCGACTTCGGGCGTTCCTCAAGGATCCAACTTGGGACCTTTGCTCTTTATCATATTTATCAACGACCTGATTGAGTTGATTTATTGCTCGAGACTGGTTTATGCTGACGATTTCAAGATCTTCTCAAGAATCAGGTGCTATGATGATGTTCGATGTTTGCAGCGAAACCTGGATATTGTTTACGAGTGGTGCTGCAAAAATAAGTTAACCCTCAATGCTTCTAAGTGCTTTTATGTCTCCTACACACGCAAAGTCAACAAAATCGTTGGTAGCTACTGTGTCAATAACACACAAATCGGATATAAAAAATCCATTAAAGACCTAGGAGTTATATTTGATGAGGAATACACATTTGCTGAGCATGTTAACCATGTGCATGCCACCGCAATGCGAACACTTGGCTTCGTTTTTCGTACGTGCAAGAGCTTTTCGAATGTGACTGCAATTAAATCCCTCTTCTTTGCACTCATTGTTTCCAAACTGGAATATGCCAACGTGATCTGGTACCCAATCTATAACGCACACAGCCTCACCATAGAGCGTATTCAGCGCAAAACTTTAAAATATTTATCGTTTAGATTGGACGGGATTTATCCAGCGCAGGGGGCAAATTATGCTGAACTACTGACCAGACATGGCTTTCACTCATTGGCCGCTCGCCGGGAGGCGTCCAGTGCACGCCTTATCGTGAACATACTGCAGAACAGGATTGACGTACCGTCGTTGCTGTCAAAAATTAATTTTCACGTACCTCGCCTGTCATCTAGGAGCAGCGTGACGTTTAGGATTCCGATGTCGCGGACGAATGCTTTCCGTCGGGCTCCACTCGTCCACTCGGCGGGGAATGCAAATAGATTATTTGATGATGTGTTTGTGCTGTGACATTATGGTGTAGTGTTTCATTATTGGTAAATGTTAATATTTCATTTGAACTAATCTGTCTTGTAATTTAAATTATATGGTCCTGCCGTGGATTGTATCTGTTGGGCTAAATAAATATTATTATTATTATTATTATTATTATACAGAGGTACATCATATAAATATATCGTGTACAAAACACACCAGCGCAGAATTACCATATTTGATGATGAGCTACGATTTGTTGCTTTAAACTATTATACAAAATCAAACTGTATAAAAGTAATTTGCAATTCGTCTTGCGTTTTTTTTTTATAGCAAGACAAACTGTAGAATCTGGAAAATACATCATCAACTACGACAATCTTGGAGGACATTAAGGTTGTTAATTAAAAAATACACAAGTACATCATATAAATATAACGATTACAAAACACGCCAGCCCAGAATTACCACATTTGATGATAAGCTACGATTTGTTGCTTTAAACCATTATACAACATCAAACTGTATAAAAGTAATTTGCAATTTGTCTTGCGTTTTTTTTTATAGCAAGACAAACTATAGAATTTGGAAAATACATCATCAACTACAACAATCTTGGAGGACATTAAAGTTGCTAATTAAAAAATACAAAACTACATCATATAAATATAACGATTACAAAACACACTAGCGCAGAATTACCATATTTGATGATGAGCTACGATTTGTTGCTTTAAACCATTAAACAAAATAAAACTGTATAAAAGTAATTTGCAATTTGTCTTGCGTTTTTTTTTTCATAGCAAGACAAACTGTAGCTTTTGGAAAATACATCATCAGCTACGACAATCTTGGAGGACATTAAAGTTGTTAATTAAAAAATACACAAGTACATCACATAAATATAACGATTACAAAACACACCAGGGCAGAATTACCATATTTATTGATGAGCTACGATTTGTGGCTTTAAACATAAAATCAATCTGTATAAAAGAAAATTGTAATTTGTCTTGCGTTATTTTTTATAGCGAGACAAACTGTAGAATTTGGAAAATACATCATCAACTACGACAATCTTGGAGGACATTAAAGTTGTTAATTAAAAAATACACAGGTACATCATATAAATATATCGTGTACAAAACACACCAGCGCAGAATTACCATATATGATGATGAGCTACGATTTGTTGCCTTAAACCAATATACAAAATCAAACTGTATAAAAGTAATTTGCAACTTGTCTTGCGTTTTTTATAGCAAGACAAACTGTAGAATTTGGAAAATACATCATCAACTACGACAATCTTGGAGGACATTAAAGTTGTTAATTAAAAAATACACAAGTACATCATATAAATATATCGATTACAAAACACACCAGCGCAGAATTACCATATTTGATGATGAGCTACGATTTGTTGCTTTAAAACTATTATAAAAAGTCAAACTGTATAAAAGTAATTTGCGAATTGTCTTGCGTTTTTTATAGCAAGACAAACAGTAGAATTTGGAAAATACATCATCAACTACGACAATCTTGGAGGACATTAAAGTTGTTAATTAAAAAATACACAAGTACATCATATAAATATATCGATTACAAAACACACCAGCGCAGAGTTACCATATTTGATGATGAGCTACGATTTGTTGCCTTAACCCAATATACAAAATCAAACTGTATAAAAGTAATTTGCAACTTGTCTTGCGTTTTTTTTTATAGCAAGACAAACTGTAGAATTTGGAAAATACATCATCAACTACGACAATCTTGGAGGACATTAAAGTTGTTAATTAAAAAATACACAAGTACATCATATAAATATATCGACCACAAAACACACCAGCCCAGAATTGCCACATTTGATGATGAAGTACGATTTGTGCATTTAAACCACTATACAAAATCTTGGACGACATTAAGGTTGTTAATTGAAAAATACACAAGTACATCATATAAATATATCGATTACAAAACACACCAGCGCAGAATTACCGTATTTGATGATGAGCTACGATTTGTTGCTTTAAACCAATATACAAAATCAAACTGTATAAAAGTAATTTGCAATTTGTCTTGCGTTTTTGTTTATACCAAGACAAACTGTAGAATTTGGAAAATACATCAGCAACTACGACAATCTTGGAGGACATTAAAGTTGCTAATTAAAAATTACACAAGTAGATCATATAAATATAACGATTACAAAACACACCAGCGCAGAATTACCATATTGATGATGAGCTACGATTTGTTGCTTTAAACCAATATACAAAATCAAACTATATAAAAGTAATTTGCAATTTGTCTTGCGTTTTTTTTTATAGCAAGGCAAACTGTAGAATTTGGACAATACATCATCAACTACGACAATCTTGGAGGACATTAAAGTTGTTAATTAAAAAATACACAAGTACATCATATAAATATAACGATTACAAAACACACCAGCGCAGAACTACCATATTTGATGATGAGCTACGATTTGTTGCTTTAAACCATTATACAAAATCAAACTGTATAAAAGTAATTTGCGGTTTGTATTGCGTTTTTTAAGGCAAGACAAACTGTAGAATTTGGAAAATACATCATCAACTACGACAATCTTGGAGGACATTAAAGTTGTTAATTAAAAAATACACAAGTACATCACATAAATATAACGATTACAAAACACACCAGCGCAGAATTACCATATTTATTGATGAGCTACGATTTGTGGCTTTAAACATAAAATCAATCTGTATGAAAGAAAATTGTAATTTGTCTTGCGTTATTTTTTATAGCGAGACAAACTGTAGAATTTGGAAAATACATCATCAACTACGACAATCTTGGAGGACATTAAAGTTGTTAATTAAAAAATACACAGGTACATCATATAAATATATCGTGTACAAAACACACCAGCGCAGAATTACCATATTTGATGATGAGCTACGATTTGTTGCCTTAAACCAATATACAAAATCAAACTGTATAAAAGTAATTTGCAACTTGTCTTGCGTTTTTTATAGCAAGACAAACTGTAGAATTTGGAAAATACATCATCAACTACGACAATCTTGGAGGACATTAAAGTTGTTAATTAAAAAATACACAAGTACATCATATAAATATATCGATTACAAAACACACCAGCGCAGAATTACCATATTTGATGATGAGCTACGATTTGTTGCTTTAAAACTATTATAAAAAGTCAAACTGTATAAAAGTAATTTGCGAATTGTCTTGCGTTTTTTATAGCAAGACAAACTGTAGAATTTGGAAAATACATCATCAACTACGACAATCTTGGAGGACATTAAAGTTGTTAATTAAAAAATACACAAGTACATCATATAAATATATCGATTACAAAACACACCAGCGCAGAGTTACCATATTTGATGATGAGCTACGATTTGTTGCCTTAAACCAATATACAAAATCAAGCTGTATAAAAGTAATTTGCAACTTGTCTTGCGTTTTTTTTTATAGCAAGACAAACTGTAGAATTTGGAAAATACATCATCAACTACGACAAACTTGGAGGACATTAATGTTGTTAATTAAAAAATACACAAGTACATCATATAAATATATCGACTACAAAACACACCAGCCCAGAATTGCCACATTTGATGATGAAGTACGATTTGTGCATTTAAACCACTATACAAAATCTTGGAGGACATAAAGGTTGTTAATTGAAAAATGCACAAGTACATCATATAAATATATCGATTACAAAACACACCAGCGCAGAATTACCATATTTGATGATGAGCTACGATTTGTTGCTTTAAACCAATATACAAAATCAAACTGTATAAAAGTAATTTGCAATTTGTCTTGCGTTTTTGTTTATACCAAGACAAACTGTAGAATTTGGAAAATACATCAGCAACTACGACAATCTTGGAGGACATTAAAGTTGCTAATTAAAAATTACACAAGTACATCATATAAATATAACGATTACAAAACACACCAGCGCAGAATTACCATATTGATGATGAGCTACTATTTGTTGCTTTAAACCAATATACAAAATCAAACTATATAAAAGTAATTTGCAATTTGTCTTGCGTTTTTTTTTATAGCAAGGCAAACTGTAGAATTTGGACAATACATCATCAACTACGACAATCTTGGAGGACATTAAAGTTGTTAATTAAAAAATACACAAGTACATCATATAAATATAACGATTACAAAACACACCAGCGCAGAATTACCATATTTGATGATGAGCTACGATTTGTTGCTTTAAACCATTATACAAAATCAAACTGTATAAAAGTAATTTGCGGTTTGTATTGCGTTTTTTAAGGCAAGACAAACTGTAGAATTTGGAAAATACATCATCAACTACGACAATCTTGGAGGACATTAAAATTGTTAATTAAAAAATACACAAGTACATCACATAAATATAACGATTACAAAACACACCAGCGCAGAATTACCATATTTATTGATGAGCTACGATTTGTGGCTTTAAACATAAAATCAATCTGTATAAAAGAAAATTGTAATTTGTCTTGCGTTATTTTTTATAGCGAGACAAACTGTAGAATTTGGAAAATACATCATCAACTACGACAATCTTGGAGGACATTAAAGTTGTTAATTAAAAAATACACAGGTACATCATATAAATATATCGTGTACAAAACACACCAGCGCAGAATTACCATATTTGATGATGAGCTACGATTTGTTGCTTTAAACTATTATACAAAATCAAACTGTATAAAAGTAATTTGCAATTCGTCTTGCGTTTTTTTTTATAGCAAGACAAACTGTAGAATCTGGAAAATACATCATCAACTACGACAATCTTGGAGGACATTAAGGTTGTTAATTAAAAAATACACAAGTACATCATATAAATATAACGATTACAAAACACGCCAGCCCAGAATTACCACATTTGATGATAAGCTACGATTTGTTGCTTTAAACCATTATACAACATCAAACTGTATAAAAGTAATTTGCAATTTGTCTTGCGTTTTTTTTATAGCAAGACAAACTATAGAATTTGGAAAATACATCATCAACTACAACAATCTTGGAGGACATTAAAGTTGCTAATTAAAAAATACAAAAGTACATCATATAAATACAACGATTACAAAACACACTAGCGCAGAATTACCATATTTGATGATGAGCTACGATTTGTTGCTTTAAACCATTAAACAAAATAAAACTGTATAAAAGTAATTTGCAATTTGTCTTGCGTTTTTTTTTTTCATAGCAAGACAAACTGTAGCTTTTGGAAAATACATCATCAACTACGACAATCTTGGAGGACATTAAAGTTGTTAATTAAAAAATACACAAGTACATGTTATAAATATAACGATTACAAAACACACCAGCGTAGAATTACCATATTTGATGATGAGCTACGATTTGTGGCCTTAAACCACTATACAAAATCAAACTATATAAAAGCAATTTGCAATTTGTCTTGCGTTTTTTTTATAGCAGGACAAACTGTAGAATTTGGAAAATACATCATCAACTACGACAATCTTGGACGACATTAAAGTTGTTAATTAAAAAATACACAAGTACATCATATAAATATAACGACTACAAAACACACCAGCGCAGAATTACCATATTTGATGATGAGCTACGATTTTTGGCTTTAAACCACTTTACAAAATCAAACTCTATAAAAGCAATTTGCAATTTGTCTTGCGTTTTCTTTTATAGCAAGACAAACTGTAGAATTTGGAAAACACATCATCAACTACGACAACCTTGGAGGACATTAAAGTTGTTAATTAAAAAATGCACAAGTACATCATATAAATATAACGATCACAAAACACACCAGCGCGGAATTACCATATTTGATGATGAGCTATGATTTGTGGCTTTAAACCACTATATAAAATCAAAGTGTATAAAAGAAAATTGTAATTTGTCTTGCGTTTTTTTTTATAGTAAGACAAACTGTAGAATTTGGAAAATACATCATCAACTACGACAATATTGGACGACATTAAAGTTGTTAATTAAAAAATACACAAGTACATCATATAAATATAACGACTACAAAACACACCAGCGCAGACTTAGCATATTTGATGATGAGCTATGATTTGTGGGTTTAAACCACTATACAAAATCAAACTGTATAAAAGTAATTTGCAATTTGTCTTGCGTTTTTTTATGGCAAGACAAACTGTAGAATTTGGAAAATACATCATCAACTACGACAATCTTGGAGGACATTAAAGTTGTTAATTAAAAAATACACAGGTACATCATATAAATAGCAAGACAAACTGTAGAATCTGGAAAATACATCATCAACTACGACAATTTTGGAGGACATTAAGGTTGTTAATTAAAAAATACACCAGTACATCATATAAATATAACGACTACAAAACACACCAGCGCAGAATTACCATATTTGATGATGAGCTACGATTTGTTGCTTTAAACCATTATACAAAATAAAACTGTATAAAAGTAATTTGCAATTTGTCTTGCGTTTTTTTTTTCATAGCAAGACAAACTGTAGCGCTTGGAAAATACATCATCAGCTACGACAATCTTGGAGGACATTAAAGTTGTTAATTTAAAAATATACAAGTACATGTTATAAATATAACGATTACAAACCACACCAGCGTAGAATTACCATATTTGATGATGAGCTGCCATTTGTGGCTTTAAACCACTATACAAGATCAAACTATATAAAAGCAATTTGCAATTTGTCCTGCGTTTTTTTATAGCAAGACAAACGGTAGAATTTGGAAAATACATCATCAACTACGACAATCTTGGACGACATTAAAGTTGTTAATTAAAAAATAGACAAGTACATCATATAAATATAACGACTACAAAACACACCAGCGCAGAATTACCATATTTGATGATGAGCTACGATTTATTGCTTTAAAGTACTATACAAAATCAAACTGTATAAAAGTAATTTGCAATTTGTCTTGCGTTTTTTTTTTTTTTTTTTTTTTTCATAGCAAGACAAAGAGTAGAATTTGGAAAATTCATCATCAACTACGACAATCTTGGGGGACATTAAAATTGTTAATTAAAAGATACACAAGTACATATTATAAATATAACGATTACAAAACACACCAGCGCAGACTTAGCATATTTGATGATGAGCTATGATTTGTGGGTTTAAACCACTACACAAAATCAAACTGTATAAAAGTAATTTGCAATTTGTCTTGCGTTTTTTTTATGGCAAGACATACTGTAGAATTTGGAAAATACATCATCAACTACGACAATCTTGGAGGACATTAAAGTTGTTAATTAAAAAATACACAGGTACATCATATAAATATATCGTGTACAAAACACACCAGCGCAGAATTACCATATTTGATGATGAGCTACGATTTGTTGCTTTAAACCACTATACAAAATCAAACTGTATAAAAGTAATTTGCAATTTGTCTTGCGTTTTTTTTATGGCAAGACAAACTGTAGAATTTGGAAAATACATCATCAACTACGACAATCTTGGTGGACATTAAAGTTGTTAATTAAAAAATACACAGGTACATCATATAAATAGCAAGACAAACTGTAGAATCTGGAAAATACATCATCAACTACGACAATTTTGGAGGACATTAAGGTTGTTAATTAAAAAATACACCAGTACATCATATAAATATAACGACTACAAAACACACCAGCGCAGAATTACCATATTTGATGATGAGCTACGATTTGTTGCTTTAAACCATTATACAAAATAAAACTGTATAAAAGTAATTTGCAATTTGTCTTGCGTTTTTTTTTTTCATAGCAAGACAAACTGTAGCGCTTGGAAAATACATCATCAGCTACGACAATCTTGGAGGACATTAAAGTTGTTAATTTAAAAATATACAAGTACATGTTATAAATATAACGATTACAAACCACACCAGCGTAGAATTACCATATTTGATGATGAGCTGCCATTTGTGGCTTTAAACCACTATACAAGATCAAACTATATAAAAGCAATTTGCAATTTGTCTTGCGTTTTTTTATAGCAAGACAAACGGTAGAATTTGGAAAATACATCATCAACTACGACAATCTTGGACGACATTAAAGTTGTTAATTAAAAAATAGACAAGTACATCATATAAATATAACGACTACAAAACACACCAGCGCAGAATTACCATATTTGATGATGAGCTACGATTTATTGCTTTAAAGTACTATACAAAATCAAACTGTATAAAAGTAATTTGCAATTTGTCTTGCGTTTTTTTTTTTTTTTTTTTTTTTCATAGCAAGACAAAGAGTAGAATTTGGAAAATTCATCATCAACTACGACAATCTTGGGGGACATTAAAATTGTTAATTAAAAGATACACAAGTACATATTATAAATATAACGATTACAAAACACACCAGCGCAGACTTAGCATATTTGATGATGAGCTATGATTTGTGGGTTTAAACCACTACACAAAATCAAACTGTATAAAAGTAATTTGCAATTTGTCTTGCGTTTTTTTTATGGCAAGACATACTGTAGAATTTGGAAAATACATCATCAACTACGACAATCTTGGAGGACATTAAAGTTGTTAATTAAAAAATACACAGGTACATCATATAAATATATCGTGTACAAAACACACCAGCGCAGAATTACCATATTTGATGATGAGCTACGATTTGTTGCTTTAAACCACTATACAAAATCAAACTGTATAAAAGTAATTTGCAATTTGTCTTGCGTTTTTTTTATTGCAAGACAAACTGTAGAATTTGGAAAATACATCATCAACTACGACAATCTTGGTGGACATTAAAGTTGTTAATTAAAAAATACACAAGTACATGTTATAAATATAACGATTACAAAACACACCAGTGCAGAGTTACCATATTTGATGATGAGCTACGATCTGTTGCTTTAAATCATTATACAAAATCAAACTGCATAAAAGTAATTTGCAATTTGTCTTGCGTTTTTTTTTTATAGCAAGACAAACTGTAGAATTTGGAAAATACATCATCAACTACGACAACCTTGGAGGACATTAAAGTTGTTAATTAAAAAATACAAAAGTACATCATATAAATACAACGATTACAAAACACACTAGCGCAGAATTACCATATTTGATGATGAGCTACGATTTGTTGCTTTAAACCATTAAACAAAATAAAACTGTATAAAAGTAATTTGCAATTTGTCTTGCGTTTTTTTTTCATAGCAAGACAAACTGTAGCTTTTGGAAAATACATCATCAACTACGACAATCTTGGAGGACATTAAAGTTGTTAATTAAAAAATACACAAGTACATGTTATAAATATAACGATTACAAAACACACCAGCGTAGAATTACCATATTTGATGATGAGCTACGATTTGTGGCCTTAAACCACTATACAAAATCAAACTATATAAAAGCAATTTGCAATTTGTCTTGCGTTTTTTTATAGCAGGACAAACTGTAGAATTTGGAAAATACATCATCAACTACGACAATCTTGGACGACATTAAAGTTGTTAATTAAAAAATACACAAGTACATCATATAAATATAACGACTACAAAACACACCAGCGCAGAATTACCATATTTGATGATGAGCTACGATTTTTGGCTTTAAACCACTATACAAAATCAAACTCTATAAAAGCAATTTGCAATTTGTCTTGCGTTTTTTTTTATAGCAAGACAAACTGTAGAATTTGGAAAATACATCATCAACTACGACAACCTTGGAGGACATTAAAGTTGTTAATTAAAAAATGCACAAGTACATCATATAAATATAACGATCACAAAACACACCAGCGCGGAATTACCATATTTGATGATGAGCTATGATTTGTGGCTTTAAACCACTATATAAAATCAAAGTGTATAAAAGAAAATTGTAATTCGTCTTGCGGTTTTTTTATAGCAAGACAAACTGTAGAATTTGGAAAATACATCATCAACTACGACAATATTGGACGACATTAAAGTTGTTAATTAAAAAATACACAAGTACATCATATAAATATAACGACTACAAAACACACCAGCGCAGACTTAGCATATTTGATGATGAGCTATGATTTGTGGGTTTAAACCACTATACAAAATCAAACTGTATAAAAGTAATTTGCAATTTGTCTTGCGTTTTTTTATGGCAAGACAAACTGTAGAATTTGGAAAATACATCATCAACTACGACAATCTTGGAGGACATTAAAGTTGTTAATTAAAAAATACACAGGTACATCATATAAATAGCAAAACAAACTGTAGAATCTGGAAAATACATCATCAACTACGACAATCTTGGAGGACATTAAGGTTGTTAATTAAAAAATACACAAGTACATCATATAAATATAACGACTACAAAACACACCAGCGCAGAATTACCATATTTGATGATGAGCTACGATTTGTTGCTTTAAACCATTATACAAAATAAAACTGTATAAAAGTAATTTGCAATTTGTCTTGCGTTTTTTTTTTTCATAGCAAGACAAACTGTAGCGTTTGGAAAATACATCATCAGCTACGACAATCTTGGAGGACATTAAAGTTGTTAATTTAAAAATACACAAGTACATGTTATAAATATAACGATTACAAAACACACCAGCGTAGAATTACCATATTTGATGATGAGCTACCATTTGTGGCTTTAAACCACTATACAAGATCAAACTATATAAAAGCAATTTGCAATTTGTCTTGCGTTTTTTTATAGCAAGACAAACGGTAGAATTTGGAAAATACATCATCAACTACGACAATCTTGGACGACATTAAAGTTGTTAATTAAAAAATACATAAGTACATCATATAAATATAACGACTACAAAACACACCAGCGCAGAATTACCATATTTGATGATGAGCTACGATTTGTTGCTTTAGAGTACTATACAAAATCAAACTGTATAAAAGTAATTTGCAATTTGTCTTGCGTTTTTTTTTTTTTTTTCATAGCAAGACAAAGAGTAGAATTTGGAAAATTCATCATCAACTACGACAATCTTGGGGGACATTAAAATTGTTAATTAAAAGATACACAAGTACATATTATAAATATAACGATTACAAAACACACCAGCGCAGACTTAGCATATTTGATGATGAGCTATGATTTGTGGGTTTAAACCACTATACAAAATCAAACTGTATAAAAGTAATTTGCAATTTGTCTTGCGTTTTTTTTATGGCAAGATAAACTGTAGAATTTGGAAAATACATCATCAACTACGACAATCTTGGAGGACATTAAAGTTGTTAATTAAAAAATACACAGGAACATCATATAAATATATCGTGTACAAAACACACCAGCGCAGAATTACCATATTTGATGATGAGCTACGATTTGTTGCTTTAAACCACTATACAAAATCAAACTGTATAAAAGTAATTTGCAATTTGTCTTGCGTTTTTTTTAAGGCAAGACAAACTGTAGAATTTGGAAAATACATCATCAACTACGACAATCTTGGTGGACATTAAAGTTGTTAATTAAAAAATACACAAGTACATGTTATAAATATAACGATTACAAAACACACCAGTGCAGAGTTACCATATTTGATGATGAGCTACGATTTGTTGCTTTAAACCATTATACAAAATCAAACTGTATAAAAGTAATTTGCAATTTGTCTTGCGTTTTTTTTTATAGCAAGACAAACTGTAGAATTTGGAAAATACATCATCAACTACGACAACCTTGGAGGACATTAAAGTTGTTAATTAAAAAATACACAAGCACATCATATAAATATAACGATTACAAAACACACCAGCGCAGAATTACCATATTTGATGATGAGCTATGATTTGTGGCTTTAAACCACTATATAAAATCAAACTGTATAAAAGAAAATTGTAATTTGTCTTGCGTTTTTTTTATAGCAAGACAAACTGTAGAATTTGGAAAATACATCATCAACTACGACAATCTTGGAGGACATTAAAGTTGATAATTAAAAAATACACAAGTACATGTTATAAATATAACGATTACAAAACACGCCAGTCCAGAATTACCACATTTGATGATGAGCTACAATTTGTTGCTTTAAACCATTATACAACATCAAACTGTATAAAAGTAATTTGCAATTTTTCTTGCGTTTTTTTATAGCAAGACAAACTGTAGAATTTGGAAAATACATCATTAACTACGACAATCTTGGAGGACATTAAAGTTGTTAATTAAAAAATACACAAGTACATCATATAAATACAACGATTACAAAACACACCAGCGCAGAATTACCAAATTTGATGATGAGCTACGATTTGTTGCTTTAAACCATTATACAAAATCAAACTATATAAACGCAATTTGCAATTTGTCTTGCGTTTTTTCTTATAGCAAGACAAACTGTAGAATTTGGAAAATACATCATTAACTACGACAATCTTGGAGGACATTAAAGTTGTTAATTAAAGAATACACAAGTACATCATATAAATACAACGATTACAAAACACACCAGCGCAGAATTACAAAATTTGATGATGAGCAATTATTTGTGGCTTTAAACCACTACATAAAATCAATCTGTATAAAAGAAAATTGTAATTTCTCTTGCGTTTTTTTTTTATAGCGAGACAAACTGTAGAATTTGGAAAATACATCATCAACTACGACAATCTTGGAGGACATTAAAGTTGTTAATTAAAAAATACACAGGTACATCATATAAATATATCGTGTACAAAACACACCAGCGCAGAATTACGATATTTGATGATGAGCTACGATTTGTTGCTTTAAACTATTATACAAAATCAAACTGTATAAAAGTAATTTGCAATTCGTCTTGCGTTTTTTTTTATAGCAAGACGAACTGTAGAATCTGGAAAATACATCATCAACTGCGACAATCTTGGAGGACATTAAGGTTGTTAATTAAAAAATACACAAGTACATCATATAAATATAACGATTACAAAACACGCCAGCCCAGAATTACCACATTTGATGATAAGCTACGATTTGTTGCTTTAAACCATTATACAACATCAAACTGTATAAAAGTAAATTGCAATTTGTCTTGCGTTTTTTTTATAGCAAGACAAACTATAGAATTTGGAAAATACATCATCAACTACAACAATCTTGGAGGACATTAAAGTTGCTAATTAAAAAATACACAAGTACATCATATAAATACAACGATTACAAAACACACTAGCGCAGAATTACCATATTTGATGATGAGCTACGATTTGTTGCTTTAAACCATTATACAAAATAAAACTGTATAAAAGTAATTTGCAATTTGTCTTGCGTTTTTTTTTCATGGCAAGACAAACTGTAGCTTTTGGAAAATACATCATCAACTACGACAATCTTGGAGGACATTAAAGTTGTTAATTAAAAAATACACAAGTACATGTTATAAATATAACGATTACAAAACACACCAGCGTAGAATTACCATATTTGATGATGAGCTACGATTTGTGGCCTTAAACCACTATACAAAATCAAACTATATAAAAGCAATTTGCAATTTGTCTTGCGTTTTTTTTATAGCAGGACAAACTGTAGAATTTGGAAAATACATCATCAACTACGACAATCTTGGACGACATTAAAGTTGTTAATTAAAAAATACACAAGTACATCATATAAATATAACGACTACAAAACACACCAGCGCAGAATTACCATATTTGATGATGAGCTACGATTTTTGGCTTTAAATCACTATACAAAATCAAACTCTATAACAGCAATTTGCAATTTGTCTTGCGTTTTTTTTTATAGCAAGACAAACTGTAGAATTTGGAAAATACATCATCAACTACGACAACCTTGGAGGACATTAAAGTTGTTAATTAAAAAATGCACAAGTACATCATATAAATATAACGATCACACAACACACCAGCGCGGAATTACCATATTTGATGATGAGCTATGATTTGTGGCTTTAAACCACTATATAAAATCAAAGTGTATAAAAGAAAATTGTAATTTGTCTTGCGTTTTTTTTATAGCAAGACAAACTGGAGAATTTGGAAAATACATCATCAACTACGACAATCTTGGACGACATTATAGTTGCTAATTAAAAAATACACAAGTACATCATATAAATATAACGACTACAAAACACACCAGCGCAGAATTACCATATTTGATGATGAGCTACGATTTGTTGCTTTAAACCATTATACAAAATAAAACTGTATAAAAGTAATTTGCAATTTGTCTTGCGTTTTTTTTTTCATAGCAAGACAAACTGTAACGTTTGGAAAATACATCATCAGCTACGACAATCTTGGAGGACATTAAAGTTGTTAATTTAAAAATACACAAGTACATGTTATAAATATAATGATTACAAAACACACCAGCGTAGAATTACCATATTTGATGATGAGCTACCATTTGTGGCTTTAAACCACTATACAAGATCAAACTGTATAAAAGCAATTTGCAATTTGTCTTGCGTTTTTTTATAGCAAGACAAACGGTAGAATTTGGAAAATACATCATCAACTACGACAATCTTGGACGACATTAAAGTTGTTAATTAAAAAATACACAAGTACATCATATAAATATAACGACTACAAAACACACCAGCGCAGAATTACCATATTTGATGATGAGCTATGATTTGTGGCTTTAAACCACTATATAAAATCAAAGTGTATAAAAGAAAATTGTAATTTGTCTTGCGTTTTTTTTTTATAGCAAGACAAACTGTAGAATTTGGAAAATACATCATCAACTACGACAATCTTGGAGGACATTAAAGTTGTTAATTAAAAAATACACAAGTACATCATATTAATATAACGACTACAAAACACACCAGCGCAGAATTACCATATTTGATGATGAGCTATGATTTGTTGCTTTAAAGCACTATACAAAATCTAATTTGCAAAAAGTAATTTGCAATTTGTCTTGCGTTTTTTTTTTTTTTTTTTTTTCATAGCAAGACAAAGAGTAGAATTTGGAAAATTCATCATCAACTACGACAATCTTGGAGGACATTAAAATTGTTAATTAAAAGATACACAAGTACATATTATAAATATAACGATTACAAAACACACCAGCGCAGACTTAGCATATTTGATGATGAGCTATGATTTGTGGGTTTAAACCACTATTCAAAATCAAACTGTATAAAAGTAATTTGCAATTTGTCTTGCGTTTTTTTTATGGCAAGATAAACTGTAGAATTTGGAAAATACATCATCAACTACGACAATCTTGGATGACATTAAAGTTGTTAATTAAAAAATACACAAGTACATCATATAAATACAACGATTACAAAACACACCAGCGCAGAATTACCAAATTTGATGATGAGCTACGATTTGTTGCTTTAAACCATTATACAGAATCAAACTATATAAAAGCAATTTGCAATTTGTCTTGCGTTTTTTCTTATTGCAAGACAAACTGTAGAATTTGGAAAATACATCATCAACTACGACAATCTTGGACGACATTAAAGTTGTTAATTAAAAAATGCACAAGTACATCATATAAATATAACGATTACAAAACACACCAGCGCAGAATTACCATATTTGATGATGAGCAATGATTTGTGGCTTTAAACCACTATATAAAATCAATCTGTATAAAAGAAGATTGTAATTTGTCTTGCGTTTTTTTATAGCGAGGCAAACTGTAGAATTTGGAAAATACATCATCAACTACGACAATCTTGGAGGACATTAAAGTTGTTAATTAAAAAATACACAGGTACATCATATAAATATATCGTGTACAAAATACACCAGCGCAGAATTATCATATTTGATGATGAGCAACGATTTGTTGCTTTAAATTATTATACAAAATCAAACTGTATAAAAGTAATTTGCAATTCGTCTTGCGTTTTTTTTTATAGCAAGACAAACTGTAGAATCTGGAAAATACATCATCAACTACGACAATCTTAGAGGACATTAAGGTTGTTAATTAAAAAATACACAAGTACATCATATAAATATAACGATTACAAAACACGCCAGCCCAGAATTACCACATTTGATGATGAGCTACGATTTGTTGCTTTAAACCATTATACAACATCAAACTGTATAAAAGTAATTTGCAATTTGTCTTGCGTTTTTTTTATAGCAAGACAAACTGTAGAATTTGGAAAATACATCATCAACTACGACAATCTTGGAGGACATTAAAGTTGCTAATTAAAAAATACACAAGTACATCATATAAATACAACGATTACAAAACACACTAGCGCAGAATTACCATATTTGATGATGAGCTACGATTTGTGGCTTTAAACCACTATATAAAATCAAACTGTATAAAAGAAAATTGTAATTTGTCTTGCGTTTTTTTTTATAGCAAGACAAAGTGTAGAATTTGGAAAATACATCATCAACTACGACAATCTTGGAGGACATTAAAGTTGTTAATTAAAAGATACACAAGTACATATTATAAATATAACGATTACAAAACACACCAGCGCAGACTTAGCATATTTGATGATGAGCTATGATTTGTGGGTTTAACCATTATACAAAATCAAACTCTATAAAAGCAATTTGCAATTTGTCTTGCGTTTTTTTTTATAGCACGACAAACTGTAGAATTTGGAAAATACATTATCACCTACGTCAATCTTGGTCAACATTAAAGTTGTTAATTAAAAAATACACAAGTACATCATATTAATATAACGACTACAAAACACACCAGCGCAGAATTACCATATTTGATGATGAGCTATGATTTGTTGCTTTAAAGCACTATACAAAATCTAATTTGCAAAAAGTAATTTGCAATTTGTCTTGCGTTTTTTTTTTTTTCATAGCAAGACAAAGAGTAGAATTTGGAAAATTCATCATCAACTACGACAATCTTGGAGGACATTAAAATTGTTAATTAAAAGATACACAAGTACATATTATAAATATAACGATTACAAAACACACCAGCGCAGACTTAGCATATTTGATGATGAGCTATGATTTGTGGGTTTAAACCACTATTCAAAATCAAACTGTATAAAAGTAATTTGCAATTTGTCTTGCGTTTTTTTTATGGCAAGATAAACTGTAGAATTTGGAAAATACATCATCAACTACGACAATCTTGGATGACATTAAAGTTGTTAATTAAAAAATACACAAGTACATCATATAAATACAACGATTACAAAACACACCAGCGCAGAATTACCAAATTTGATGATGAGCTACGATTTGTTGCTTTAAACCATTATACAAAATCAAACTATATAAAAGCAATTTGCAATTTGTCTTGCGTTTTTTCTTATTGCAAGACAAACTGTAGAATTTGGAAAATACATCATCAACTACGACAATCTTGGACGACATTAAAGTTGTTAATTAAAAAATGCACAAGTACATCATATAAATATAACGATTACAAAACACACCAGCGCAGAATTACCATATTTGATGATGAGCAATGATTTGTGGCTTTAAACCACTATATAAAATCAATCTGTATAAAAGAAAATTGTAATTTGTCTTGCGTTTTTTTATAGCGAGGCAAACTGTAGAATTTGGAAAATACATCATCAACTACGACAATCTTGGAGGACATTAAAGTTGTTAATTAAAAAATACACAGGTACATCATATAAATATATCGTGTACAAAACACACCAGCGCAGAATTATCATATTTGATGATGAGCAACGATTTGTTGCTTTAAATTATTATACAAAATCAAACTGTATAAAAGTAATTTGCAATTCGTCTTGCGTTTTTTTTTTATAGCAAGACAAACTGTAGAATCTGGAAAATACATCATCAACTACGACAATCTTGGAGGACATTAAGGTTGTTAATTAAAAAATACACAAGTACATCATATAAATATAACGATTACAAAACACGCCAGCCCAGAATTACCACATTTGATGATGAGCTACGATTTGTTGCTTTAAACCATTATACAACATCAAACTGTATAAAAGTAATTTGCAATTTGTCTTGCGTTTTTTTTATAGCAAGACAAACTGTAGAATTTGGAAAATACATCATCAACTACGACAATCTTGGAGGACATTAAAGTTGCTAATTAAAAAACACACAAGTACATCATATAAATACAACGATTACAAAACACACTAGCGCAGAATTACCATATTTGATGATGAGCTACGATTTGTTGCTTTAAACCATTATACAAAATAAAACTGTATAAAAGTAATTTGCAATTTGTCTTGCGTTTTTTTTTTTTCATAGCAAGACAAACTGTAGCGTTTGGAAAATACATCATCAACTACGACAATCTTGGAGGACATTAAAGTTGTTAATTAAAAAATACACAAGTACATGTTATAAATATAACGATTACAAAACACACCAGCGTAGAATTACCATATTTGATGATGAGCTACGATTTGTGGTTTTAAACCACTATACAAGATCAAACTATATAAAAGCAATTTGCAATTTGTCTTGCGTTTTTTTATAGCAAGACAAACTATAGAATTTGGAAAATACATCATCAACTACAACAATCTTGGAGGACATTAAAGTTGCTAATTAAAAAATACACAAGTACATCATATAAATACAACGATTACAAAACACACTAGCGCAGAATTACCATATTTGATGATGAGCTACGATTTGTTGCTTTAAACCATTATACAAAATAAAACTGTATAAAAGTAATTTGCAATTTGTCTTGCGTTTTTTTTTCATAGCAAGACAAACTGTAGCTTTTGGAAAATACATCATCAACTACGACAATCTTGGAGGACATTAAAGTTGTTAATTAAAAAATACACAAGTACATGTTATAAATATAACGATTACAAAACACACCAGCGTAGAATTACCATATTTGATGATGAGCTACGATTTGTGGCCTTAAACCACTATACAAAATCAAACTATATAAAAGCAATTTGCAATTTGTCTTGCGTTTTTTTTATAGCAGGACAAACTGTGGAATTTGGAAAATACATCATCAACTACGACAATCTTGGACGACATTAAAGTTGTTAATTAAAAAATACACAAGTACATCATATAAATATAACGACTACAAAACACACCAGCGCAGAATTACCATATTTGATGATGAGCTACGATTTTTGGCTTTAAATCACTATACAAAATCAAACTCTATAAAAGCAATTTGCAATTTGTCTTGCGTTTTTTTTTATAGCAAGACAAACTGTAGAATTTGGAAAATACATCATCAACTACGACAACCTTGGAGGACATTAAAGTTGTTAATTAAAAAATGCACAAGTACATCATATAAATATAACGATCACACAACACACCAGCGCGGAATTACCATATTTGATGATGAGCTATGATTTGTGGCTTTAAACCACTATATAAAATCAAAGTGTATAAAAGAAAATTGTAATTTGTCTTGCGTTTTTTTTTATAGCAAGACAAACTGTAGAATTTGGAAAATACATCATCAACTACGACAATCTTGGACGACATTATAGTTGTTAATTAAAAAATACACAAGTACATCATATAAATATAACGACTACAAAACACACCAGCGCAGAATTACCATATTTGATGATGAGCTACGATTTGTTGCTTTAAACCATTATACAAAATAAAACTGTATAAAAGTAATTTGCAATTTGTCTTGCGTTTTTTTTTTTCATACCAAGACAAACTGTAGCGTTTGGAAAATACATCATCAGCTACGACAATCTTGGAGGACATTAAAGTTGTTAATTTAAAAATACACAAGTACATGTTATAAATATAAAGATTACAAAACACACCAGCGTAGAATTACCATATTTGATGATGAGCTACCATTTGTGGCTTTAAACCACTATACAAGATCAAACTATATAAAAGCAATTTGCAATTTGTCTTGCGTTTTTTTATAGCAAGACAAACGGTAGAATTTGGAAAATACATCATCAACTACGACAATCTTGGACGACATTAAAGTTGTTAATTAAAAAATACACAAGTACATCATATAAATATAACGACTACAAAACACACCAGCGCAGAATTACCATATTTGATGATGAGCTATGATTTGTGGCTTTAAACCACTATATAAAATCAAAGTGTATAAAAGAAAATTGTAATTTGTCTTGCGTTTTTTTTATAGCAAGACAAACTGTAGAATTTGGAAAACACATCATCAACTACGACAATCTTGGAGGACATTAAAGTTGTTAATTAAAAAATACACAGGTACATCATATAAATATATCGTGTACAAAACACACCAGCGCAGAATTACCATATTTGATGATGAGCTACGATTTGTTGCTTTAAACTATTATACAAAATCAAACTGTATAAAAGTAATTTGTAGTTTGTCTTGCGTTTTTTTTTTTTCATAGCAAGCAAACTGTAGAATTTGGAAAATACATCATCAACTACGACAATCTTGGTGGACATTAAAGTTGTTAATTAAAAAATACACAAGTACATGTTATAAATATAACGATTACAAAACACACCAGTGCAGAATTACCATATTTGATGATGAGCTACGATTTGTTGCTTTAAACCATTACACAAAATCAAACCGTATAAAAGCTATTTGCAATTTGTCTTGCGTTTTTTTTTTATAGCAAGACAAACTGTACAATTTGGAATATACATCATCAACTACGACAACCTTGGAGGACATTAAAGTTGTTAATTAAAAAATACACAAGTACATCATATAAATATAACGATTACAAAACACATCAGCGCAGAATTACCATATTTGATGATGAGCTACGATTTGTGGCTTTAAACTATTATACAAAATCAAACTGTATAAATGTAATTTGTAATTTGTCTTGCGTTTTTTTTTTCATAGCAAGCAAACTGTAGAATTTGGAAAATACATCATCAACTACGACAACCTTGGAGGACAGTAAAGTTGTTAATTAAAAAATACACAAGTACATCATATAAATATAACGATTACAAAACACATCAGCGCAGAATTACCATATTTGATGATGAGCTATGATTTGTGGCTTTAAACCACTATGTAAAATCAAACTGTATAAAAGAAAATTGTAATTTGTCTTGCGTTTTTTTTTTATAGCAAGACAAACTGTAGAATTTGGAAAATACATCATCAACTACGACAATCTTGGAGGACATTAAAGTTGTTAATTAAAAGATACACAAGTACATATTATAAATATAACGATTACAAAACACACCAGCGCAGACTTAGCATATTTGATGATGAGCTATGATTTGTGGGTTTAACCATTATACAAAATCAAACTCTATAAAAGCAATTTGCAATTTGTCTTGCGTTTTTTTTTATAGCACGACAAACTGTAGAATTTGGAAAATACATTATCAACTACGTCAATCTTGGTCGACATTAAAGTTCTTAATTAAAAAATACACAAGTACATCATATTAATATAACGACTACAAAACACACCAGCGCAGAATTACCATATTTGATGATGAGCTATGATTTGTTGCTTTAAAGCACTATACAAAATCTAATTTGCAAAAAGTAATTTGCAATTTGTCTTGCGTTTTTTTTTTTTTCTTTTTTCATAGCAAGACAAAGAGTAGAATTTGGAAAATTCATCATCAACTACGACAATCTTGGAGGACATTAAAATTGTTAATTAAAAGATACACAAGTACATATTATAAATATAACGATTACAAAACACACCAGCGCAGACTTAGCATATTTGATGATGAGCTATGATTTGTGGGTTTAAACCACTATACAAAATCAAACTGTATAAAAGTAATTTGCAATTTGTCTTTCGTTTTTTTTATGGCAAGATAAACTGTAGAATTTGAAAAATACATCATCAACTACGACAATCTTGGATGACATTAAAGTTGTTAATTAAAAAATACACAAGTACATCATATAAATACAACGATTACAAAACACACCAGCGCAGAATTACCAAATTTGATGATGAGCTACGATTTGTTGCTTTAAATTATTATACAAAATCAAAGTGTATAAAAGTAATTTGCAATTCGTCTTGCGTTTTTTTTTATAGCAAGACAAACTGTAGAATCTGGAAAATACATCATCAACTACGACAATCTTGGAGGACATTAAGGTTGTTAATTAAAAAATACACAAGTACATCATATAAATATAACGATTACAAAACACGCCAGCCCAGAATTACCACATTTGATGATGAGCTACGATTTGTTGCTTTAAACCATTATACAACATCAAACTGTATAAAAGTAATTTGCAATTTGTCTTGCGTTTTTTTTTATAGCAAGACAAACTGTAGAATTTGGAAAATACATCATCAACTACGACAATCTTGGAGGACATTAAAGTTGCTAATTAAAAAATACACAAGTACATCATATAAATACAACGATTACAAAACACACTAGCGCAGAATTACCATATTTGATGATGAGCTACGATTTGTTGCTTTAAACCATTATACAAAATAAAACTGTATAAAAGTAATTTGCAATTTGTCTTGCGTTTTTTTTTTTCATAGCAAGACAAACTGTAGCTTGTGGAAAATACATCATCAACTACGACAATCTTGGAGGACATTAAAGTTGTTAATTAAAAAATACACAAGTACATGTTATAAATATAACGATTACAAAACACACCAGCGTAGAATTACCATATTTTTGATGCGCTACGATTTGTGGCCTTAAACCACTATACAAAATCAAACTACATAAAAGCAATTTGCAATTTGTCTTGCGTTTTTTTATAGCAGGACAAACTGTAGAATTTGGAAAATACATCATCAACTACGACAATCTTGGACGACATTAAAGTTGTTAATTAAAAAATACACAAGTACATCATATAAATATAACGACTACAAAACACACCAGCGCAGAATTACCAATTTGATGATGAGCTACGATTTGTGGCTTTAAACCACTATACAAAATCAAACTCTATAAAAGCAATTTGCAACTTGTCTTGCGTTTTTTTTATAGCAAGACAAACTGTAGAATTTGGAAAGTACATCATCAACTACGACAACCTTGGAGGACATTAAAGTTGTTAGTTAAAAAATACACAAGTGCATCATATAAATATAACGACTACAAAACACACCGGCGCAGAATTACCATATTTGATGATGAGCTACGATTTGTTGCTTTAAACCATTATACAAAATAAAACTGTATAAAAGTAATTTGCAATTTGTCTTGCGTTTTTTTTTTTCATAGCAAGACAAACTGTAGCGTTTGGAAAATACATCATCAACTACGACAATCTTGGAGGACATTAAAGTTGTTAATTAAAAAATACACAAGTACATGTTATAAATATAACGATTACAAAACACACCAGCGTAGAATTACCATATTTGATGATGAGCTACGATTTGTGGCTTTAAACCACTATACAAGATCAAACTATATAAAAGCAATTTGCAATTTGTCTTGCGTTTTTTTATAGCACGACAAACGGTAGAATTTGGAAAATACATCATCAACTACGACAATCTTGGACGACATTAAAGTTGTTAATTAAAAAATACACAAGTACATCATATAAATATAACGACTACAAAACACACCAGCGCAGAATTACCATATTTGATGATGAGCTATGATTTGTGGCTTTAAACCACTATATAAAATCAAAGTGTATAAAAGAAAATTGTAATTTGTCTTGCGTTTTTTTTTTATAGCAAGACAAACTGTAGAATTTGGAAAATACATCATCAACTACGACAATCTTGGAGGACATTAAAGTTGTTAATTAAAAAATACACAGGTACATCATATAAATATATCGTGTACAAAACACACCAGCGCAGCTAAACTATTATACAAAATCAAACTGTATAAAAGTAATTTGTAATTTGTCTTGCGTTTTTTTTTTCATAGCAAGCAAACTGTAGAATTTGGAAAATACATCATCAACTACGACAATCTTGGTGGACATTAAAGTTGTTAATTAAAAAATACACAAGTACATGTTATAAATATAACGATTACAAAACACACCAGTGCAGAATTACCATATTTGATGATGAGCTACGATTTGTTGCTTTAAACCATTATAAAAAATCAAACTGTATAAAAGTAATTTGCAATTTGTCTTGCGTTTTTTTTTTATAGCAAGACAAACTGTACAATTTGGAATATACATCATCAACTACGACAACCTTGGAGGACATTAAAGTTGTTAATTCAAAAATACACAAGTACATCATATAAATATAACGATTACAAAACACACCAGCGCAGAATTACCATATTTGATGATGAGCTACGATTTGTGGCTTTAAACTATTATACAAAATCAAAGTGCATAAATGTAATTTGCAATTTGTCTTGCGGTTTTTTTATAGCAAGACAAACTGTAGAATTTGGAAAATACATCATTAACTACGACAATCTTGGACGACATTAAAGTTGTTAATTAAAAAATACACAAGTACATCATATAAATATAACGACTACAAAACACACCAGCGCAGAATTACCATATTTGATGATGAGCTATGATTTGTGGCTTTAAACCACTATATAAAATCAAACTGTACAAAAGAAAATTGTAATTAGTCTTGCGTTTTTTTTATAGCAAGACAAACTGTAGAATTTGGAAAATACATCATCAACTACGACAATCTTGGACGACATTAAAGTTGTTAATTAAAAAATACACAAGTACATCATATAAATATAACGACTACAAAACACACCAGCGCAGAATTACCATATTTGATGATGAGCTACGATTTGTGGCTTTAAACCACTATACAAAATCAAACCCTATAAAAGCAATTTGCAACTTGTCTTGCGTTTTTTTTATAGCAAGACAAACTGTAGAATTTGGAAAGTACATCATCAACTACGACAACCTTGGAGGACATTAAAGTTGTTAGTTAAAAAATACACAAGTACATCATATAAATATAACGACTACAAAACACACCGGCGCAGAATTACCATATTTGATGATGAGCTACGATTTGTTGCTTTAAACCATTATACAAAATAAAACTGTATAAAAGTAATTTACAATTTGTCTTGCGTTTTTTTTTTCATAGCAAGACAAACTGTAGCGTTTGGAAAATACATCATCAACTACGACAATCTTGGAGGACATTAAAGTTGTTAATTAAAAAATACACAAGTACATGTTATAAATATAACGATTACAAAACACACCAGCGTAGAATTACCATATTTGATGATGAGCTACGATTTGTGGCTTTAAACCACTATACAAGATCAAACTATATAAAAGCAATTTGCAATTTGTCTTGCGTTTTTTTATAGCACGACAAACGGTAGAATTTGGAAAATACATCATCAACTACGACAATCTTGGACGACATTAAAGTTGTTAATTAAAAAATACACAAGTACATCATATAAATATAACGACTACAAAACACACCAGCGCAGAATTACCATATTTGATGATGAGCTATGATTTGTGGCTTTAAACCACTATATAAAATCAAAGTGTATAAAAGAAAATTGTAATTTGTCTTGCGTTTTTTTTTTATAGCAAGACAAACTGTAGAATTTGGAAAATACATCATCAACTACGACAATCTTGGAGGACATTAAAGTTGTTAATTAAAAAATACACAGGTACATCATATAAATATATCGTGTACAAAACACACCAGCGCAGCTAAACTATTATACAAAATCAAACTGTATAAAAGTAATTTGTAATTTGTCTTGCGTTTTTTTTTTCATAGCAAGCAAACTGTAGAATTTGGAAAATACATCATCAACTACGACAATCTTGGTGGACATTAAAGTTGTTAATTAAAAAATACACAAGTACATGTTATAAATATAACGATTACAAAACACACCAGTGCAGAATTACCATATTTGATGATGAGCTACGATTTGTTGCTTTAAACCATTATAAAAAATCAAACTGTATAAAAGTAATTTGCAATTTGTCTTGCGTTTTTTTTTTATAGCAAGACAAACTGTACAATTTGGAATATACATCATCAACTACGACAACCTTGGAGGACATTAAAGTTGTTAATTCAAAAATACACAAGTACATCATATAAATATAACGATTACAAAACACACCAGCGCAGAATTACCATATTTGATGATGAGCTACGATTTGTGGCTTTAAACTATTATACAAAATCAAAGTGCATAAATGTAATTTGCAATTTGTCTTGCGGTTTTTTTATAGCAAGACAAACTGTAGAATTTGGAAAATACATCATTAACTACGACAATCTTGGACGACATTAAAGTTGTTAATTAAAAAATACACAAGTACATCATATAAATATAACGACTACAAAACACACCAGCGCAGAATTACCATATTTGATGATGAGCTATGATTTGTGGCTTTAAACCACTATATAAAATCAAACTGTATAAAAGAAAATTGTAATTAGTCTTGCGTTTTTTTTATAGCAAGACAAACTGTAGAATTTGGAAAATACATCATCAACTACGACAATCTTGGAGGACATTAAAGTTGTTAATTAAAAAATGCACAGGTACATCATTTAAATATATCGTGTACAAAACACACCAGCGCAGAATTACCATATTTGATGATGCGCTACGATTTGTTGCTTTAAACTATTATACAAAATCAAACTGTATAAAAGTAATTTGTAATTTGTCTTGCGTTTTTTTTTTTCTTTTTTTTTTTTTTTTCATAGCAAGACAAACTGTAGAATTTGGAAAATACATCATCAACTACGACAATCTTGGTGGACATTAAAGTTGTTAATTAAAAAATACACAAGTACATGTTATAAATATAACGATTACAAAACACACCAGTGCAGAATTACCATATTTGATGATGAGCTACGATTTGTTGCTTCAAACCATTATACAAAATCAAACTGTATAAAAGTAATTTGCAATTTGTCTTGCGTTTTTTTTTATAGCAAGACAAACTGTAGAATTTGGAAAATACATCATCAACTACGACGACCTTGGAGGACATTAAAGTTGTTAATTAAAAAATACACAAGTACATCATATAAATATAACGATTACAAAACACACCAGCGCAGAATTACCATATTTGATGATGAGCTACGATTTGTGCCTTTAAACCACTCTACAAAATCAAACTATATAAAAGCAATTTGCAATTTGTCTTGCGTTTTCTTATAGCAAGACAAACTGTAGAATTTGGAAAATACATCATCAACTACGACAATCTTGGACGACATTAAAGTTGTTAATTAAAAAATACAAAAGTTCATCATATAAATATAACGACTACAAAACACACCAGCGCAGAATTACCATATTTGATGATGTGCTATGATCTGTGGCTTTAAACCACTATATAAAATCAAACTGTATAAAAGAAAATTGTAATTTGTCTTGCGTTTTTTTTTATAGCAAGACAAGCTGTAGAATTTGGAAAATACATCATCAACTACGACAATCTTGGAGGACATTAAAGTTGTTAATTAAAAAATACACAGGTACATCATATAAATATATCGTGTACAAAACACACCAGCGCAGAATTACCATATTTGATGATGAGCTACGATTTGTTGCTTTAAACTATTATACAAAATCAAACTGTATAAAAGTAATTTGCAATTCGTCTTGCGTTTTTTTATAGCAGGACAAACTGTAGAATCTGGAAAATATATCATCAACTACGACAATATGGAGGACATTAAGGTTGTTAATTAAAAAATACACAAGTACATCATATAAATATAACGACTACAAAACACAGTAGCGCAGAATTACCATATTTGATGATGAGCTACGATTTGTTGCTTTAAACCATTATACAAAATAAAACTGTATAAAAGTAATTTGCAATTTGTCTTGCGTTTTTTTTTTCATAGCAAGACAAACTGTAGCTTTTGGAAAATACATCATCAACTACGACAATCTTGGAGGACATTAAAGTTGTTAATTAAAAAATACACAAGTACATGTTATAAATATAACGATTACAAAACACACCAGCGTAGAATTACCATTATTGATGATGAGCTACGATTTGTGGCCTTAAACCACTATACAAAATCAAACTATATAAAAGCAATTTGCAATTTGTCTTGCGTTTTTTTTTATAGCAAGACAAACTGTAGAATTTGGAAAATACATCATCAACTACGACAATCTTGGACGACATTAAAGTTGTTAATTAAAAAATACACAAGTACATCATATAAATATAACGACTACATAACACACCAGCGCAGAATTACCATATTTGATGATGAGCTAAGATTTGTGGCTTTAAACCACTATACAAAATCAAACTCTATAAAAGCAATTTGCAATTTGTCTTGCGTTTTTTTTTATAGCAAAACAAACTGTAGAATTTGGAAAATACATTATCAACTACGTCAATCTTGGTCGACATTAAAGTTGTTAATTAAAAAATACACAAGTACATCATATAAATATAACGACTACAAAACACACCAGCGCAGAATTACCATATTTGATGATGAGCTATGATTTGTGGCTTTAAACCACTATATAAAATCAAACTGTATAAAAGTAATTTGCAATTTGTCTTGCGTTTTTTTTTTATAGCAAGACAAACTGTACAATTTGGAATATACATCATCAACTACGACAACCTTGGAGGACATTAAAGTTGTTAATTCAAAAATACACAAGTACATCATATAAATAATATAAATATAACGATTACAAAACACACCAGCGCAGAATTACCATATTTGATGATGAGCTACGATTTGTGGCTTTAAACTATTATACAAAATCAAAGTGCATAAATGTAATTTGCAATTTGTCTTGCGGTTTTTTTATAGCAAGACAAACTGTAGAATTTGGAAAATACATCATTAACTACGACAATCTTGGACGACATTAAAGTTGTTAATTAAAAAATACACAAGTACATCATATAAATATAACGACTACAAAACACACCAGCGCAGAATTACCATATTTGATGATGAGCTATGATTTGTGGCTTTAAACCACTATATAAAATCAAACTGTATAAAAGAAAATTGTAATTAGTCTTGCGTTTTTTTTATAGCAAGACAAACTGTAGAATTTGGAAAATACATCATCAACTACGACAATCTTGGAGGACATTAAAGTTGTTAATTAAAAAATGCACAGGTACATCATTTAAATATATCGTGTACAAAACACACCAGCGCAGAATTACCATATTTGATGATGAGCTACGATTTGTTGCTTTAAACTATTATACAAAATCAAACTGTATAAAAGTAATTTGTAATTTGTCTTGCGTTTTTTTTTTCTTTTTTTTTTTTTCATAGCAAGACAAACTGTAGAATTTGGAAAATACATCATCAACTACGACAATCTTGGTGGACATTAAAGTTGTTAATTAAAAAATACACAAGTACATGTTATAAATATAACGATTACAAAACACACCAGTGCAGAATTACCATATTTGATGATGAGCTACGATTTGTTGCTTCAAACCATTATACAAAATCAAACTGTATAAAAGTAATTTGCAATTTGTCTTGCGTTTTTTTTTATAGCAAGACAAACTGTAGAATTTGGAAAATACATCATCAACTACGACGACCTTGGAGGACATTAAAGTTGTTAATTAAAAAATACACAAGTACATCATATAAATATAACGATTACAAAACACACCAGCGCAGAATTACCATATTTGATGATGAGCTACGATTTGTGCCTTTAAACCACTATACAAAATCAAACTATATAAAAGCAATTTGCAATTTGTCTTGCGTTTTCTTATAGCAAGACAAACTGTAGAATTTGGAAAATACATCATCAACTACGACAATCTTGGACGACATTAAAGTTGTTAATTAAAAAATACAAAAGTTCATCATATAAATATAACGACTACAAAACACACCAGCGCAGAATTACCATATTTGATGATGTGCTATGATCTGTGGCTTTAAACCACTATATAAAATCAAACTGTATAAAAGAAAATTGTAATTTGTCTTGCGTTTTTTTTATAGCAAGACAAGCTGTAGAATTTGGAAAATACATCATCAACTACGACAATCTTGGAGGACATTAAAGTTGTTAATTAAAAAATACACAGGTACATCATATAAATATATCGTGTACAAAACACACCAGCGCAGAATTACCATATTTGATGATGAGCTACGATTTGTTGCTTTAAACTATTATACAAAATCAAACTGTATAAAAGTAATTTGCAATTCGTCTTGCGTTTTTTTATAGCAGGACAAACTGTAGAATCTGGAAAATATATCATCAACTACGACAATATGGAGGACATTAAGGTTGTTAATTAAAAAATACACAAGTACATCATATAAATATAACGACTACAAAACACAGTAGCGCAGAATTACCATATTTGATGATGAGCTACGATTTGTTGCTTTAAACCATTATACAAAATAAAACTGTATAAAAGTAATTTGCAATTTGTCTTGCGTTTTTTTTTTCATAGCAAGACAAACTGTAGCTTTTGGAAAATACATCATCAACTACGACAATCTTGGAGGACATTAAAGTTGTTAATTAAAAAATACACAAGTACATGTTATAAATATAACGATTACAAAACACACCAGCGTAGAATTACCATTATTGATGATGAGCTACGATTTGTGGCCTTAAACCACTATACAAAATCAAACTATATAAAAGCAATTTGCAATTTGTCTTGCGTTTTTTTTTATAGCAAGACAAACTGTAGAATTTGGAAAATACATCATCAACTACGACAATCTTGGACGACATTAAAGTTGTTAATTAAAAAATACACAAGTACATCATATAAATATAACGACTACATAACACACCAGCGCAGAATTACCATATTTGATGATGAGCTAAGATTTGTGGCTTTAAACCACTATACAAAATCAAACTCTATAAAAGCAATTTGCAATTTGTCTTGCGTTTTTTTTATAGCAAAACAAACTGTAGAATTTGGAAAATACATTATCAACTACGTCAATCTTGGTCGACATTAAAGTTGTTAATTAAAAAATACACAAGTACATCATATAAATATAACGACTACATAACACACCAGCGCAGAATTACCATATTTGATGATAAGCTATGATCTGTGGCTTTAAACCACTATATAAAATCAAACTGTATAAAAGAAATTTGCAATTTGTCTTGCGTTTTTTTTTTTATAGCAAGACAAACTGTAGAATTTGGAAAATACATCAACAACTACGACAATCTTGGAGGACATTAAAGATGTTAATTAAAA
Source organism: Aphodius granarius (assembly GCA_963971325.1). Lineage (NCBI taxonomy): Eukaryota > Metazoa > Arthropoda > Insecta > Coleoptera > Scarabaeidae > Aphodius > Aphodius granarius. Next base: position 9,627,348 of record OZ020225.1, read on the forward strand.
AATACACAGGTACATCATATAAATATATCGTGTACAAAACACACCAGCGCAGAATTATCATATTTGATGATGAGCTACGATTTGTTGCTTTAAGCTATTATACAAAATCAAACTGTATAAAAGTAATTTGCAATTTGTTCTGCATTTTTTTTTATAGCAAGACAAACTGTAGAATTTGGAAAATACATCATCAACTACGACAATCTTGGAGGACATTAAAGTTGTTAATTAAAAAATACACAAGTACATCATTTACATATAACAATTACAAAACACACCAGCGCAGAATTACCATATTTGAGCTACGATTTGTGGCTTTAAACCACTATACAAAATCAAACTATATAAAAGCAATTTGCAATTTGTCTTGCGTTTTTTTTATAGCAAGACAAACTGTAGAATTTGGAAAATACATTATCAACTACGACAATCTTGGTCGGCATTAAAGTTGTTAATTAAAAAATACACAAGTACATCATATAAATATAACGACTACAAAACACACCAGCGCAGAATTACCATATTTGATGAGGAGCTACGATTTGTTGCTTTAAACCATTATACAAAACCAAACTGTATAAAAGTAATTTGCAATTTGTCTTGCGTTTTTTTTTATAGCAAGACAAACTGTAGAATTTGGAAAATACATCAACAACTACGACAATCTTGGAGGACATTAAAGATGTTAATTAAAAAATACACAGGTACATCATATAAATATATCGTGTACAAAACACACCAGCGCAGAATTATCATATTTGATGATGAGCTACGATTTGTTGCTTTAAACTATTATACAAAATCAAACTGTATAAAAGTAATTTGCAATTTGTCCTACATTTTTTTTATAGCAAGACAAACTGTAGAATTTGGAAAATACATCATCAACTACGACAATCTTGGAGGACATTAAAGTTGTTAATTAAAAAATACACAAGTACATCATTTACATATAACAATTACAAAACACACCAGCGCAGAATTACCATATTTGATGATGAGCTACGATTTGTGGCTTTAAACCACTATACAAAATCAAACTATATAAAAGCAATTTGCAATTTGTCTTGCGTTTTTTTTATACCAAGACAAACTGTAGAATTTGGAAAATACATTATCAACTACGACAATCTTGGTCGGCATTAAAGTTGTTAATTAAAAAATACACAAGTACATCATATAAATATAACGACTACAAAACACACCAGCGCAGAATTACCATATTTGATGATGAGCTACGATTTGTTGCTTTAAACCATTATACAAAATAAAACTGTATAAAAGTAATTTGCAATTTTTCTTGCGTTTTCTTTTTATAGCAAGATAAAGTGTAGAATTTGGAAAATACATCATCAACTACGACAATCTTGGAGGACATTAAAGTTGTTAATTAAAAAATAAACAAGTACATCATTTACATATAACAATTACAAAACACACCAGCGCAGAATTACCATGTTTGATGATGAGCTACGATTTGTGGCTTTAAACCACTATACAAAATTAAACTATATAAAAGCAATTTGCAATTTGTCTTGCGTTTTTTTTATAGCAAGACAAACTGTAGAATTTGGAAATACATTATCAACTACGACAATCTTGGTCGACATTAAAGTTGTTAATTAAAAAATACACAAGTACATCATATAAATATAACGACTACAAAACACACCAACGCAGAATTACCATATTTGATGATGAGCTATGATCTGTGGCTTTAAACCACTATATAAAATCAATCTGTATAAAAGAAAATTGTAATTTGTCTTGCGTTTTTTTTTATAGCGAGACAAACTGTAGAATTTGGAAAATACATCATCAACTACGATAATCTTGGAGGACACTAAAGTTGTTAATTAAGAAATACACAGGTACATCATATAAATATATCGTGTACAAAACACACCAGCGCAGAGTTACCATATTTGATGATGAGCTACGATTTGTTGCTTTAAACTATTATACAAAATCAAACTGTATAAAAGTAATTTGCAATTCGTCTTGCGTTTTTTTCTTTTTTCATAGCAAGACAAACTGTAGAATTTGGAAAATGCATCATCAACTACGACAATCTTGGAGGACATTAAAGTTGTTAATTAAAAAATACACAAGTACATCATATAAATATAACGATTACAAAACACACCACCGCAGAATTACCATATTTGATGATGAGCTAAGATTTGTTGCTCTAAACCAATATACAAAATCAAACTGTATAAAAGTAATTTGCAATTTGTCTTGCGTTTTTTATAGCAAGACAAACTGTAGAATTTGGACAATACATCATCAACTACGACAATCTTGGAGGACATTAAAATTGTTAATTAAAAAATACACAAGTACATCATATAAATATAACGATTACAAAACACACCAGCGCAGAATTACCATATTTGATGATGAGCTACGATTTTTTGCTTTAAAGCACTATACAAAATCAAACTGTATAAAAGTAATTTGCAATTTGTCTTGCGTTTTTTTTTCCATAGCAAGACAAAGAGTAGAATTTGGAAAATTCATCATCAACTACGACAATCTTGGAGGACATTAAAATTGTTAATTAAAAGATACACAAGTACATATTATAAATATAACGATTACAAAACACACCAGCGCAGACTTAGCATATTTGATGATGAGCTATGATTTGTGGGTTTAAACCACTATACAAAATCAAACTGAATAAAAGTAATTTGCAATTTGTCTTGCGTTTTTTTATGGCAAGACAAACTGTAGAATTTGGAAAATACATCATCAACTACGACAATCTTGGAGGACATTAAAGTTGTTAATTAAAAAATACACAGGTACATCATATAAATGTATCGTGTACAAAACACACCAGCGCAGAATTATCATATCTGATGATGAGCTACGATTTGTTGCTTTAAACTATTATACAAAATCAAACTGTATAAAAGTAATTTGCAATTTGTCCTGCATTTTTTTTATAGCAAGGCAAACTGTAGAATTTGGAAAATACATCATCAACTACGACAATCTTGGAGGACATTAAAGTTGTTAATTAAAAAATACACAAGTACATCATTTACATATAACAATTACAAAACACACCAGCGCAGAATTACCATATTTGATGATGAGCTACGATTTGTGGCTTTAAACCACTATACAAAATCAAACTATATAAAAGAAATTTGCAATTTGTCTTGCGTTTTTTTTATAGCAAGACAAACTGTAGAATTTGGAAAATACATTATCAACTACGACAATCTTGGTCGGCATTAAAGTTGTTAATTAAAAAATACACAAGTACATCATATAAATATAACGACTACAAAACACACCAGCGCAGAATTACCATATTTGATGATGAGCTACGATTTGTTGCTTTAAACCATTATACAAAATCAAACTGTATAAAAGTAATTTGCAATTTTTCTTGCGTTTTTTTTTTATAGCAAGATAAACTGTAGAATTTGGAAAATACATCATCAACTACGACAATCTTGGAGGACATTAAAGTTGTTAATTAAAAAATAAACAAGTACATCATTTACATATAACAATTACAAAACACACCAGCGCAGAATTACCATGTTTGATGATGAGCTACGATTTTTGGCTTTAAACCACTATACAAAATTAAACTATATAAAAGCAATTTGCAATTTGTCTTGCGTTTTTTTTTATAGCAAGACAAACTGTAGAATTTGGAAATACATTATCAACTACGACAATCTTGGTCGACATTAAAGTTGTTAATTAAAAAATACACAAGTACATCATATAAATATAACGACTACAAAACACACCAACGCAGAATTACCATATTTGATGATGAGCTATGATCTGTGGCTTTAAACCACTATATAAAATCAATCTGTATAAAAGAAAATTGTAATTTGTCTTGCGTTTTTTTTTATAGCGAGACAAACTGTAGAATTTGGAAAATACATCATCAACTACGATAATCTTGGAGGACATTAAAGTTGTTAATTAAGAAATACACAGGTACATCATATAAATATAACGTGTACAAAACACACCAGCGCAGAGTTACCATATTTGATGATGAGCTACGATTTGTTGCTTTAAACTATTATACAAAATCAAACTGTATAAAAGTAATTTGCAATTCGCCTTGCGTTTTTTTCTTTTTTCATAGCAAGACAAACTGTAGAATTTGGAAAATGCATCATCAACTACGACAAACTTGGAGGACATTAAAGTTGTTAATTAAAAAATACACAAGTACATCATATAAATATAACGATTACAAAACACACCACCGCAGAATTACCATATTTGATGATGAGCTACGATTTGTTGCTCTAAACCAATATACAAAATCAAACTGTATAAAAGTAATTTGCAATTTGTCTTGCGTTTTTTATAGCAAGACAAACTGTAGAATTTGGACAATACATCATCAACTACGACAATCTTGGAGGACATTAAAATTGTTAATTAAAAAATACACAAGTACATCATATAAATATAACGATTACAAAACACACCAGCGCAGAATTACCATATTTGATGATGAGCTACGATTTGTTGCTTTAAAGCACTATACAAAATCAAACTGTATAAAAGTAATTTGCAATTTGTCTTGCGTTTTTTTTCCATAGCAAGACAAAGAGTAGAATTTGGAAAATTCATCATCAACTACGACAATCTTGGAGGACATTAAAATTGTTAATTAATAGATACACAAGTACATATTATAAATATAACGATTACAAAACACACCAGCGCAGACTTAGCATATTTGATGATGAGCTATGATTTGTGGGTTTAAACCACTATACAAAATCAAACCGAATAAAAGTAATTTGCAATTTGTCTTGCGTTTTTTTTATGGCAAGACAAACTGTAGAATTTGGAAAATACATCATCAACTACGACAATCTTGGAGGACATTAAAGTTGTTAATTAAAAAATACACAAGTACATCATATAAATATAACGACTACAAAACACACCAGCGCAGAATTACCATATTTGATGATGAGCTATGATCTGTTGCTTTAAAGCACTATACAAAATCAAACTGTATAAAAGTAATTTGCAATTTGTCTTGCGTTTTTTATTTTCCATAGCAAGACAAAGAGTAGAATTTGGAAAATTCATCATCAACTACGACAACCTTGGAGGACATTAAAGTTGTTAATTAAAAGATACACAAGTACATATTATAAATATAACGATTACAAAACACATCAGCGCAGACTTAGCATATTTGATGATGAGCTATGATTTGTGGGTTTAAACCACTATACAAAATCAAACTGAATAAAAGTAATTTGCAATTTGCCTTGCGTTTTTTTTATGGCAAGACAAACTGTAGAATTTGGAAAATACATCATCAACTACGACAATCTTGGAGGACATTAAAGTTGTTAATTAAAAAATACACAGGTACATCATATAAATATATCGTGTACAAAACACACCAGCGCAGAATTACCATATTTGATGATGAGCTACGATTTGTTGCTTTAAACCACTATACAAAATCAAACTGTATAAAAGTAATTTGCAATTTGTCTTGCGTTTTTTTATGGCAAGACAAACTGTAGAATTTGGAAAATACAACATCAACTACGACAATCTTGGAGGACATTAAAGTTGTTAATTAAAAAATACACAGGTACATCATATAAATATATCGTGTACAAAACACACCAGCGCAGAATTACCATATTTGATGATGAGCTACGATTTGTTGCTTTAAACTATTATACAAAATCAAACTGTATAAAAGTAATTTGTAATTTGTCTTGCGTTTTTTTTTCTTTTTTTCATAGCAAGCAAACTGTAGAATTTGGAAAATACATCATCAACTACGACAATCTTGGTGGACATTAAAGTTGTTAATTAAAAAATACACAAGTACATGTTATAAATATAACGATTACAAAACACACCGGTGCAGAGTTACCATATTTGATGATGAGCTACGATTTGTTGCTTTAAACCATTATACAAAACCAAACTGTATAAAAGTAATTTGCAATTTGTCTTGCGTTTTTTTTTATAGCAAGACAAACTGCAGAATTTGGAAAACGCATCATCAACTACGACAATCTTGGAGGACATTAAAGTTGTTAATTAAAAAATACACAAGTACATCATATAAATATAACGATTACAAAACACACCAGGGCAGAATTACCATATTTGATGATGAGATACGATTTGTAGCTTTAAACCATTATACAAAATCAAACTGAATAAAAGTAATTTGCAATTTGTCTTGCGTTTTCTTTTTTTTATAGCAAGAGAAACTGTAGAATTTGGAAAATACATCATCAACTACGACAATCTTGGAGGACATTAAAGTTGTTAATTAAAAAATACACAAGTACATCATATAAATATAACGATTACAAAACACACCAGCGCAGAATTACCATATTTGATGATGAGCTACGATTTGTGGCTTTAAACCACTATACAAAAAAAACTATACAGAAGTAATTTGCAGTTTGTCTTGCGTTTTCTTTTTTTTATAGCAAGAGAAACTGTAGATTTTGGAAAATACATCATCAACTATGACAACCTTGGAGGACATTAAAGTTGTTAATTAAAAAATACACAGGTACATCATATAAATATAACGATTACAAAACACACCAGCGCAGAATTATCATATTTGATGATAAGCCACGATTCGTGGATTGAAATCACAACACAAAAGCAAACTGTAGAAAAGTAATTTGCAATTTTCCTAAAAATGGTCATCAATTACAACAATCCTTGTAAACAATCAAGCATTGGTTGCAAAATACAAAGAAAAGGAAGGAAAGGACCCCTCCCTCCACCCCGCTGTATTGCCTGAAGGGCATTTTTAATACAGCGACATCTTCTTTCCTTCGTTTTTTCTATTATATTTATGATGTTAAAAACTCACAAGTATCATCATATAAATATAACGATTACAAAACACACCAGCCCAGAATTACCATATTTGATGATGAGCTACGATTTGTGGCTTTAAACCACTATACAAAAAAACTATACAAAAGTAATTTGCAGTTTGTCTTGCGTTTTCTTTTTTTCATAGCAAGACAAACTGTAGAATTTGGAAAATACATCATCAACTACGACAATCTTGGAAGACATTAAAGTTTTTAATTAAAAAAATACACAAGTACCTGTTATAAATATAACGATTACAAAACACACCAGCCCAGAATTACCATATTTGATGATGAAGTACGATTTGTGGATTTAAACAACTATACAAAATCAAATTGTATAAAAGTAATTTGCGATTTGTCTTGCGTTTTTTTTTTTTTTCATAGCAAGCCAAACTGTAGATTTTGGAAAATACATCATCAACTACGACGATCGTGGAGGACATTAAAGTTGTTAATTAAAAAATACACAAGTACATCATATAAATATAACGACTACAAAACACACCAGCCCAGAATTGCCACATTTGATGATGAAGTATGATTTGTTGCTTTAAACCATCATACAAAATCAAACTGTATAAAAGTAATTTGCAATTTGTCTTGCGTTTTCTTATAGCAAGACAAACTGTAGAATTTGGACAATATATCATCAACTACGACAATCTTGGAGGACATTAAAGTTGTTAATTAAGAAATACACAAGTACATCATATAAATATAACGATTACAAAACACACCAGCGCAGAATTACCATATCTGATGATGAGCTACGATTTGTTCCTTTAAAGCACTATACAAAATCAAACTGTATAAAAGTAATTTGCAATTTGTCTTGCGTTTTTTTTTTTTTTCATAGCAAGACAAAGAGTAGAATTTGGAAAATTCATCATCAACTACGACAATCTTGGAGGACATTAAAATTGTTAATTAAAAGATACACAAGTACATATTATAAATATAACGATTACAAAACACACCAGCGCAGACTTACCATATTTGATGATGAGCTACGATTTGTGCCTTTAAACCACTATACAAAATCAAACTATATAAAAGCAATTTGCAATTTGTCTTGCGTTTTCTTATAGCAAGACAAACTGTAGAATTTGGAGAATACATCATCAACTACGACAATCTTGGACGACATTAAAGTTGTTAATTAAAAAATACAAAAGTTCATCATATAAATATAACGACTACAAAACACACCAGCGCAGAATTACTATATTAGATGATGTGCTATGATTTGTGGCTTTAAACCACTATATAAAATCAAACTGTATAAAAGAAAATTGTAATTTGTCTTGCGTTTTTTTTTATAGCAAGACAAACTGTAGAATTTGGAAAATACATCATCAACTACGACAATCTTGGAGGACATTAAAGTTGTTAATTAAAAAATACACAGGTACATCATATAAATATATCGTGTACAAAACACACCAGCGCAGAATTACCATATTTGATGATGAGCTACGATTTGTTGCTTTAAACCATTATACAAAATCAAACTCTATAAAAGCAATTTGCAATTTGTCTTGCGTTTTTTTTATAGCACGACAAACTGTAGAATTTGGAAAATACATTATCAACTACGTCAATCTTGGTCGACATTAAAGTTGTTAATTAAAAGATACACAAGTACATCATATTAATATAACGACTACAAAACACACCAGCGCAGAATTACCATATTTGATGATGAGCTATGATTTGTTGCTTTAAAGCACTATACAAAATCAAACTATATAAAAGTAATTTGCAATTTGTCTTGCGTTTTTTTTTTTTTTTTCATAGCAAGACAAAGAGTAGAACTTGGAAAATTCATCATCAACTACGACAATCTTGGAGGACATTAACATTGTTAATTAAAAGATACACAAGTACATATTATAAATATAACGATTACAAAACACACCAGCGCAGACTTACCATATTTGATGATGAGCTACGATTTGTGCCTTTAAACCACTATACAAAATCAAACTATATAAAAGCAATTTGCAATTTGTCTTGCGTTTTCTTATAGCAAGACAAACTGTAGAATTTGGAGAATACATCATCAACTACGACAATCTTGGACGACATTAAAGTTGTTAATTAAAAAATACAAAAGTTCATCATATAAATATAACGACTACAAAACACACCAGCGCAGAATTACTATATTAGATGATGTGCTATGATTTGTGGCTTTAAACCACTATATAAAATCAAACTGTATAAAAGAAAATTGCAATTTGTCTTGCGTTTTTTTTTATAGCAAGACAAACTGTAGAATTTGGAAAATACATCATCAACTACGACAATCTTGGAGGACATTAAAGTTGTTAATTAAAAAATACACAGGTACATCATATAAATATATCGTGTACAAAACACACCAGCGCAGAATTACCATATTTGATGATGAGCTACGATTTGTTGCTTTAAACCATTATACAAAATCAAACTCTATAAAAGCAATTTGCAATTTGTCTTGCGTTTTTTTTTATAGCACGACAAACTGTAGAATTTGGAAAATACATTATCAACTACGTCAATCTTGGTCGACATTAAAGTTGTTAATTAAAAAATACACAAGTACATCATATTAATATAACGACTACAAAACACACCAGCGCAGAATTACCATATTTGATGATGAGCTATGATTTGTTGCTTTAAAGCACTATACAAAATCAAACTATATAAAAGTAATTTGCAATTTGTCTTGCGTTTTTTTTTTTTTTCATAGCAAGACAAAGAGTAGAATTTGGAAAATTCATCATCAACTACGACAATCTTGGAGGACATTAAAATTGTTAATTAAAAGATACACAAGTACATATTATAAATATAACGATTACAAAACACACCAGCGCAGACTTAGCATATTTGATGATGAGCTATGATTTGTGGGTTTAAACCACTATACAAAATCAAACTGTATAAAAGTAATTTGCAATTTGTCTTGCGTTTTTTTCATGGCAAGATAAACTGTAGAATTTGGAAAATACATCATCAACTACGACAATCTTGGATGACATTAAAGTTGTTAATTAAAAAATACACAAGTACATCATATAAATACAACGATTACAAAACACACCAGCGCAGAATTACCAAATTTGATGATGAGCTACGATTTGTTGCTTTAAACCATTATACAAAATCAAACTATATAAAAGTAATTTGCAATTTGTCTTGCGTTTTTTTTTTTCATAGCAAGACAAAGAGTAGAATTTGGAAAATTCATCATCAACTACGACAATCTTGGAGGACATTAAAATTGTTAATTAAAAGATACACAAGTACATATTATAAATATAACGATTACAAAACACACCAGCGCAGACTTAGCATATTTGATGATGAGCTATGATTTGTGGGTTTAAACCACTATACAAAATCAAACTGTATAAAAGCAATTTGCAATTTGTCTTGCGTTTTTTCTTATTGCAAGACAAACTGTAGAATTTGGAAAATACATCATCAACTACGACAATCTTGGACGACATTAAAGTTGTTAATTAAAAAATGCACAAGTACATCATATAAATATAACGATTACAAAACACACCAGCGCAGAATTACCATATTTGATGATGAGCAATGATTTGTGGCTTTAAACCACTATATAAAATCAATCTGTATAAAAGAATATTGTAATTTGTCTTGCGTTTTTTTTATAGCGAGGCAAACTGTAGAATTTGGCAAATACATCATCAACTACGACAATCTTGGAGGACATTAAAGTTGTTAATTAAAAAATACACAGGTACATCATATAAATATATCGTGTACAAAACACACCAGCGCAGAATTATCATATTTGATGATGAGCTACGATTTGTTGCTTTAAATTATTATACAAAATCAAACTGTATAAAAGTAATTTGCAATTCGTCTTGCGTTTTTTTTTATAGCAAGACAAACTGTAGAATCTGGAAAATACATCATCAACTACGACAATCTTGGAGGACATTAAGGTTGTTAATTAAAAAATACACAAGTACATCATATAAATATAACGATTACAAAACACGCCAGCCCAGAATTACCACATTTGATGATGAGCTACGATTTGTTGCTTTAAACCATTATACAACATCAAACTGTATAAAAGTAATTTGCAATTTGTCTTGCGTTTTTTTTATAGCAAGACAAACTGTAGAATTTGGAAAATACATCATCAACTACGACAATCTTGGAGGACATTAAAGTTGCTAATTAAAAAATACACAAGTACATCATATAAATACAACGATTACAAAACACACTAGAGCAGAATTACCATATTTGATGATGAGCTACGATTTGTTGCTTTAAACCATTATACAAAATAAAACTGTATAAAAGTAATTTGCAATTTGTCTTGCGTTTTTTTTTTCATAGGAAGACAAACTGTAGCTTTTGGAAAATACATCATCAACTACGACAATCTTGGAGGACATTAAAGTTGTTAATTAAAAAATACACAAGTACATGTTATAAATATAACGATTACAAAACACACCAGCGTAGAATTACCATATTTTTGATGAGCTACGATTTGTGGCCTTAAACCACTATACAAAATCAAACTACATAAAAGCAATTTGCAATTTGTCTTGCGTTTTTTTTATAGCAGGACAAACTGTAGAATGTGGAAAATACATCATCAACTACGACAATCTTGGACGACATTAAAGTTGTTAATTAAAAAATACACAAGTACATCATATAAATATAACGACTACAAAACACACCAGCGCAGAATTACCATATTTGATGATGAGCTACGATTTGTGGCTTTAAACCACTATACAAAATCAAACTCTATAAAAGCAATTTGCAACTTGTCTTGCGTTTTTTTTATAGCAAGACAAACTGTAGAATTTGGAAGGTACATCATCAACTACGACAACCTTGGAGGACATTAAAGTTGTTAATTAAAAAATACACAAGTACATCATATAAATATAACGATCACAAAACACACCAGCGCGGAATTACCATATTTGATGATGAGCTATGATTTGTGGCTTTAAACCACTATATAAAATCAAAGTGTATAAAAGAAAATTGTAATTTGTCTTGCGTTTTTTTATAGCAAGAAAAACTGTAGAATTTGGAAAATACATCATCAACTACGACAATCTTGGTGGACATTAAAGTTGTTAATTAAAAAATACACAAGTACATGTTATAAATATAACGATTACAAAACACACCAGTGCAGAATTACCATATTTGATGATGAGCTACGGTTTGTTGCTTCAAACCATTATACAAAATCAAACTGTATAAAAGTAATTTGCAATTTGTCTTGCGTTTTTTTTATAGCAAGACAAACTGTAGAATTTGGAAAATACATCATCAACTACGACGACCTTGGAGGACATTAAAGTTGCTAATTAAAAAATACACAAGTACATCATATAAATATAACGATTACAAAACACACCAGCGCAGAATTACCATATTTGATGATGAGCTACGATTTGTGCCTTTAAACCACTATACAAAATCAAACTATATAAAAGCAATTTGCAATTTGTCTTGCGTTTTCTTATAGCAAGACAAACTGTAGAATTTGGAAAATACATCATCAACTACGACAATCTTGGACGACATTAAAGTTGTTAATTAAAAAATACACAAGTACATCATATAAATATAACGACTACAAAACACACCAGCGCAGAATTACCATATTTGATGATGAGCTATGATTTGTGGCTTTAAACCACTATATAAAATCAAAGTGTATAAAAGAAAATTGTAATTTGTCTTGCGTTTTTTTTTATAGCAAGACAAACTGTAGAATTTGGAAAATACATCATCAACTACGACAATCTTGGAGGACATTAAAGTTGTTAATTAAAAAATACACAGGTACATCATATAAATATATCGTGTACAAAACACACCAGCGCAGAATTACCATATTTGATGATGAGCTACGATTTGGTGCTTTAAACTATTATACAGAATCAAACTGTATAAAAGTAATTTGTAATTTGTCTTGCGTTTTCTTTTTTTTTTTTCATAGCAAGCAAACTGTAGAATTTGGAAAATACATCATCAACTACGACAATCTTGGTGGACATTAAAGTTGTTAATTAAAAAATACACAAGTACATGTTATAAATATAACGATTACAAAACACACCAGTGCAGAATTACCATATTTGATGATGAGCTACGATTTGTTGCTTTAAACCATTATACAAAATCAAACTGTATAAAGGTAATTTGCAATTTGTCTTGCGTTTTTTTTTATAGCAAGACAAACTGTACAATTTGGAATATACATCATCAACTACGACAACCTTGGAGGACATTAAAGTTGTTAATTAAAAAATACACAAGTACATCATATAAATATAACGATTACAAAACACACCAGCGCAGAATTACCATATTTGATGATGAGCTACCATTTGTGGCTTTAAACTATTATACAAAATCAAAGTGCATAAATGTAATTTGCAATTTGTTTTGCAGTTTTTTTATAGCAAGACAAACTGTAGAATTTGGAAAATACATCATTAACTACGACAATCTTGGACGACATTAAAGTTGTTAATTAAAAAATACACAAGTACATCATATAAATATAACGACTACAAATCACACCAGCGCAGAATTACCATATTTGATGATGAGCTATGATTTGTGGCTTTAAACCACTATATAAAATCAAACTGTATAAAAGAAAATTGTAATTTGTCTTGCGTTTTTTTTTATAGCAAGACAAACTGTAGAATTTGGAAAATACATCATCAACTACGACAATCTTGGAGGACATTAAAGTTGTTAATTAAAAAATACACAGGTACATCATTTAAATATATCGTGTACAAAACACACCAGCGCAGAATTACCATCTTTGATGATGAGCTACGATTTGTTGCTTTAAACTATTATACAAAATCAAACTGTATAAAAGTAATTTGTAATTTGTCTTGCATTTTTTTTTCTTTTTTTTTCATAGCAAGACAAACTGTAGAATTTGGAAAATACATCATCAACTACGACAATCTTGGTGGACATTAAAGTTGTTAATTAAAAAATACACAAGTACATGTTATAAATATAACGATTACAAAACACACCAGTGCAGAATTACCATATTTGATGATGAGCTACGGTTTGTTGCTTCAAACCATTATACAAAATCAAACTGTATAAAAGTAATTTGCAATTTGTCTTGCGTTTTTTTTATAGCAAGACAAACTGTAGAATTTGAAAAATACATCATCAACTACGACGACCTTGGAGGACATTAAAGTTGTTAATTAAAAAATACACAAGTACATCATATAAATATAACGATTACAAAACACACCAGCGCAGAATTACCATATTTGATGATGAGCTACGATTTGTGCCTTTAAACCACTATACAAAATCAAACTATATAAAAGCAATTTGCAATTTGTCTTGCGTTTTCTTATAGCAAGACAAACTGTAGAATTTGGAAAATACATCATCAACTACGACAATCTTGGACGACATTAAAGTTGTTAATTAAAAAATACAAAAGTTCATCATATAAATATAACGACTATAACGACGACATTAAAGTTGTTAATTAAAAAATACACAAGTACATGTTATAAATATAACGATTACAAAACACACCAGTGCAGAATTACCATATTTGATGATGAGCTACGGTTTGTTGCTTCAAACCATTATACAAAATCAAACTGTATAAAAGTAATTTGCAATTTGTCTTGCGTTTTTTTTATAGCAAGACAAACTGTAGAATTTGGAAAATACATCATCAACTACGACGACCTTGGAGGACATTAAAGTTGTTAATTAAAAAATACACAAGTACATCATATAAATATAACGATTACAAAACACACCAGCGCAGAATTACCATATTTGATGATGAGCTACGATTTGTGCCTTTAAACCACTATACAAAATCAAACTATATAAAAGCAATTTGCAATTTGTCTTGCGTTTTCTTATAGCAAGACAAACTGTAGAATTTGGAAAATACATCATCAACTACGACAATCTTGGACGACATTAAAGTTGTTAATTAAAAAATACAAAAGTTCATCATATAAATATAACGACTACAAAACACACCAGCGCAGAATTACCATATTTGATGATGTGCTATGATCTGTGGCTTTAAACCACTATATAAAATCAAACTGTATAAAAGAAAATTTTAATTTGTCTTGCGTTTTTTTTATAGCAAGACAAACTGTAGAATTTGGAAAATACATCATCAACTACGACAACCTTGGAGGACATTAAAGTTGTTAATTAAAATATACACAGGTACATCATATAAATATATCGTGTGCAAAACACACCAGCGCAGAATTACCATATTTGATGATGAGCTACGATTTGTTGCTTTAAACTATTATACAAAATCAAACTGTATAAAAGTAATTTGCAATTCGTCTTGCGTTTTTTTTTATAGCAGGACAAACTGTAGAATCTGGAAAATATATCATCAACTACGACAATCTTGGAGGACATTAAAGTTGTTAATTAAAAAATACACAAGTACATCATATAAATATAACGACTACAAAACACAGTAGCGCAGAATTACCATATTTGATGATGAGCTACGATTTGTTGCTTTAAACCATTATACAAAATAAAACTGTATAAAAGTAATTTGCAATTTGTCTTGCGTTTTTTTTTCATAGCAAGACAAACTGTAACTTTTGGAAAATACATCATCAACTACGACAATCTTGGAGGACATTAAAGTTGTTAATTAAAAAATACACAAGTACATGTTATAAATATAACGATTACAAAACACACCAGCGTAGAATTACCATATTTGATGATGAGCTACGATTTGTGGCCTTAAACCACTATACAAAATCAAACTATATAAAAGCAATTTGCAATTTGTCTTGCGGTTTTTTTTTTTATAGCAAGACAAACTGTAGAATTTGGAAAATACATCATCAACTACGACAATCTTGGACGACATTAAAGTTGTTAATTAAAAAATACACAAGTACATCATATAAATATAACGACTACATAACACACCAGCGCAGAATTACCATATTTGATGATGAGCTACGATTTGTGGCTTTAAACCACTATACAAAATCAAACTCTATAAAAGCAATTTGCAATTTGTCTTGCGTTTTTTTTTATAGCAAAACAAACTGTAGAATTTGGAAAATACATTATCAACTACGTCAATCTTGGTCGACATTAAAGTTGTTAATTAAAAATACACAAGTACATCATATAAACATAACGACTACATAACACACCAGCGCAGAATTACCATATTTGATGATGAGCTATGATCTGTGGCTTTAAACCACTATATAAAATCAAACTGTATAAAAGAAATTTGCAATTTGTCTTGCGTTTTTTTTTTATAGCAAGACAAACTGTAGAATTTGGAAAATACATCAACAACTACGACAATCTTGGAGGACATTAAAGATGTTAATTAAAAAATACACAGGTACATCATATAAATATATCGTGTACAAAACACACCAGCGCAGAATTATCATATTTGATGATGAGCTACGATTTGTTGCTTTAAACTATTATACAAAATCAAACTGTATAAAAGTAATTTGCAATTTGTCCTGCATTTTTTTTATAGCAAGACAAACTGTAGAATTTGGAAAATACATCATCAACTACGACAATCTTGGAGGACATTAAAGTTGTTAATTAAAAAATACACAAGTACATCATTTACATATAACAATTACAAAACACACCAGCGCAGAATTACCATATTTGATGATGAGCTACGATTTGTGGCTTTAAACCACTATACAAAATCAAACTATATAAAAGCAATTTGCAATTTGTCTTGCGTTTTTTTTTATAGCAAGACAAACTGTAGAATTTGGAAAATACATTATCAACTACGACAATCTTGGTCGGCATTAAAGTTGTTAATTAAAAAATACACAAGTACATCATATAAATATAACGACTACAAAACACACCAGCGCAGAATTACCATATTTGATGTTGAGCTACGATTTGTTGCTTTAAACCATTATACAAAATCAAACTGTATAAAAGCAATTTGCAATTTGTCTTGCGTTTTTTTTTTATAGCAAGACAAACTGTAGAATTTGGAAATACATTATCAACTACGACAATCTTGGAGGACATTAAAGTGGTTAATTAAAAAATACACAAGTACATCAAATAAATATAACGACTACAAAACACACCAACGCAGAATTACCATATTTGATGATGAGCTATGATCTGTGGCTTTAAACCACTATATAAAATCAATCTGTATAAAAGAAAATTGTAATTTGTCTTGCGTTTTTTTTTATAGCGAGACAAACTGTAGAATTTGGAAAATACATCATCAACTACGATAATCTTGGAGGACATTAAAGTTGTTAATTAAGAAATACACAGGTACATCATATAAATATATCGTGTACAAAACACACCAGCGCAGAGTTACCATATTTGATGATGAGCTACGATTTGTTGCTTTAAACTATTATACAAAATCAAACTGTACAAAAGTAATTTGCAATTCGTCTTGCGTTTTTTTCTTTTTTCATAGCAAGACAAACTGCAGAATTTGGAAAATGCATCATCAACTACGACAATCTTGGAGGACATTAAAGTTGTTAATTAAAAAATACACAAGTACATCATATAAATATAACGATTACATAACATACCACCGCAGAATTACCATATTTGATGATGAGCTACGATTTGTTGCTCTAAACCAATATACAAAATCAAACTGTATAAAAGTAATTTGCAATTTGTCTTGCGTTTTTTATAGCAAGACAAACTGTAGAATTTGGACAATACATCATCAACTACGACAATCTTGGAGGACATTAAAATTGTTAATTAAAAAATACACAAGTACATCATATAAATATAACGATTACAAAACACACCAGCGCAGAATTACCATATTTGATGATGAGCTACGATTTGTTGCTTTAAAGCACTATACAAAATCAAACTGTATAAAAGTAATTTGCAATTTGTCTTGCGTTTTTTTTTTCCATAGCAAGACAAAGAGTAGAATTTGGAAAATTCATCATCAACTACGACAATCTTGGAGGACATTAAAATTGTTAATTAAGAGATACACAAGTACATATTATAAATATGACGATTACAAAACACACCAGCGCAGACTTAGCATATTTGATGATGAGCTATGATTTGTGGGTTTAAACCACTATACAAAATCAAGCTGAATAAAAGTAATATGCAATTTGTCTTGCGTTTTTTATGGCAAGACAAACTGTAGAATTTGGAAAATACATCATCAACTACGACAATCTTGGAGGACATTAAAGTTGTTAATTAAAAAATACACAGGAACATCATATAAATATATCGTGTACAAAACACACCAGCGCAGAATTACCATATTTGATGATGAGCTACGATTTGTTGCTTTAAACCACTATACAAAATCAAACTGTATAAAAGTAATTTGCAATCTGTCTTGCGTTTTTTTTATGGCAAGACAAACTGTAGAATTTGGAAAATACATCATCAACTACGACAATCTTGGAGGACATTAAAGTTGTTAATTAAAAAATACACAAGTACATCATATAAATATAACGACTACAAAACACACCAGCGCAGAATTACCATATTTGATGATGAGCTATGATCTGTTGCTTTAAAGCACTATACAAAATCAAACTGTATAAAAGTAATTTGCAATTTGTTTTGCGTTTTTTATTTTCCATAGCAAGACAAAGAGTAGAATTTGGAAAATTCATCATCAACTACGACAATCTTGGAGGACATTAAAATTGTTAATTAAAAGATACACAAGTACATATTATAAATATAACGATTACAAAACACATCAGCGCAGACTTAGCATATTTGATGATGAGCTATGATTTGTGGGTTTAAACCACTATACAAAATCAAACTGAATAAAAGTAATTTGCAATTTGTCTTGCGTTTTTTTTATGGCAAGACAAACTGTAGAATTTGGAAAATACATCATCAACTACGACAATCTTGGAGG
Source organism: Aphodius granarius (assembly GCA_963971325.1). Taxonomy (NCBI): domain Eukaryota; kingdom Metazoa; phylum Arthropoda; class Insecta; order Coleoptera; family Scarabaeidae; genus Aphodius; species Aphodius granarius. The sequence continues at coordinate 9,646,236 of OZ020225.1, forward strand.
ACATTAAAGTTGTTAATTAAAAAATACACAGGTACATCATATAAATATATCGTGTACAAAACACACCAGCGCAGAATTACCATATTTGATGATGAGCTACGATTTGTTGCTTTAAACCACTATACAAAATCAAACTGTATAAAAGTAATTTACAATTTGTCTTGCGTTCTTTTTATGGCAAGACAAACTGTAGAATTTGGAAAATACAACATCAACTACGACAATCTTGGAGGACATTAAAGTTGTTAATTAAAAAATACACAGGTACATCATATAAATATATCGTGTACAAAACACACCAGCGCAGAATTACCATATTTGATGATGAGCAACGATTTGTTGCTTTAAACTATTATACAAAATCAAACTGTATAAAAGTAATTTGTAATTTGTCTTGCGTTTTTTTTTTCTTTTTTTCATAGCAAGCAAACTGTAGAATTTGGAAAATACATCATCAACTACGACAATCTTGGTGGACATTAAAGTTGTTAATTAAAAAATACACAAGTACATGTTATAAATATAACGATTACAAAACACACCGGTGCAGAGTTACCATATTTGATGATGAGCTACGATTTGTTGCTTTAAACCATTATACAAAATCAAACTGTATAAAAGTAATTTGCAATTTGTCTTGCGTTTTTTTGATAGCAAGACAAACTGTAGAATTTGGAAAATACATCATCAACTACGACAATCTTGGAGGACATTAAAGGTTTTAATTAAAAAATACACAAGTACATAATTTAAATATATCGATTACAAAACAGACCAGCGCAGGATTACCATATTTGATGATGAGATACGATTTGTTCCTTTAAACCATTATACAAAACCAAACTGTATAAAAGTAATTTGCAATTTGTCTTGCGTTTTTTTTTATAGCAAGACAAACTGTAGAATTTGGAAAACGCTTCAACAACTACGACAATCTTGGAGGACATTAAAGTTGTTAATTAAAAAATACACAAGTACATCATATAAATATAACGATTACAAAACACACCAGCGCAGAATTACCATATTTGATGATGAGATACGATTTGTAGCTTTAAACCATTATACAAAATCAAACTGAATAAAAGTAATTTGCAATTTGTCTTGCGTTTTCTTTTTTTTATAGCAAGAGAAACTGTAGAATTTGGAAAATACATCATCAACTACGACAATCTTGGAGGACACTAAAGTTGTTAATTAAAAAATACACAAGTACATCATATAAATATAACGATTACAAAACACACCGGTGCAGAGTTACCATATTTGATGATGAGCTACGATTTGTTGCTTTAAACCATTATACAAAATCAAACTGTATAAAAGTAATTTGCAATTTGTCTTGCGTTTTTTTGATAGCAAGACAAACTGTAGAATTTGGAAAATGCATCATCAACTACGACACTCTTGGAGGACATTAAAGTTGTTAATTAAAAAATACACAAGTACATCATATAAATATAACGATTACAAAACACACCACCGCAGAATTACCATATTTGATGATGAGCTACGATTTGTTGCTCTAAACCAATATACAAAATTAAACAGTATAAAAGTAATTTGCAATTTGTCTTGCGTTTTCTTATAGCAAGACAAACTGTAGAATTTGGACAATACATCATCAACTACGACAATCTTGGAGGACATTAAAGTTGTTAATTAAAAAATACACAAGTACATCATAAAAATATAACGATTACAAAACACACCAGCGCAGAATTACCATATCTGATGATGAGCTACGATTTGTTGCTTTAAAGCACTATACAAAATCAAACTGTATAAAAGTAATTTGCAATTTGTCTTGCGTTTTTTTTTTCTTTTTTTATAGCAAGACAAAGAGTAGAATTTGGAAAATTCATCATCAACTACGACAATCTTGGAGGACATTAAAATTGTTAATTAAAAGATACACAAGTACATATTATAAATATAACGATTACAAAACACACCAGCGCAGACTTAGCATATTTGATGATGAGCTATGATTTGTGGGTTTAAACCACTATACAAAATCAAACTGTAAAAAAGTAATTTGCAATTTGTCTTGCGTTTCTTTTATGGCAAGACAAACTGTAGAATTTGGAAAATACATCATCAACTACGACAATCTTGGAGAACATTAAAGTTGTTAATTAAAAAATACACAGGTACATCATATAAATATATCGTGTACAAAACACACCAGCGCAGAATTACCATATTTGATGATGAGCTACGATTTGTTGCTCTAAACCACTATACAAAATCAAACTGTATAAAAGTAATTTGCAATTTGTCTTGCTTTTTTTTTACGGCAAGACAAACTGTAGAATTTGGAAAATACATCATCAACTACGACAATCTTGGAGGACATTAAAGTTGTTAATTAAAAAATACACAGGTACATCATATAAATATATCGTGTACAAAACACACCAGCGCAGAATTACCATATTTGATGTTGAGCTACGATTTGTTGCTTTAAACTATTATAGAAAATCAAACTGTATAAAAGTAATTTGTAATTTGTCTTGCGTTTTTTTTTTTTCATAGCAAGCAAACTGTAGAATTTGGAAAATACATCATCAACTACGACAATCTTGGTGGACATTAAAGTTGTTAATTAAAAAATACACAAGTACATGTTATAAATATAACGATTACAAAACACACCAGTGCAGAGTTACCATATTTGATGATGAGCTACGATTTGTTGCTTTAAACCATTATACAAAATCAAACTGTATAAAAGTAATTTGCAATTTGTCTTGCGTTTTTTTTATAGCAAGACAAACTGTAGAATTTGGAAAATACATCATCAACTACGACAACCTTGGAGGACATTAAAGTTGTTAATTAAAAAATACACAAGTACATCATATAAATATAACGATTACAAAACACACCAGTGCAGAATTACCATATTTGATGATGAGCTATGATTTGTGGCTTTAAACCTCTATATAAAATCAAACTGTATAAAAGAAAATTGTAATTTGTCTTGCGTTTTTTTTATAGAAGACAAACTGTAGAATTTGGAAAATACATCATCAACTACGACAATCTTGGAGGACATTAAAGTTGTTAATTAAAAAATACACAAGTACATGTTATAAATATAACGATTACAAAACACGCCAGCCCGGAATTACCACATTTGATGATGAGCTACAATTTGTTGCTTTAAACCATTATACAACATCAAACTGTATAAAAGTAATTTGCAATTTGTCTTGCGTTTTTTTTATAGCAAGACAAACTGTAGAATTTGGAAAATACATCATTAACTACAACTATCTCGGAGGACATTAAAGTTGTTAATTAAAAAATACACAATTACATCATATAAATACAACGATTACAAAACACACCAGCGCAGAATTACCAAATTTGATGATGAGCTACGATTTGTTGCTTTAAACCATTATACAAAATCAAACTATATAAAAGCAATTTGCAATTTGTCTTGCGTTTTTTCTTATTGCAAGACAAACTGTAGAATTTGGAAAATACATCATCAACTACGACAATCTTGGACGACATTAAAGTTGTTAATTAAAAAATACACAGGTACATCATATAAATATATCGTGTACAAAACACACCAGCGCAGAATTACCATATTTGATGATGAGCTACGATTTGTTGCTTTAAACTATTATACAAAATCAAACTGTATAAAAGTAATTTGCAATTTGTCTTGCGTTTTTTTTATAGCAAGACAAACTGTAGAATTTGGAAAATACATCATCAACTACGACAATCTTGGAGGACATAATGTTGCTAATTAAAAAATACACAAGTACATCATATAAATACAACGATTACAAAACACACTAGCGCAGAATTACCACATTTGATGATGAGCTACGATTTGTTGCTTTAAACCATTATACAAAATAAAACTGTATAAAAGTAATTTGCAATTTGTCTTGCGTTTTTTTTTTCATAGCAAGACAAACTGTAGCTTTTGGAAAATACATCATCAACTACGACAATCTTGGAGGACATTAAAGTTGTTAATTAAAAAATACACAAGTACATGTTATAAATATAACGATTACAAAACACACCGGCGTAGAATTACCATATTTGATGATGAGCTACGATTTGTGGCCTTAAACCACTATACAAAATCAAACTATATAAAAGCAATTTGCAATTTGTCTTGCGTTTTTTTATAGCAGGACAAACTGGTAGAATTTAGAAAATACATCATCAACTACGACAATCTTGGACGACATTAAAGTTGTTAATTAAAAAATACACAAGTACATCATATAAATATAACGACTACAAAACACACCAGCGCGGAATTACCATATTTGATGATGAGCTACGATTTGTGGCTTTAAACCACTATACAAAATCAAACTCTATAAAAGCAATTTGCAATTTGTCCTGCATTTTTTTTATAGCATGACAAACTGTAGAATTTGGAAAATTCATCATCAACTACGACAACCTTGGAGGACATTAAAGTTGTTAATTAAAAAATACACAAGTACATCATATAAATATAACGATCACAAAACACACCAGCGCGGAATTACCATATTTGATGATGAGCTATGATTTGTGGCTTTAAACCACTATATAAAATCAAAGTGTATAAAAGAAAATTGTAAATTGTCTTGCGTTTTTTTTATAGCAAGACAAACTGTAGAATTTGGAAAATACATCATCAACTACGACAATCTTGGACGACATTAAAGTTGTTAATTAAAAAATACACAAGTACATCATATAAATATAACGACTACAAACCACACCAGCGCAGAATTACCATATTTGATGATGAGCTACGATTTGTTGCTTTAAACCATTATACAAAATAAAACTGTATAAAAGTAATTTGCAATTTGTCTTGCGTTTTTTTTTCATAGGAAAACAAACTGTAGCTTTTGGAAAATACATCATCAACTACGACAATCTTGGAGGACATTAAAGTTGTTAATTAAAAAATACACAAGTACATGTTATAAATATAACGATTACAAAACACACCAGCGTAGAGTTACCACATTTGATGATGAGCTACGATTTGTGGCTTTAAACCACTATACAAGATCAATCTATATAAAAGCAATTTGCAATTTGTCTTGCGTTTTTTATAGCAAGACAAACGGTAAAATTTGGAAAATACATCATCAACTACGACAATCTTGGTCGACATTAAAGTTGTTAATTAAAAAATAGACAAGTACATCATATAAATATAACGACTACAAAACACACCAGCGCAGAACTACCATATTTGATGATGAGCTATGATTTGTGGCTTTAAACCACTATATAAAATCAAAGTGTATAAAAGAAAATTGTAATTTGTCTTGCGTTTTTTTTTATAGCAAGACAAACTGTAGAATTTGGAAAATACATCATCAACTACGACAATCTTGGAGGACATTAAAGTTGTTAATTAAAAAATACACAAGTACATCATATAAATATAACGATTACAAAACACACCAGCGCAGAATTACCATATTTGATGATGAGATACGATTTGTAGCTTTAAACCATTATACAAAATCAAACTGAATAAAAGTAATTTGCAATTTGTCTTGCGTTTTCTTTTTTTTTATAGCAAGAGAAACTGTAGAATTTGGAAAATACATCATCAACTACGACAATCTTGGAAGACATTAAAGTTGTTAATTAAAAAATACACAAGTACATCATATAAATATAACGATTACAAAACACACCAGCGCAGAATTACCATATTTGATGATGAGCTACGATTTGTGGCTTTAAACCACTATACAAAAAAACTACACAAAAGTAATTTGCAGTTTGTCTTGCGTTTTCTTTTTTTTATAGCAAGAGAAACTGTAGATTTTGGAAAATACATCATCAACTATGACAACCTTGGAGGACATTAAAGTTGTTAATTAAAAAATACACAGGTACATCATATAAATATAACGATTACAAAACACACCAGCGCAGAATTATCATATTTGATGATAAGCCACGATTTGTGGATTGAAATCACAACACAAAAGCAAACTGTAGAAAAGTAATTTGCAATTTTAGTAAAAATGATCATCAATTACAACAATCCTTGTAAACAATCAAGCATTGGTTGCAAAATACAAAGAAAAGGAAGGAAAGGACCCCTCCCTCCACCCCGCTGTATTGCCTGAAGGGCATTTTTAATACAGCGACATCTTCTTTCCTTCGTTTTTTCTATTACATTTATGATGTTAAAAACTCACAAGTATCATCATACAAATATAACGATTACAAAACACACCAGCCCAGAATTACCATATTTGATGATGAGCTACGATTTGTGGCTTTAAACCACTATACAAAAAAACTATACAAAAGTAATTTGCAGTTTGTCTTGCGTTTTCTTTTTTTCATAGCAAGACAAACTGTAGAATTTGGAAAATACATCATCAACTACGACAATCTTGGAAGACATTAAAGTTTTTAATTAAAAAAATACACAAGTACCTGTTATAAATATAACGATTACAAAACACACCAGCCCAGAATTACCATATTTGATGATGAAGTACGATTTGTGGATTTAAACAACTATACAAAATCAAATTGTATAAAAGTAATTTGCGATTTGTCTTGCGTTTTTTTTTTTCATAGCAAGCCAAACTGTAGATTTTGGAAAATACATCATCAACTACGACGATCGTGGAGGACATTAAAGTTGTTAATTAAAAAATACACAAGTACATCATATAAATATAACGACTACAACACACACCAGCCCAGAATTGCCACATTTGATGATGAAGTATGATTTGTTGCTTTAAACCATCATACAAAATCAAACTGTATAAAAGTAATTTGCAATTTGTCTTGCGTTTTTTTCTTTTTTCATAGCAAGGCAAACGGTAGAATTTGGAAAATACATCATCAACTACGACAATCTTGGACGACATTAAAGTTGTTAATTAAAAAATAGACAAGTACATCATATAAATATAACGACTACAAAACACACCAGCGCAGAACTACCATATTTGATGATGAGCTATGATTTGTGGCTTTAAACCAGAATACAAAATCAAACTGTATAAAAGTAATTTGCAATTTGTCTTGCGTTCTTTTTATGGCAAGACAAACTGTAGAATTTGGAAAATACAACATCAACTACGACAATCTTGGAGGACATTAAAGTTGTTAATTAAAAAATACACAGGTACATCATATAAATATATCGTGTACAAAACACACCAGCGCAGAATTACCATATTTGATGATGAGCAACGATTTGTTGCTTTAAACTATTATACAAAATCAAACTGTATAAAAGTAATTTGTAATTTGTCTTGCGTTTTTTTTCTTTTTTTCATAGCAAGCAAACTGTAGAATTTGGAAAATACATCATCAACTACGACAATCTTGGTGGACATTAAAGTTGTTAATTAAAAAATACACAAGTACATGTTATAAATATAACGATTACAAAACACACCGGTGCAGAGTTACCATATTTGATGATGAGCTACGATTTGTTGCTTTAAACCATTATACAAAATCAAACTGTATAAAAGTAATTTGCAATTTGTCTTGCGTTTTTTTGATAGCAAGACAAACTGTAGAATTTGGAAAATACATCATCAACTACGACAATCTTGGAGGACATTAAAGGTTTTAATTAAAAAATACACAAGTACATAATTTAAATATATCGATTACAAAACAGACCAGCGCAGGATTACCATATTTGATGATGAGATACGATTTGTTCCTTTAAACCATTATACAAAACCAAACTGTATAAAAGTAATTTGCAATTTGTCTTGCGTTTTTTTTTATAGCATGACAAACTGTAGAATTTGGAAAACGCTTCAACAACTACGACAATCTTGGAGGACATTAAAGTAGTTAATTAAAAAATACACAAGTACATCATATAAATATAACGATTACAAAACACACCAGCGCAGAATTACCATATTTGATGATGAGATACGATTTGTAGCTTTAAACCATTATACAAAATCAAACTGAATAAAAGTAATTTGCAATTTGTCTTGCGTTTTCTTTTTTTTATAGCAAGAGAAACTGTAGAATTTGGAAAATACATCATCAACTACGACAATCTTGGAGGACACTAAAGTTGTTAATTAAAAAATACACAAGTACATCATATAAATATAACGATTACAAAACACACCAGCGCCGAATTACCATATTTGATGATGAGCTACGATTTGTGGCTTTAAACCACTATACAAAAAAACTATACAAAAGTAATTTGCAGTTTGTCTTGCGTTTTCTTTTTTTTATAGCAAGAGAAACTGTAGATTTTGGAAAATACATCATCAACTATGACAACCTTGGAGGACATTAAAGTTGTTAAATAAAAAATACACAGGTACATCATATAAATATAACGACTACAAAACACACCAGCGCAGAATTACCATATTTGATGATGAGCTATGATCTGTTGCTTTAAAGCACTATACAAAATCAAACTGTATAAAAGTAATTTGCAATTTGTTTTGCGTTTTTTATTTTCCATAGCAAGACAAAGAGTAGAATTTGGAAAATTCATCATCAACTACGACAATCTTGGAGGACATTAAAATTGTTAATTAAAAGATACACAAGTACATATTATAAATATAACGATTACAAAACACATCAGCGCAGACTTAGCATATTTGATGATGAGCTATGATTTGTGGGTTTAAACCACTATACAAAATCAAACTGAATAAAAGTAATTTGCAATTTGTCTTGCGTTTTTTTTATGGCAAGACAAACTGTAGAATTTGGAAAATACATCATCAACTACGACAATCTTGGAGGACATTAAAGTTGTTAATTAAAAAATACACAGGTACATCATATAAATATATCGTGTACAAAACACACCAGCGCAGAATTACCATATTTGATGATGAGCTACGATTTGTTGCTTTAAACCACTATACAAAATCAAACTGTATAAAAGTAATTTGCAATTTGTCTTGCGTTCTTTTTATGGCAAGACAAACTGTAGAATTTGGAAAATACAACATCAACTACGACAATCTTGGAGGACATTAAAGTTGTTAATTAAAAAATACACAGGTACATCATATAAATATATCGTGTACAAAACACACCAGCGCAGAATTACCATATTTGATGATGAGCAACGATTTGTTGCTTTAAACTATTATACAAAATCAAACTGTATAAAAGTAATTTGTAATTTGTCTTGCGTTTTTTTTTCTTTTTTTCATAGCAAGCAAACTGTAGAATTTGGAAAATACATCATCAACTACGACAATCTTGGTGGACATTAAAGTTGTTAATTAAAAAATACACAAGTGCATGTTATAAATATAACGATTACAAAACACACCGGTGCAGAGTTACCATATTTGATGATGAGCTACGATTTGTTGCTTTAAACCATTATACAAAATCAAACTGTATAAAAGTAATTTGCAATTTGTCTTGCGTTTTTTTGATAGCAAGACAAACTGTAGAATTTGGAAAATACATCATCAACTACGACAATCTTGGAGGACATTAAAGGTTTTAATTAAAATATACACAAGTACATAATTTAAATATATCGATTACAAAACAGACCAGCGCAGGATTACCATATTTGATGATGAGATACGATTTGTTCCTTTAAACCATTATACAAAACCAAACTGTATAAAAGTAATTTGCAATTTGTCTTGCGTTTTTTTTTATAGCAAGACAAACTGTAGAATTTGGAAAACGCTTCAACAACTACGACAATCTTGGAGGACATTAAAGTTGTTAATTAAAAAATACACAAGTACATCATATAAATATAACGATTACAAAACACACCAGCGCAGAATTACCATATTTGATGATGAGATACGATTTGTAGCTTTAAACCATTATACAAAATCAAACTGAATAAAAGTAATTTGCAATTTGTCTTGCGTTTTCTTTTTTTTTATAGCAAGAGAAACTGTAGAATTTGGAAAATACATCATCAACTACGACAATCTTGGAGGACACTAAAGTTGTTAATTAAAAAATACACAAGTACATCATATAAATATAACGATTACAAAACACACCGGTGCAGAGTTACCATATTTGATGATGAGCTACGATTTGTTGCTTTAAACCATTATACAAAATCAAACTGTATAAAAGTAATTTGCAATTTGTCTTGCGTTTTTTTGATAGCAAGACAAACTGTAGAATTTGGAAAATGCATCATCAACTACGACACTCTTGGAGGACATTAAAGTTGTTAATTAAAAAATACACAAGTACATCATATAAATATAACGATTACAAAACACACCACCGCAGAATTACCATATTTGATGATGAGCTACGATTTGTTGCTCTAAACCAATATACAAAATTAAACAGTATAAAAGTAATTTGCAATTTGTCTTGCGTTTTCTTATAGCAAGACAAACTGTAGAATTTGGACAATACATCATCAACTACGACAATCTTGGAGGACATTAAAGTTGTTAATTAAAAAATACACAAGTACATCATATAAATATAACGATTACAAAACACACCAGCGCAGAATTACCATATCTGATGATGAGCTACGATTTGTTGCTTTAAAGCACTATACAAAATCAAACTGTATAAAAGTAATTTGCAATTTGTCTTGCGTTTTTTTTTTTCTTTTTTCATAGCAAGACAAAGAGTAGAATTTGGAAAATTCATCATCAACTACGACAATCTTGGAGGACATTAAAATTGTTAATTAAAAGATACACAAGTACATATTATAAATATAACGATTACAAAACACACCAGCGCAGACTTAGCATATTTGATGATGAGCTATGATTTGTGGGTTTAAACCACTATACAAAATCAAACTGTAAAAAAGTAATTTGCAATTTGTCTTGCGTTTCTTTTATGGCAAGACAAACTGTAGAATTTGGAAAATACATCATCAACTACGATAATCTTGGAGAACATTAAAGTTGTTAATTAAAAAATACACAGGTACATCATATAAATATATCGTGTACAAAACACACCAGCGCAGAATTACCATATTTGATGATGAGCTACGATTTGTTGCTCTAAACCACTATACAAAATCAAACTGTATAAAAGTAATTTGCAATTTGTCTTGCTTTTTTTTTATGGCAAGACAAACTGTAGAATTTGGAAAATACATCATCAACTACGACAATCTTGGAGGACATTAAAGTTGTTAATTAAAAAATACACAGGTACATCATATAAATATATCGTGTACAAAACACACTAGCGCAGAATTACCATATTTGATGTTGAGCTACGATTTGTTGCTTTAAACTATTATAGAAAATCAAACTGTATAAAAGTAATTTGTAATTTGTCTTGCGTTTTTTTTTTTTTCATAGCAAGCAAACTGTAGAATTTGGAAAATACATCATCAACTACGACAATCTTGGTGGACATTAAAGTTGTTAATTAAAAAATACACAAGTACATGTTATAAATATAACGATTACAAAACACACCAGTGCAGAGTTACCATATTTGATGATGAGCTACGATTTGTTGCTTTAAACCATTATACAAAATCAAACTGTATAAAAGTAATTTGCAATTTGTCTTGCGTTTTCTTTTTTTTATAGCAAGAGAAACTGTAGATTTTGGAAAATACATCATCAACTATGACAACCTTGGAGGACATTAAAGTTGTTAAATAAAAAATACACAGGTACATCATATAAATATAACGACTACAAAACACACCAGCGCAGAATTACCATATTTGATGATGAGCTATGATCTGTTGCTTTAAAGCACTATACAAAATCAAACTGTATAAAAGTAATTTGCAATTTGTTTTGCGTTTTTTATTTTCCATAGCAAGACAAAGAGTAGAATTTGGAAAATTCATCATCAACTACGACAATCTTGGAGGACATTAAAATTGTTAATTAAAAGATACACAAGTACATATTATAAATATAACGATTACAAAACACATCAGCGCAGACTTAGCATATTTGATGATGAGCTATGATTTGTGGGTTTAAACCACTATACAAAATCAAACTGAATAAAAGTAATTTGCAATTTGTCTTGCGTTTTTTTTATGGCAAGACAAACTGTAGAATTTGGAAAATACATCATCAACTACGACAATCTTGGAGGACATTAAAGTTGTTAATTAAAAAATACACAGGTACATCATATAAATATATCGTGTACAAAACACACCAGCGCAGAATTACCATATTTGATGATGAGCTACGATTTGTTGCTTTAAACCACTATACAAAATCAAACTGTATAAAAGTAATTTGCAATTTGTCTTGCGTTCTTTTTATGGCAAGACAAACTGTAGAATTTGGAAAATACAACATCAACTACGACAATCTTGGAGGACATTAAAGTTGTTAATTAAAAAATACACAGGTACATCATATAAATATATCGTGTACAAAACACACCAGCGCAGAATTACCATATTTGATGATGAGCAACGATTTGTTGCTTTAAACTATTATACAAAATCAAACTGTATAAAAGTAATTTGTAATTTGTCTTGCGTTTTTTTTTCTTTTTTTCATAGCAAGCAAACTGTAGAATTTGGAAAATACATCATCAACTACGACAATCTTGGTGGACATTAAAGTTGTTAATTAAAAAATACACAAGTACATGTTATAAATATAACGATTACAAAACACACCGGTGCAGAGTTACCATATTTGATGATGAGCTACGATTTGTTGCTTTAAACCATTATACAAAATCAAACTGTATAAAGGTAATTTGCAATTTGTCTTGCGTTTTTTTGATAGCAAGACAAACTGTAGAATTTGGAAAATACATCATCAACTACGACAATCTTGGAGGACATTAAAGGTTTTAATTAAAAAATACACAAGTACATAATTTAAATATATCGATTACAAAACAGACCAGCGCAGGATTACCATATTTGATGATGAGATACGATTTGTTCCTTTAAACCATTATACAAAACCAAACTGTATAAAAGTAATTTGCAATTTGTCTTGCGTTTTTTTTTATAGCAAGACAAACTGTAGAATTTGGAAAACGCTTCAACAACTACGACAATCTTGGAGGACATTAAAGTTGTTAATTAAAAAATACACAAGTACATCATATAAATATAACGATTACAAAACACACCAGCGCAGAATTACCATATTTGATGATGAGATACGATTTGTAGCTTTAAACCATTATACAAAATCAAACTGAATAAAAGTAATTTGCAATTTGTCTTGCGTTTTCTTTTTTTTATAGCAAGAGAAACTGTAGAATTTGGAAAATACATCATCAACTACGACAATCTTGGAGGACACTAAAGTTGTTAATTAAAAAATACACAAGTACATCATATAAATATAACGATTACAAAACACACCGGTGCAGAGTTACCATATTTGATGATGAGCTACGATTTGTTGCTTTAAACCATTATACAAAATCAAACTGTATAAAAGTAATTTGCAATTTGTCTTGCGTTTTTTTGATAGCAAGACAAACTGTAGAATTTGGAAAATGCATCATCAACTACGACACTCTTGGAGGACATTAAAGTTGTTAATTAAAAAATACACAAGTACATCATATAAATATAACGATTACAAAACACACCACCGCAGAATTACCATATTTGATGATGAGCTACGATTTGTTGCTCTAAACCAATATACAAAATTAAACAGTATAAAAGTAATTTGCAATTTGTCTTGCGTTTTCTTATAGCAAGACAAACTGTAGAATTTGGACAATACATCATCAACTACGACAATCTTGGAGGACATTAAAGTTGTTAATTAAAAAATACACAAGTACATCATATAAATACAACGATTACAAAACACACCAGCGCAGAATTACCATATCTGATGATGAGCTACGATTTGTTGCTTTAAAGCACTATACAAAATCAAACTGTATAAAAGTAATTTGCAATTTGTCTTGCGTTTTTTTTTTCTTTTTTCATAGCAAGACAAAGAGTAGAATTTGGAAAATTCATCATCAACTACGACAATCTTGGAGGACATTAAAATTGTTAATTAAAAGATACACAAGTACATATTATAAATATAACGATTACAAAACACACCAGCGCAGACTTAGCATATTTGATGATGAGCTATGATTTGTGGGTTTAAACCACTATACAAAATCAAACTGTAAAAAAGTAATTTGCAATTTGTCTTGCGTTTCTTTTATGGCAAGACAAACTGTAGAATTTGGAAAATACATCATCAACTACGACAATCTTGGAGAACATTAAAGTTGTTAATTAAAAAATACACAGGTACATCATATAAATATATCGTGTACAAAACACACCAGCGCAGAATTACCATATTTGATGATGAGCTACGATTTGTTGCTCTAAACCACTATACAAAATCAAACTGTATAAAAGTAATTTGCAATTTGTCTTGCTTTTTTTTTATGGCAAGACAAACTGTAGAATTTGGAAAATACATCATCAACTACGACAATCTTGGAGGACATTAAAGTTGTTAATTAAAAAATACACAGGTACATCATATAAATATATCGTGTACAAAACACACCAGCGCAGAATTACCATATTTGATGTTGAGCTACGATTTGTTGCTTTAAACTATTATAGAAAATCAAACTGTATAAAAGTAATTTGTAATTTGTCTTGCGTTTTTTTTTTCATAGCAAGCAAACTGTAGAATTTGGAAAATACATCATCAACTACGACAATCTTGGTGGACATTAAAGTTGTTAATTAAAAAATACACAAGTACATGTTATAAATATAACGATTACAAAACACACCAGTGCAGAGTTACCATATTTGATGATAAGCTACGATTTGTTGCTTTAAACCATTATACAAAATCAAACTGTATAAAAGTAATTTGCAATTTGTCTTGCGTTTTTTTTATAGCAAGACAAACTGTAGAATTTGGAAAATACATCATCAACTACGACAACCTTGGAGGACATTAAAGTTGTTAATTAAAAAATACACAAGTACATCATATAAATATAACGATTACAAAACACACCAGTGCAGAATTACCATATTTGATGATGAGCTATGATTTGTGGCTTTAAACCTCTATATAAAATCAAACTGTATAAAAGAAAATTGTAATTTGTCTTGCGTTTTTTTTTATAGAAGACAAACTGTAGAATTTGGAAAATACATCATCAACTACGACAATCTTGGAGGACATTAAAGTTGTTAATTAAAAAATACACAAGTACATGTTATAAATATAACGATTACAAAACACGCCAGCCCGGAATTACCACATTTGATGATGAGCTACAATTTGTTGCTTTAAACCATTATACAACATCAAACTGTATAAAAGTAATTTGCAATTTGTCTTGCGTTTTTTTTATAGCAAGACAAACTGTAGAATTTGGAAAATACATCATTAACTACAACTATCTCGGAGGACATTAAAGTTGTTAATTAAAAAATACACAATTACATCATATAAATACAACGATTACAAAACACACCAGCGCAGAATTACCAAATTTGATGATGAGCTACGATTTGTTGCTTTAAACCATTATACAAAATCAAACTATATAAAAGCAATTTGCAATTTGTCTTGCGTTTTTTCTTATTGCAAGACAAACTGTAGAATTTGGAAAATACATCATCAACTACGACAATCTTGGACGACATTAAAGTTGTTAATTAAAAAATACACAGGTACATCATATAAATATATCGTGTACAAAACACACCAGCGCAGAATTACCATATTTGATGATGAGCTACGATTTGTTGCTTTAAACTATTATACAAAATCAAACTGTATAAAAGTAATTTGCAATTTGTCTTGCGTTTTTTTTATAGCAAGACAAACTGTAGAATTTGGAAAATACATCATCAACTACGACAATCTTGGAGGACATAATGTTGCTAATTAAAAAATACACAAGTACATCATATAAATACAACGATTACAAAACACACTAGCGCAGAATTACCACATTTGATGATGAGCTACGATTTGTTGCTTTAAACCATTATACAAAATAAAACTGTATAAAAGTAATTTGCAATTTGTCTTGCGTTTTTTTTTTTCATAGCAAGACAAACTGTAGCTTTTGGAAAATACATCATCAACTACGACAATCTTGGAGGACATTAAAGTTGTTAATTAAAAAATACACAAGTACATGTTATAAATATAACGATTACAAAACACACCGGCGTAGAATTACCATATTTGATGATGAGCTACGATTTGTGGCCTTAAACCACTATACAAAATCAAACTATATAAAAGCAATTTGCAATTTGTCTTGCGTTTTTTTATAGCAGGACAAACTGGTAGAATTTAGAAAATACATCATCAACTACGACAATCTTGGACGACATTAAAGTTGTTAATTAAAAAATACACAAGTACATCATATAAATATAACGACTACAAAACACACCAGCGCGGAATTACCATATTTGATGATGAGCTACGATTTGTGGCTTTAAACCACTATACAAAATCAAACTCTATAAAAGCAATTTGCAATTTGTCCTGCATTTTTTTTATAGCAAGCCAAACTGTAGAATTTGGAAAATTCATCATCAACTACGACAACCTTGGAGGACATTAAAGTTGTTAATTAAAAAATACACAAGTACATCATATAAATATAACGATCACAAAACACACCAGCGCGGAATTACCATATTTGATGATGAGCTATGATTTGTGGCTTTAAACCACTATATAAAATCAAAGTGTATAAAAGAAAATTGTAATTTGTCTTGCGTTTTTTTTATAGCAAGACAAACTGTAGAATTTGGAAAATACATCATCAACTACGACAATCTTGGACGACATTAAAGTTGTTAATTAAAAAATACACAAGTACATCATATAAATATAACGACTACAAACCACACCAGCGCAGAATTACCATATTTGATGATGAGCTACGATTTGTTGCTTTAAACCATTATACAAAATAAAACTGTATAAAAGTAATTTGCAATTTGTCTTGCGTTTTTTTTTTCATAGGAAAACAAACTGTAGCTTTTGGAAAATACATCATCAACTACGACAATCTTGGAGGACATTAAAGTTGTTAATTAAAAAATACACAAGTACATGTTATAAATATAACGATTACAAAACACACCAGCGTAGAGTTACCACATTTGATGATGAGCTACGATTTGTGGCTTTAAACCACTATACAAGATCAATCTATATAAAAGCAATTTGCAATTTGTCTTGCGTTTTTTATAGCAAGACAAACGGTAGAATTTGGAAAATACATCATCAACTACGACAATCTTGGACGACATTAAAGTTGTTAATTAAAAAATAGACAAGTACATCATATAAATATAACGACTACAAAACACACCAGCGCAGAACTACCATATTTGATGATGAGCTATGATTTGTGGCTTTAAACCACTATATAAAATCAAAGTGTATAAAAGAAAATTGTAATTTGTCTTGCGTTTTTTTTTATAGCAAGACAAACTGTAGAATTTGGAAAATACATCATCAACTACGACAATCTTGGAGGACATTAAAGTTGTTAATTAAAAAATACACAAGTACATCATATAAATATAACGATTACAAAACACACCAGCGCAGAATTACCATATTTGATGATGAGATACGATTTGTAGCTTTAAACCATTATACAAAATCAAACTGAATAAAAGTAATTTGCAATTTGTCTTGCGTTTTCTTTTTTTTTATAGCAAGAGAAACTGTAGAATTTGGAAAATACATCATCAACTACGACAATCTTGGAAGACATTAAAGTTGTTAATTAAAAAATACACAAGTACATCATATAAATATAACGATTACAAAACACACCAGCGCAGAATTACCATATTTGATGATGAGCTACGATTTGTGGCTTTAAACCACTATACAAAAAAACTACACAAAAGTAATTTGAAGTTTGTCTTGCGTTTTCTTTTTTTTATAGCAA
The DNA here is from genome assembly GCA_963971325.1 of Aphodius granarius. Classification (NCBI taxonomy): domain Eukaryota; kingdom Metazoa; phylum Arthropoda; class Insecta; order Coleoptera; family Scarabaeidae; genus Aphodius; species Aphodius granarius. The sequence goes on from OZ020225.1 coordinate 9,664,134, forward strand.
GAGAAACTGTAGATTTTGGAAAATACATCATCAACTATGACAACCTTGGAGGACATTAAAGTTGTTAATTAAAAATACACAGGTACATCATATAAATATAACGATTACAAAACACACCAGCGCAGAATTATCATATTTGATGATAAGCCACGATTTGTGGATTGAAATCACAACACAAAAGCAAACTGTAGAAAAGTAATTTGCAATTTTCCTAAAAATGATCATCAATTACAACAATCCTTGTAAACAATCAAGCATTGGTTGCAAAATACAAAGAAAAGGAAGGAAAGGACCCCTCCCTCCACCCCGCTGTATTGCCTGAAGGGCATTTTTAATACAGCGACATCTTCTTTCCTTCGTTTTTTCTATTACATTTATGATGTTAAAAACTCACAAGTATCATCATACAAATATAACGATTACAAAACACACCAGCCCAGAATTACCATATTTGATGATGAGCTACGATTTGTGGCTTTAAACCACTATACAAAAAAACTATACAAAAGTAATTTGCAGTTTGTCTTGCGTTTTCTTTTTTTCATAGCAAGACAAACTGTAGAATTTGGAAAATACATCATCAACTACGACAATCTTGGAAGACATTAAAGTTTTTAATTAAAAAAATACACAAGTACCTGTTATAAATATAACGATTACAAAACACACCAGCCCAGAATTACCATATTTGATGATGAAGTACGATTTGTGGATTTAAACAACTATACAAAATCAAATTGTATAAAAGTAATTTGCGATTTGTCTTGCGTTTTTTTTTTCATAGCAAGCCAAACTGTAGATTTTGGAAAATACATCATCAACTACGACGATCGTGGAGGACATTAAAGTTGTTAATTAAAAAATACACAAGTACATCATATAAATATAACGACTACAACACACACCAGCCCAGAATTGCCACATTTGATGATGAAGTATGATTTGTTGCTTTAAACCATCATACAAAATCAAACTGTATAAAAGTAATTTGCAATTTGTCTTGCGTTTTTTTCTTTTTTCATAGCAAGGCAAACGGTAGAATTTGGAAAATACATCATCAACTACGACAATCTTGGACGACATTAAAGTTGTTAATTAAAAAATAGACAAGTACATCATATAAATATAACGACTACAAAACACACCAGCGCAGAACTACCATATTTGATGATGAGCTATGATTTGTGGCTTTAAACCACTATACAAAATCAAACTGTATAAAAGTAATTTGCAATTTGTCTTGCGTTCTTTTTATGGCAAGACAAACTGTATAATTTGGAAAATACAACATCAACTACGACAATCTTGGAGGACATTAAAGTTGTTAATTAAAAAATACACAGGTACATCATATAAATATATCGTGTACAAAACACACCAGCGCAGAATTACCATATTTGATGATGAGCAACGATTTGTTGCTTTAAACTATTATACAAAATCAAACTGTATAAAAGTAATTTGTAATTTGTCTTGCGTTTTTTTTTCTTTTTTTCATAGCAAGCAAACTGTAGAATTTGGAAAATACATCATCAACTACGACAATCTTGGTGGACATTAAAGTTGTTAATTAAAAAATACACAAGTACATGTTATAAATATAACGATTACAAAACACACCGGTGCAGAGTTACCATATTTGATGATGAGCTACGATTTGTTGCTTTAAACCATTATACAAAATCAAACTGTATAAAAGTAATTTGCAATTTGTCTTGCGTTTTTTTGATAGCAAGACAAACTGTAGAATTTGGAAAATACATCATCAACTACGACAATCTTGGAGGACATTAAAGGTTTTAATTAAAAAATACACAAGTACATAATTTAAATATATCGATTACAAAACAGACCAGCGCAGGATTACCATATTTGATGATGAGATACGATTTGTTCCTTTAAACCATTATACAAAACCAAACTGTATAAAAGTAATTTGCAATTTGTCTTGTGTTTTTTTTTATAGCAAGACAAACTGTAGAATTTGGAAAACGCTTCAACAACTACGACAATCTTGGAGGACATTAAAGTTGTTAATTAAAAAATACACAAGTACATCATATAAATATAACGATTACAAAACACACCAGCGCAGAATTACCATATTTGATGATGAGATACGATTTGTAGCTTTAAACCATTATACAAAATCAAACTGAATAAAAGTAATTTGCAATTTGTCTTGCGTTTTCTTTTTTTTATAGCAAGAGAAACTGTAGAATTTGGAAAATACATCATCAACTACGACAATCTTGGAGGACACTAAAGTTGTTAATTAAAAAATACACAAGTACATCATATAAATATAACGATTACAAAACACACCAGCGCCGAATTACCATATTTGATGATGAGCTACGATTTGTGGCTTTAAACCACTATACAAAAAAACTATACAAAAGTAATTTGCAGTTTGTCTTGCGTTTTCTTTTTTTTATAGCAAGAGAAACTGTAGATTTTGGAAAATACATCATCAACTATGACAACCTTGGAGGACATTAAAGTTGTTAAATAAAAAATACACAGGTACATCATATAAATATAACGATCACAAAACACACCAGCGCAGAATTATCATATTTGATGATAAGCCACGATTTGTGGATTGAAATCACAACACAAAAGCAAACTGTAGAAAAATAATTTGCAATTTTCCTAAAAATGATCATCAATTACAACAATCCTTGTAAACAATCAAGCATTGGTTGCAAAATACAAAGAAAAGGAAGGAAAGGACCCCTCCCTCCACCCCGCTGTATTGCCTGAAGGGCATTTTTAATACAGCGACATCTTCTTTCCTTCGTTTTTTCTATTACATTTATGATGTTAAAATCTCACAAGTATCATCATATAAATATAACGATTACAAAACACACCAGCCCAGAATTACCATATTTGATGATGAGCTACGATTTGTGGCTTTAAACCACTATACAAAAAAACTATACAAAAGTAATTTGCAGTTTGTCTTGCGTTTTCTTTTTTTCATAGCAAGACAAACTGTAGAATTTGGAAAATACATCATCAACTACGACAATCTTGGAAGACATTAAAGTTTTTAATTAAAAAAATACACAAGTACCTGTTATAAATATAACGATTACAAAACACACCAGCCCAGAATTACCATATTTGATGATGAAGTACGATTTGTGGATTTAAACAACTATACAAAATCAAATTGTATAAAAGTAATTTGCGATTTGTCTTGCGTTTTTTTTTTTTCATAGCAAGCCAAACTGTAGATTTTGGAAAATACATCATCAACTACGACGATCGTGGAGGACATTAAAGTTGTTAATTAAAAAATACACAAGTACATCATATAAATATAGCGACTACAAAACACACCAGCCCAGAATTGCCACATTTGATGATGAAGTATGATTTGTTGCTTTAAACCATCATACAAAATCAAACTGTATAAAAGTAATTTGCAATTTGTCTTGCGTTTTTTTCTTTTTTCATAGCAAGGCAAACTGTAGAATTTGGAAAATGCATCATCAACTACGACACTCTTGGAGGACATTAAAATTGTTAATTAAAAAATACACAAGTACATCATATAAATAGCAAGACAAACTGTAGAATCTGGAAATATAAATATAACGATTACAAAACACACCACCGCAGAATTACCATATTTGATGATGAGCTACGATTTGTTGCTCTAAACCAATATACAAAATTAAACAGTATAAAAGTAATTTGCAATTTGTCTTGCGTTTTCTTATAGCAAGACAAACTGTAGAATTTGGACAATACATCATCAACTACGACAATCTTGGAGGACATTAAAGTTGTTAATTAAAAAATACACAAGTACATCATATAAATATAACGATTACAAAACACACCAGCGCAGAATTACCATATCTGATGATGAGCTACGATTTGTTGCTTTAAAGCACTATACAAAATCAAACTGTATAAAAGTAATTTGCAATTTGTCTTGCGTTTTTTTTTTCTTTTTTCATAGCAAGACAAAGAGTAGAATTTGGAAAATTCATCATCAACTACGACAATCTTGGAGGACATTAAAATTGTTAATTAAAAGATACACAAGTACATATTATAAATATAACGATTACAAAACACACCAGCGCAGACTTAGCATATTTGATGATGAGCTATGATTTGTGGGTTTAAACCACTATACAAAATCAAACTGTAAAAAAGTAATTTGCAATTTGTCTTGCGTTTCTTTTATGGCAAGACAAACTGTAGAATTTGGAAAATACATCATCAACTACGACAATCTTGGAGGACATTAAAGTTGTTAATTAAAAAATACACAGGTACATCATATAAATATATCGTGTACAAAACACACCAGCGCAGAATTACCATATTTGATGATGAGCTACGATTTGTTGCTCTAAACCACTATACAAAATCAAACTGTATAAAAGTAATTTGCAATTTGTCTTGCTTTTTTTTTATGGCAAGACAAACTGTAGAATTTGGAAAATACATCATCAACTACGACAATCTTGGAGGACATTAAAGTTGTTAATTAAAAAATACACAGGTACATCATATAAATATATCGTGTACAAAATACACCAGCGCAGAATTACCATATTTGATGTTGAGCTACGATTTGTTGCTTTAAACTATTATAGAAAATCAAACTGTATAAAAGTAATTTGTAATTTGCTTGCGTTTTTTTTTTTTTTCATAGCAAGCAAACTGTAGAATTTGGAAAATACATCATCAACTACGACAATCTTGGTGGACATTAAAGTTGTTAATTAAAAAATACACAAGTACATGTTATAAATATAACGATTACAAAACACACCAGTGCAGAGTTACCATATTTGATGATGAGCTACGATTTGTTGCTTTAAACCATTATACAAAATCAAACTGTATAAAAGTAATTTGCAATTTGTCTTGCGTTTTTTTTATAGCAAGACAAACTGTAGAATTTGGAAAATACATCATCAACTACGACAACCTTGGAGGACATTAAAGTTGTTAATTAAAAAATACACAAGTACATCATATAAATATAACGATTACAAAACACACCAGTGCAGAATTACCATATTTGATGATGAGCTATGATTTGTGGCTTTAAACCTCTATATAAAATCAAACTGTATAAAAGAAAATTGTAATTTGTCTTGCGTTTTTTTTTATAGAAGACAAACTGTAGAATTTGGAAAATACATCATCAACTACGACAATCTTGGAGGACATTAAAGTTGTTAATTAAAAAATACACAAGTACATGTTATAAATATAACGATTACAAAACACGCCAGCCCGGAATTACCACATTTGATGATGAGCTACAATTTGTTGCTTTAAACCATTATACAACATCAAACTGTATAAAAGTAATTTGCAATTTGTCTTGCGTTTTTTTTATAGCAAGACAAACTGTAGAATTTGGAAAATACATCATTAACTACAACTATCTCGGAGGACATTAAAGTTGTTAATTAAAAAATACACAATTACATCATATAAATACAACGATTACAAAACACACCGGCGCAGAATTACCAAATTTGATGATGAGCTACGATTTGTTGCTTTAAACCTTTATACAAAATCAAACTATATAAAAGCAATTTGCAATTTGTCTTGCGTTTTTTCTTATTGCAAGACAAACTGTAGAATTTGGAAAATACATCATCAACTACGACAATCTTGGACGACATTAAAGTTGTTAATTAAAAAATACACAGGTACATCATATAAATATATCGTGTACAAAACACACCAGCGCAGAATTACCATATTTGATGATGAGCTACGATTTGTTGCTTTAAACTATTATACAAAATCAAACTGTATAAAAGTAATTTGCAATTTGTCTTGCGTTTTTTTTATAGCAAGACAAACTGTAGAATTTGGAAAATACATCATCAACTACGACAATCTTGGAGGACATTAAAGTTGTTAATTAAAAAATACACAAGTACATGTTATAAATATAACGATTACAAAACACACCAGCGTAGAATTACCATATTTGATGATGAGCTACGATTTGTGGCCTTAAACCACTATACAAAATCAAACTATATAAAAGCAATTTGCAATTTGTCTTGCGTTTTTTTATAGCAGGACAAACTGGTAGAATTTAGAAAATACATCATCAACTACGACAATCTTGGACGACATTAAAGTTGTTAATTAAAAAATACACAAGTACATCATATAAATATAACGACTACAAAACACACCAGCGCGGAATTACCATATTTGATGATGAGCTACGATTTGTGGCTTTAAACCACTATACAAAATCAAACTCTATAAAAGCAATTTGCAATTTGTCCTGCATTTTTTTTATAGCAAGACAAACTGTAGAATTTGGAAAATTCATCATCAACTACGACAACCTTGGAGGACATTAAAGTTGTTAATTAAAAAATACACAAGTACATCATATAAATATAACGATCACAAAACACACCAGCGCGGAATTACCATATTTGATGATGAGCTATGATTTGTGGCTTTAAACCACTATATAAAATCAAAGTGTATAAAAGAAAATTGTAATTTGTCTTGCGTTTTTTTTATAGCAAGACAAACTCTAGAATTTGGAAAATACATCATCAACTACGACAATCTTGGACGACATTAAAGTTGTTAATTAAAAAATACACAAGTACATCATATAAATATAACGACTACAAACCACACCAGCGCAGAATTACCATATTTGATGATGAGCTACGATTTGTTGCTTTAAACCATTATATAAAATAAAACTGTATAAAAGTAATTTGCAATTTGTCTTGCGTTTTTTTTTCATAGGAAAACAAACTGTAGCTTTTGGAAAATACATCATCAACTACGACAATCTTGGAGGACATTAAAGTTGTTAATTAAAAAATACACAAGTACATGTTATAAATATAACGATTACAAAACACACCGGCGCAGAATTACCAAATTTGATGATGAGCTACGATTTGTTGCTTTAAACCTTTATACAAAATCAAACTATATAAAAGCAATTTGCAATTTGTCTTGCGTTTTTTCTTATTGCAAGACAAACTGTAGAATTTGGAAAATACATCATCAACTACGACAATCTTGGACGACATTAAAGTTGTTAATTAAAAAATACACAGGTACATCATATAAATATATCGTGTACAAAACACACCAGCGCAGAATTACCATATTTGATGATGAGCTACGATTTGTTGCTTTAAACTATTATACAAAATCAAACTGTATAAAAGTAATTTGCAATTTGTCTTGCGTTTTTTTTATAGCAAGACAAACTGTAGAATTTGGAAAATACATCATCAACTACGACAATCTTGGAGGACATTAAAGTTGTTAATTAAAAAATACACAAGTACATGTTATAAATATAACGATTACAAAACACACCAGCGTAGAATTACCATATTTGATGATGAGCTACGATTTGTGGCCTTAAACCACTATACAAAATCAAACTATATAAAAGCAATTTGCAATTTGTCTTGCGTTTTTTTATAGCAGGACAAACTGGTAGAATTTAGAAAATACATCATCAACTACGACAATCTTGGACGACATTAAAGTTGTTAATTAAAAAATACACAAGTACATCATATAAATATAACGACTACAAAACACACCAGCGCGGAATTACCATATTTGATGATGAGCTACGATTTGTGGCTTTAAACCACTATACAAAATCAAACTCTATAAAAGCAATTTGCAATTTGTCCTGCATTTTTTTTATAGCAAGACAAACTGTAGAATTTGGAAAATTCATCATCAACTACGACAACCTTGGAGGACATTAAAGTTGTTAATTAAAAAATACACAAGTACATCATATAAATATAACGATCACAAAACACACCAGCGCGGAATTACCATATTTGATGATGAGCTATGATTTGTGGCTTTAAACCACTATATAAAATCAAAGTGTATAAAAGAAAATTGTAATTTGTCTTGCGTTTTTTTTATAGCAAGACAAACTCTAGAATTTGGAAAATACATCATCAACTACGACAATCTTGGACGACATTAAAGTTGTTAATTAAAAAATACACAAGTACATCATATAAATATAACGACTACAAACCACACCAGCGCAGAATTACCATATTTGATGATGAGCTACGATTTGTTGCTTTAAACCATTATATAAAATAAAACTGTATAAAAGTAATTTGCAATTTGTCTTGCGTTTTTTTTTCATAGGAAAACAAACTGTAGCTTTTGGAAAATACATCATCAACTACGACAATCTTGGAGGACATTAAAGTTGTTAATTAAAAAATACACAAGTACATGTTATAAATATAACGATTACAAAACACACCAGCGTAGAGTTACCACATTTGATGATGAGCTACGATTTGTGGCTTTAAACCACTATACAAGATCAATCTATATAAAAGCAATTTGCAATTTGTCTTGCGTTTTTTATAGCAAGACAAACGGTAGAATTTGGAAAATACATCATCAACTACGACAATCTTGGACGACATTAAAGTTGTTAATTAAAAAATAGACAAGTACATCATATAAATATAACGACTACAAAACACACCAGCGCAGAACTACCATATTTGATGATGAGCTATGATTTGTGGCTTTAAACCACTATATAAAATCAAAGTGTATAAAAGAAAATTGTAATTTGTCTTGCGTTTTTTTTTTATAGCAAGACAAACTGTAGAATTTGGAAAATACATCATCAACTACGACAATCTTGGAGGACATTAAAGTTGTTAATTAAAAAATACACAAGTACATCATATAAATATAACGATTACAAAACACACCAGCGCAGAATTACCATATTTGATGATGAGATACGATTTGTAGCTTTAAACCATTATACAAAATCAAACTGAATAAAAGTAATTTGCAATTTGTCTTGCGTTTTCTTTTTTTTTATAGCAAGAGAAACTGTAGAATTTGGAAAATACATCATCAACTACGACAATCTTGGAAGACATTAAAGTTGTTAATTAAAAAATACACAAGTACATCATATAAATATAACGATTACAAAACACACCAGCGCAGAATTACCATATTTGATGATGAGCTACGATTTGTGGCTTTAAACCACTATACAAAAAAACTACACAAAAGTAATTTGCAGTTTGTCTTGCGTTTTCTTTTTTTTATAGCAAGAGAAACTGTAGATTTTGGAAAATACATCATCAACTATGACAACCTTGGAGGACATTAAAGTTGTTAATTAAAAAATACACAGGTACATCATATAAATATAACGATTACAAAACACACCAGCGCAGAATTATCATATTTGATGATAAGCCACGATTTGTGGATTGAAATCACAACACAAAAGCAAACTGTAGAAAAGTAATTTGCAATTTTCCTAAAAATGATCATCAATTACAACAATCCTTGTAAACAATCAAGCATTGGTTGCAAAATACAAAGAAAAGGAAGGAAAGGACCCCTCCCTCCACCGCGCTGTATTGCCTGAAGGGCATTTTTAATACAGCGACATCTTCTTTCCTTCGTTTTTTCTATTACATTTATGATGTTAAAAACTCACAAGTATCATCATACAAATATAACGATTACAAAACACACCAGCCCAGAATTACCATATTTGATGATGAGCTACGATTTGTGGCTTTAAACCACTATACAAAAAAACTATACAAAAGTAATTTGCAGTTTGTCTTGCGTTTTCTTTTTTTCATAGCAAGACAAACTGTAGAATTTGGAAAATACATCATCAACTACGACAATCTTGGAAGACATTAAAGTTTTTAATTAAAAAAATACACAAGTACCTGTTATAAATATAACGATTACAAAACACACCAGCCCAGAATTACCATATTTGATGATGAAGTACGATTTGTGGATTTAAACAACTATACAAAATCAAATTGTATAAAAGTAATTTGCGATTTGTCTTGCGTTTTTTTTTTCATAGCAAGCCAAACTGTAGATTTTGGAAAATACATCATCAACTACGACGATCGTGGAGGACATTAAAGTTGTTAATTAAAAAATACACAAGTACATCATATAAATATAACGACTACAACACACACCAGCCCAGAATTGCCACATTTGATGATGAAGTATGATTTGTTGCTTTAAACCATCATACAAAATCAAACTGTATAAAAGTAATTTGCAATTTGTCTTGCGTTTTTTTCTTTTTTCATAGCAAGGCAAACGGTAGAATTTGGAAAATACATCATCAACTACGACAATCTTGGACGACATTAAAGTTGTTAATTAAAAAATAGACAAGTACATCATATAAATATATCGTGTACAAAACACACCAGCGCAGAATTACCATATTTGATGATGAGCTACGATTTGTTGCTTTAAACCATTATACAAAACTAAACTGTATAAAAGTAATTTGCAATTTGTCTTGCGTTTTTTTTTTATAGCAAGACAAACTGTAGAATTTGGAAAACGCATCATCAACTATGACAATCTTGGAGGACATTAAAGTTGTTAATTAAAAAATACACAAGTACATCATATAAATATAACGATTACAATACACACCAGCGCAGAATTACCATATTTGATGATGAGATACGATTTGTAGCTTTAAACCATTATACAAAATCAAACTGAATAAAAGTAATTTGCAATTTGTCTTGCGTTTTCTTTTTTTTTATAGCAAGAGAAACTGTAGAATTTGGAAAGTACATCATCAACTACGACAATCTTGGAGGACATTAAAGTTGTTAATTAAAAAATACACAAGTACATCATATAAATATAACGATTACAAAACACACCAGCGCAGAATTACCATATCTGCTGATGAGCTACGATTTGTTGCTTTAAAGCACTATACAAAATCAAACTCTATAAAAGTAATTTGCAATTTGTCTTGCGTTTTTTTTTTTTTCATAGCAAGACAAAGAGTAGAATTTGGAAAATTCATCATCAACTACGACAATCTTGGAGGACATTAAAATTGTTAATTAAAAGATACACAAGTACATATTATAAATATAACGATTACAAAACACACCAGCGCAGACTTAGCATATTCGATGATGAGCTATGATTTGTGGGTTTAAACCACTATACAAAATCAAACTGTATAAAAGTAATTTGCAATTTGTCTTGCGTTTCTTTTATGGCAAGACAAACTGTAGAATTTGGAAAATACATCATCAACTACGACAATCTTGGAGGACATTAAAGTTGTTAATTAAAAAATACACAGGTACATCATATAAATATATCGTGTACAAAACACACCAGCGCAGAATTACCATATTTGATGATGAGCTACGATTTGTTGCTTTAAACCACTATACAAAATCAAACTGTATAAAAGTAATTTGCAATTTGTCTTGCTTTTTTTTATAGCAAGACAAACGGTAGAATTTGGAAAATACATCATCAACTACGACAATCTTGGACGACATTAAAGTTGTTAAAATAAAAATAGACAAGTACATCATATAAATATAACGACTACAAAACACACCAGCGCAGAACTACCATATTTGATGATGAGCTATGATTTGTGGCTTTAAACCACTATATAAAATCAAAGTGTATAAAAGAAAATTGTAATTTGTCTTGCGTTTTCTTATAGCAAGACAAACTGTAGAATTTGGACAATACATCATCAACTACGACAATCTTGGAGGACATTAAAGTTGTTAATTAAAAAATACACAAGTACATCATATAAATATAACGATTACAAAACACACCAGCGCAGAATTACCATATCTGATGATGAGCTACGATTTGTTGCTTTAAAGCACTATACAAAATCAAACTGTATAAAAGTAATTTGCAATTTGTCTTGCGTTTTTTTTTTTTTCATAGCAAGACAAAGAGTAGAATTTGGAAAATTCATCATCAACTACGACAATCTTGGAGGACATTAAAATTGTTAATTAAAAGATACACAAGTACATATTATAAATATAACGATTACAAAACACACCAGCGCAGACTTAGCATATTTGATGATGAGCTATGATTTGTGGGTTTAAACCACTATACAAAATCAAACTGTATAAAAGTAATTTGCAATTTGTCTTGCGTTTCTTTTATGGCAAGACAAACTGTAGAATTTGGAAAATACATCATCAACTACGACAATCTTGGAGGACATTAAAGTTGTTAATTAAAAAATACACAGGTACATTATATAAATATATCGTGTACAAAACACACCAGCGCAGAATTACCATATTTGATGATGAGCTACGATTTGTTGCTTTAAACCACTATACAAAATCAAACTGTATAAAAGTAATTTGCAATTTGTCTTGCTTTTTTTTTATAGCAAGACAAACGGTAGAATTTGGAAAATACATCATCAACTACGACAATCTTGGACGACATTAAAGTTGTTAATTAAAAAATAGACAAGTACATCATATAAATATAACGACTACAAAACACACCAGCGCAGAACTACCATATTTGATGATGAGCTATGATTTGTGGCTTTAAACCACTATATAAAATCAAAGTGTATAAAAGAAAATTGTAATTTGTCTTGCGTTTTTTTTTATAGCAAGACAAACTGTAGAATTTGGAAAATACATCATCAACTGCGACAATCTTGGAGGACATTAAAGTTGTTGATTAAAAAATACACAGGTACATCATATAAATATATCGTGTACAAAACACACCGGCGCAGAATTACCATATTTGATGATGAGCTACGATTTGTTGCTTTAAACCATTATACAAAACTAAACTGTATAAAAGTAATTTGCAATTTGTCTTGCGTTTTTTTTTTATAGCAAGACAAACTGTAGAATTTGGAAAACGCATCATCAACTACGACAATCTTGGAGGACATTAAAGTTGTTAATTAAAAAATACACAAGTACATCATATAAATATAACGATTACAAAACACACCAGCGCAGAATTACCATATTTGATGATGAGCTACGATTTGTGGCTTTAAACCACTATACAAAAAAACTATACAAAAGTAATTTGCAGTTTGTCTTGCGTTTTCTTTTCTTTATAGCAAGAGAAACTGTAGATTTTGGAAAATACATCATCAACTATGACAACCTTGGAGGACATTAAAGTTGTTAATTAAAAAATACACAGGTACATCATATAAATATAACGATTACAAAACACACCAGCGCAGAATTATCATATTTGATGATAAGCCACGATTTGTGGATTGAAATCACAACACAAAAGCAAACTGTAGAAAAGTAATTTGCAATTTTCCTAAAAATGATCATCAATTACAACAATCCTTGTAAACAATCAAGCATTGGTTGCAAAATACAAAGAAAAGGAAGGAAAGGACCCCTCCCTCCACCCCGCTGTATTGTCTGAAGGGCATTTTTAATACAGCGACATCTTCTTTCCTTCGTTTTTTTCTATTACATTTATGAAGTTAAAAACTCACAAGTATCATCATATAAATATAACGATTACAAAACACACCAGCCCAGAATTACCATATTTGATGATGAGCTACGATTTGTGGCTTTAAACCACTATACAAAAAAACTATACAAAAGTAATTTGCAGTTTGTCTTGCGTTTTCTTTTTTTCATAGCAAGACAAACTGTAGAATTTGGAAAATACATCATCAACTACGACAATCTTGGAAGACATTAAAGTTTTTAATTAAAAAAATACACAAGTACCTGTTATAAATATAACGATTACAAAACACACCAGCCCAGAATTACCATATTTGATGATGAAGTACGATTTGTGGATTTAAACAACTATACAAAATCAAATTGTATAAAAGTAATTTGCGATTTGTCTTGCGTTTTTTTTTTTTTCATAACAAGCCAAACTGTAGATTTTGGAAAATACATCATCAACTACGACGATCGTGGAGGACATTAAAGTTGTTAATTAAAAAATACACAAGTACATCATATAAATATAACGACTACAAAACACACCAGCCCAGAATTGCCACATTTGTTGCTTTAAACCATCATACAAAATCAAACTGTATAAAAGTAATTTGCAATTTGCCTTGCGTTTTTTTCTTTTTTCATAGCAAGGCAAACTGTAGAATTTGGAAAATGCATCATCAACTACGACAATCTTGGAGGACATTAAAGTTGTTAATTAAAAAATACACAAGTACATCATATAAATATAACGATTACAAAACACACCACCGCAGAATTACCATATTTGATGATGAGCTACGATTTGTTGCTCTAAACCAATATACAAAATCAAACAGTATAAAAGTAATTTGCAATTTGTCTTGCGTTTTCTTATAGCAAGACAAACTGTAGAATTTGGACAATACATCATCAACTACGACAATCTTGGAGGACATTAAAGTTGTTAATTAAAAAATACACAAGTACATCATATAAATATAACGATTACAAAACACACCAGCGCAGAATTACCATATCTGGTGATGAGCTACGATTTGTTGCTTTAAAGCACTATACAAAATCAAACTGTATGAAAGTAATTTGCAATTTGTCTTGCGTTTTTTTTTTTTTTTTTTTCATAGCAAGACAAAGAGTAGAATTTGGAAAATTCATCATCAACTACGACAATCTTGGAGGACATTAAAATTGTTAATTAAAAGATACACAAGTACATATTATAAATATAACGATTACAAAACACACCAGCGCAGACTTAGCATATTTGATGATGAGCTATGATTTGTGGGTTTAAACCACTATACAAAATCAAACTGTATAAAAGTAATTTGCAATTTGTCTTGCGTTTCTTTTATGGCAAGACAAACTGTAGAATTTGGAAAATACATCATCAACTACGACAATCTTGGAGGACATTAAAGTTGTTAATTAAAAAATACACAGGTACATCATATAAATATATCGTGTACAAAACACACCAGCGCAGAATTACCGTATTTGATGATGAGCTACGATTTGGTGCTTTAAACCACTATACAAAATCAAACTGTATAAAAGTAATTTGCAATTTGTCTTGCTTTTTTTTATAGCAAGACAAACGGTAGAATTTGGAAAATACATCATCAACTACGACAATCTTGGACGACATTAAAGTTGTTAATTAAAAAATAGACAAGTACATCATATAAATATAACGACTACAAAACACACCAGCGCAGAACTACCATATTTGATAATAAGCTATGATTTGTGGCTTTAAACCACTATATAAAATCAAAGTGTATAAAAGAAAATTGTAATTTGTCTTGCGTTTTTTTTTTATAGCAAGACAAACTGTAGAATTTGGAAAATACATCATCAACTACGACAATCTTGGAGGACATTAAAGTTGTTGATTAAAAGATACACAGGTACATCATATAAATATATCGTGTACAAAACACACCAGCGCAGAATTACCATATTTGATGATGAGCTACGATTTGTTGCTTTAAACCATTATACAAAACCAAACTGTATAAAAGTAATTTGCAATTTGTCTTGCGTTTTTTTTTTTTATAGCAAGACAAACTGTAGAATTTGGAAAACGCATCATCAACTACGACAATCTTGGAGGACATTAAAGTTGTTAATTAAAAAATACACAAGTACATCATATAAATATAACGATTACAAAACACACCAGCGCAGAATTACCATATTTGATGATGAGATACGATTTGTAGCTTTAAACCATTATACAAAATCAAACTGAATAAAAGTAATTTGCAATTTGTCTTGCGTTTTCTTTTTTTTATAGCAAGAGAAACTGTAGAATTTGGAAAATACATCATCAACTACGACAATCTTGGAGGACATTAAAGTTGTTAATTAAAAAATACACAAGTACATCATATAAATATAACGATTACAAAACACACCAGCGCAGAATTACCATATTTGATGATGAGCTACGATTTGTGGCTTTAAACCACTATACAAAAAAACTATACAAAAGTAATTTGCAGTTTGTCTTGCGTTTTCTTTTTTTTATAGCAAGAGAAACTGTAGATTTTGGAAAATACATCATCAACTATGACAACCTTGGAGGACATTAAAGTTGTTAATTAAAAAATACACAGGTACATCATATAAATATAACGATTACAAAACACACCAGCGCAGAATTATCATATTTGATGATAAGCCACGATTTGTGGATTGAAATCACAACACAAAAGCAAACTGTAGAAAAGTAATTTGCAATTTTCCTAAAAATGATCATCAATTACAACAATCCTTGTAAACAATCAAGCATTGGTTGCAAAATACAAAGAAAAGGAAGGAAAGGACCCCTCCCTCCACCCCGCTGTATTGCCTGAAGGGCATTTTTAATACAGCGACATCTTCTTTCCTTCGTTTTTTCTATTACATTTATGATGTTAAAAACTCACAAGTATCATCATATAAATATAACGATTACAAAACACACCAGCCCAGAATTACCATATTTGATGATGAGCTACGATTTGTGGCTTTAAACCACTATACAAAAAAACTATACAAAAGTAATTTGCAGTTTGTCTTGCGTTTTCTTTTTTTCATAGCAAGACAAACTGTAGAATTTGGAAAATACATCATCAACTACGACAATCTTGGAAGACATTAAAGTTTTTAATTAAAAAAATACACAAGTACCTGTTATAAATATAACGATTACAAAACACACCAGCCCAGAATTACCATATTTGATGATGAAGTACGATTTGTGGATTTAAACAACTATACAAAATCAAATTTTATAAAAGTAATTTGCGATTTGTCTTGCGTTTTTTTTTTTCATAGCAAGCCAAACTGTAGATTTTGGAAAATACATCATCAACTACGACGATCGTGGAGGACATTAAAGTTGTTAATTAAAAAATACACAAGTACATCATATAAATATAACGACTACAAAACACACCAGCCCAGAATTGCCACATTTGATGATGAAGTATGATTTGTTGCTTTAAACCATCGTACAAAATCAAACTGTATAAAAGTAATTTGCAATTTGTCTTGCGTTTTTTTCTTTTTTCATAGCAAGGCAAACTGCAGAATTTGGAAAATGCATCATCAACTACGACAATCTTGGAGGACATTAAAGTTGTTAATTAAAAAATACACAAGTACATCATATAAATATAACGATTACAAAACACACCACCGCAGAATTACCATATTTGATGATGAGCTACGATTTGTTGCTTTAAAGCACTATACAAAATCAAACTGTATAAAAGTAATTTGCAATTTGTCTTGCGTTTTTTTTTTTTTTTTTTTCATAGCAAGACAAAGAGTAGAATTTGGAAAATTCATCATCAACTACGACAGTCTTGGAGGACATTAAAATTGTTAATTAAAAGATACACAAGTACATATTATAAATATAACGATTACAAAACACACCAGCGTAGAATTACCATATTTGATGATGAGCTACGATTTGTGGCCTTAAACCACTATACAAAATCAAACTATATAAAAGCAATTTGCAATTTGTCTTGCGTTTTTTTTATAGCAGGACAAACTGGTAGAATTTGGAAAATACATCATCAACTACGACAATCTTGGACGACATTAAAGTTGTTAATTAAAAAATACACAAGTACATCATATAAATATAACGACTACAAAACACACCAGCGCAGAATTACCATATTTGATGATGAGCTACGATTTGTGGCTTTAAACCACTATACAAAATCAAACTCTATAAAAGCAATTTGCAATTTGTCCTGCGTTTTTTTTTTTATAGCAAGACAAACTGTAGAATTTGGAAAATACATCATCAACTACGACAACCTTGGAGGACATTAAAGTTGTTAATTAAAAAATACACAAGTACATCATATAAATATAACGATCACAAAACACACCAGCGCGGAATTACCATATTTGATGATGAGCTATGATTTGTGGCTTTAAACCACTATATAAAATCAAAGTGTATAAAAGAAAATTGTAATTTGTCTTGCGTTTTTTTTTATAGCAAGACAAACTGTAGAATTTGGAAAATACATCATCAACTACGACAATCTTGGACGACATTAAAGTTGTTAATTAAAAAATACACAAGTACATCATATAAATATAACGACTACAAACCACACCAGCGCAGAATTACCATATTTGATGATGAGCTACGATTTGTTGCTTTAAACCATTATACAAAATAAAACTGTATAAAAGTAATTTGCAACTTGTCTTGCGTTTTTTTTTTTTTTTTTTTTTTTTTTTTCATAGCAAGACAAACTGTAGAATTTGGAAAATGCATCATCAAGTACGACAATCTTGGTGGACATTAAAGTTGTTAATTAAAAAATACACAAGTACATGTTATAAATATAACGATTACAAAACACACCAGTGCAGAATTACCATATTTGATGATGATCTACGATTTGTTGCTTCAAACCATTATACAAAATCAAACTGTATAAAAGTAATTTGCAATTTGTCTTGCGTTTTTTTTTATAGCAAGACAAACTGTAGAATTTGGAAAATACATCATCAACTACGACGACCTTGGAGGACATTAAAGTTGTTAATTAAAAAATACACAAGTACTTCATATAAATATAACGATTACAAAACACACCAGCGTAGAATTACCATATTTGATGATGAGCTACGATTTGTGGCCTTATACCACTATGCAAAATCAAACTATATAAAAGCAATTTGCAATTTGTCTTGCGTTTTTTTTTATAGCAAGGCAAACTGTAGAATTTGGAAAATACATTATCAACTACGTCAATCTTGGTCGACATTAAAGTTGTTAATTAAAAAATACACAAGTACATCATATAAATATAACGGCTACAAAACACACCAGCGCAGAATTACCATATTTGATGATGAGCTATGATCTGTGGCTTTAAACCACTATATAAAATCAAACTGTATAAAAGAATTTTGCAATTTGTCTTGCGTTTTTTTATAGCAAGACAAACTGTAGAATTTGGAAAATACATCAACAACTACGACAATCGTGGAGGACATTAAAGATGTTAATTAAAAAATACACAGGTACATCATATAAATATATCGTGTACAAAACACACCAGCGCAGAATTATCATATTTGATGATGAGCTACGATTTGTTGCTTTAAACTATTATACAAAATGAAACTGTATAAAAGTAATTTGCAATTTGTCCTGCATTTTTTTTTATAGCAAGACAAACTGTAGAATTGGGAAAATACATTATCAACTACGACAATCTTGGAGGACATTAAAGTTGTTAATTAAAAAGTACACAAGTACATCATTTACACATAACAATTACAAAACACACCAGCGCAGAATTACCATATTTGACGATGAGCTACGGTTTGTGGCTTTAAACCACTATACAAAATCAAACTATATAAAAGCAATTTGCAATTTGTCTTGCGTTTTTTTTATAGCACGACAAACTGTAGAATTTGGAAAATACATTATCAACTACGACAATCTTGGTCGACATTAAAGTTGTTAATTAAAAAATACACAAGTACATCATATAAATATAACGACTACAAAACACACCAGCGCAGAATTACCATATTTGATGATGAGCTACGATTTGTTGCTTTAAACCATTATACAAAATCAAACTGTATAAAAGTAATTTGCAATATTTCTTGCGTTTTTTTTTTTATAGCAAGATAAACTGTAGAATTTGGAAAATACATCATCAACTACGACAATCTTGGAGGACATTAAAGTTGTTAATTAAAAAATAAACAAGTACATCATTTACATATAACAATTACAAAACACACCAGCGCAGAATTACCATGTTTGATGATGAGCTACGATTTGTGGCTTTAAACCACTATACAAAATTAAACTATATAAAAGCAAATTGCAATTTGTCTTGCGTTTTTTTTATAGCAAGACAAACTGTAGAATTTGGAAATACATTATCAACTACGACAATCTTGGTCGACATTAAAGTTGTTAATTAAAAAATACACAAGTACATCATATAAATATAACGACTACAAAACACACCAGCGCAGAATTACCATATTTGATGATGAGCTACGATTTGTGGCTTTAAACCACTATACAAAATCAAACTATATAAAAGCAATTTGCAATTTGTCTTGCGTGTTTTTTTGTAGCAAGACAAACTGTAGAATCTGGAAAATACACCATCAACTACGACAATCTTGGAGGACATTAAGGTTGTTAATTAAAAAATACACAAGTACATCATATAAACATAACGACTACAAAACACACTAGCGCAGAATTACCATATTTGATGATGAGCTACGATTTGTTGCTTCAAACCATTATACAAAATAAAACTGTATAAAAGTAATTTGCAATTTGTCTTGCGTTTTTTTTTTCATAGCAAGACAAACTGTAGTTTTTGGAAAATACATCATCAACTACGACAATCTTGGAGGACATTAAAGTTGTTAATTAAAAAATACACAAGTACATCTTATAAATATAACGATTACAAAACACACCAGCATAGAATTACCATATTTGATGATGAGCTACGATTTGTGGCCTTAAACCACTATACAAAATCAAACTATATAAAAGCAATTTGCAATTTGTCTTGCGTTTTTTTTATAGCAAGACAAACTGTAGAATTTGGAAAATACATCATCAACTACGACAATCTTGGACGACATTAAAGTTGTTAATTAAAAAATACACAAGTACATCATATAAATATAACGACTACAAAACACACCAGCGCAGAATTACCATATTTGATGATGAGCTACGATTTGTGGCTTTAAACCACTATACAAAATCAAACTATATAAAAGCAATTTGCAATTTGTCTTGCGTGTTTTTTTGTAGCAAGACAAACTGTAGAATTTGGAAAATACATCATCAACGACGACAATCTTGGACGACATTAAAGTTGTTAATTAAAGAATACACAAGTACTTCATATAAATATAACGACTACAAAACACACCAGCGCAGAATTACAATATTTGATGATGAGCTACGATTTGTTGCTTTAAACTATTATACAAAATCAAACTGTATAAAAGTAATTTGCAATTTGTCTTGCGTTTTTTTTTTATAGCAAGACAAACTGTAGAATTTGGAAAATACATCATCAACTACGACAATCTTGGAGGACATTAAAGTTGTTAATTAAAAAATACACAGGCACATCATATAAATATAACGATTACAAAACACACCAGCCCAGAATTACCACATTTGATGATGAGCTACGATTTGTTGCTTTAAACCATTATACAACATCAAACTGTGTAAAAGTAATTTGCAATTTGTCTTGTGTTTTTTTTATAGCAAGACAAACTGTAGAATTTGGAAAATACATCATCAACTACGACAATCTTGGAGGACATTAAAGTGGTTAATTAAAAAATACACATGTACATCATATAAATACAACGATTACAAAACACACCAGCGCAGAATTACCATATTTGATGATGAGCTACGATTTGTTGCTTTAAACCATTGTACAAAATCAAACTGTATAAAAGTAATTTGCAATTTGTCTTGCGTTTTTTTTTTCATAGCAAGACAAACTGTACAATTTGGAAAGTACATCATCAACTACGACAATCTTGGAGGACATTAAAGTTGTTAATTAAAAAATACACAAGTACATCATATATATATAAAGATTACAAAATACACCAGTGCAGAATTACCATATTTGATGATGAGCTACGATTTGTTGCTTTAAACCATTATACAAAATCAAACTATATAAAAGTAATTTGCAATTTGTCTTGCGTTTTTTTTTTATAGTAAGATAAACTGTAGAATTTGGAAAATACATCATCAACTACGACAATCTTGGAGGACATTAAAGTTGTTAATTAAAAAATAAACAAGTACATCATTTACATATAACAATTACAAAACAGACCAGCGCAGAATTACCATATTTGATGATGAGCTACGATTTGTGGCTTTAAACCACTATACAAAATCAAACTATATAAAAGCAATTTGCAATTTGTCTTGCGTTTTTTTTATAGCAAGACAAACTGTAGAATTTGGAAATACATTATCAACTACGACAATCTTGGTCGACATTAAAGTTGTTAATTAAAAAATACACAAGTACATCATATAAATATAACGACTACAAAACACACCAGCGCAGAATTACCATATTTGATGATGAGCTATGATCTGTGGCTTTAAACCACTATATAAAATCAATCTGTATAAAAGAAAATTGTAATTTGTCTTGCGTTTTTTTTTATAGCGAGACAAACTGTAGAATTTGGAAAATACATCATCAACTACGACAATCTTGGAGGACATTAAAGTTGTTAATTAAAAATTACACAGGTACATCATATAAATATATCGTGTACAAAACACACCAGCGCAGAATTACCATATTTGATGATGAGCTACGATTTGTTGCTTTAAACTATTATACAAAATCAAACTGTATAAAAGTAATTTGCAATTCGTCTTGCGTTTTTTTTTATAGCAAGACAAACTGTAGAATCTGGAAAATACACCATCAACTACGACAATCTTGGAGGACATTAAGGTTGTTAATTAAAAAATACACAAGTACATCATATAAACATAACGACTACAAAACACACTGGCGCAGAATTACCATATTTGATGATGAGCTACGATTTGTTGCTTCAAACCATTATACAAAATAAAACTGTATAAAAGTAATTTGCAATTTGTCTTGCGTTTTTTTTTTCATAGCAAGACAAACTGTAGCTTTTGGAAAATACATCATCAACTACGACAATCTTGGAGGACATTAAAGTTGTTAATTAAAAAATGCACAAGTACATGTTATAAATATAACGATTACAAAACACACCAACGTAGAATTACCATATTTGATGATGAGCTACGATTTGTGGCCTTAAACCACTATACAAAATCAAACTATATAAAAGCAATTTGCAATTTGTCTTGCGTTTTTTTTTATAGCAAGACAAACTGTAGAATTTGGAAAATACATCATCAACTACGACAATCTTGGACGACATTAAAGTTGTTAATTAAAAAATACACAAGTACATCATATAAATATAACGACTACAAAACACACCAGCGCAGAATTACCATATTTGATGATGAGCTACGATTTGTGCCTTTAAACCACTATATAAAATCAAACTCTATAAAAGCAATTTGCAATTTGTCTTGCGTTTTTTTTATAGCAAGACAAACTGTGGAATTTGGAAAATACACTATCAACTACGACAATCTTGGTCGACATTGAAGTTGTTAATTAAAAAATACACAAGTACATCATATAAATATAACGACTACAAAACACACCAGCGCAGTATTACCATATTTGATGATGAGCTACGATTTGTGGCTTTAAACCACTATACAAAATCAAACTATATAAAAGCAATTTGCAATTTGTCTTGCGTTTTTTTTATAGCAAGACAAACTGTTGAATTTGGAAAATACATCAACAACTACGACGATCTTGGAGGACATTAAAGATGTTAATTAGAAAATACACAAGTACATCATATAAATATAACGACTACAAAACACACCAGCGCAGAATTACCATATTTGATGATGAGCTACGATTTGTGGCTTTAAACCACTATACAAAATCAAACTATATAAAAGCAATTTGCAATTTGTCTTGCGTTTTTTTTTTATAGCAAGACAAACTGTTGAATTTGGAAAATACATCAACAACTACGACGATCTTGGAGGACATTAAAGATGTTAATTAGAAAATACACAAGTACATCATATAAATATAAAAAATACACAAGTATATCATATAAATATAACGACTACAAAACACACCAGCGCAGAATTACCATATTTGATGATGAGCTACGATTTGTGGCCTTAAACCACTATACAAAATCAAACTATATAAAAGCAATTTGCAATTTGTCTTGCGTGTTTTTTAGTAGCAAGACAAACTGTAGAATTTGGAAAATACATCATCAACGACGACAATCTTGGACGACATTAAAGTTGTTAATTAAAAAATACACAAGTACATCATATAAATATAACGACTGCAAAACACACCAGCGCAGAATTACCATATTTGATGATGAGCTACGATTTGTTGCTTTAAACTATTATACAAAATCAAACTGTATAAAAGTAATTTGCAATTTGTCTTGCGTTTTTTTTATAGCAAGACAAACTGTAGAATTTGGAAAATACATCATCAACTACGACAATCTTGGAGGACATTAAAGTTGTTAATTAAAAAATACACAGGTACATCATATAAATATAACGATTACAAAACACACCAGCCCAGAATTACCACATTTGATGATGAGCTACGATTTGTTGCTTTAAACCATTATACAACATCAAACTGTGTAAAAGTAATTTGCAATTTGTCTTGCGTTTTTTTTTATAGCAAGAGAAACTGTAGAATTTGGAAAATACATCATCAACTACAACAATCTTGGAGGACATTAAAGTGGTTAATTAAAAAATACACATGTACATCATACAAATACAACGATTACAAAACACACCAGCGCAGAATTACCATATTTGATGATAAGCTACGATTTGTTGCTTTAAACCATTGTACAAAATCAAACTGTATAAAAGTAATTTGCAATTTGTCTTGCGTTTTTTTTTTTTTCATAGCAAGACAAACTGTACAATTTGGAAAGTACATCATCAACTACGACAATCTTGGAGGACATTAAAGTTGTTAATTAAAAAATACACAAGTACATCATATGTATATAAAGATTACAAAATACACCAGTGCAGAATTACCATATTTGATGATGAGCTACGATTTATTGCTTTAAACCATTATACAAAATCAAACTGTATAAAAGTAATTTGCAATTTGTCTTGCGTTTTTTTTTTTATAGTAAGATAAACTGTAGAATTTGGAAAATACATCATCAACTACGACAATCTTGGAGGACATTAAAGTTGTTAATTAAAAAATAAACAAGTACATCATTTACATATAACAATTACAAAACAGACCAGCGCAGAATTACCATATTTGATGATGAGCTACGATTTGTGGCTTTAAACCACTATACAAAATCAAACTATATAAAAGCAATTTGCAATTTGTCTTGCGTTTTTTTTATAGCAAGACAAACTGTAGAATTTGGAAATACATTATCAACTACGACAATCTTGGTCGACATTAAAGTTGTTAATTAAAAAATACACAAGTACATCATATAAATATAACGACTACAAAACACACCAGCGCAGAATTACCATATTTGATGATGAGCTATGATCTGTGGCTTTAAACCACTATATAAAATCAATCTGTATAAAAGAAAATTGTAATTTTTCTTGCGTTTTTTTTTATAGCGAGACAAACTGTAGAATTTGGAAAATACATCATCAACTACGACAATCTTGGAGGACATTAAAGTTGTTAATTAAAAAATAAACAAGTACATCATTTACATATAACAATTACAAAACAGACCAGCGCAGAATTACCATATTTGATGATGAGCTACGATTTGTTGCTTTAAACTATTATACAAAATCAAACTGTATAAAAGTAATTTGCAATTCGTCTTGCGTTTTTTTTATAGCAAGACAAACTGTAGAATCTGGAAAATACACCATCAACTACGACAATCTTGGAGGACATTAAGGTTGTTAATTAAAAAATACACAAGTACATCATATAAATATAACGACTACAAAACACACTAGCGCAGAGTTACCATATTTGATGATGAGCTACGATTTGTTGCTTCAAACCATTATACAAAATAAAACTGTATAAAAGTAATTTGCAATTTGTCTTGCGTTTTTTTTTTCATAGCAAGACAAACTGTAGCTTTTAGAAAATACATCATCAACTACGACAATCTTGGAGGACATTAAAGTTGTTAATTAAAAAATACACAAGTACATGTTATAAATATAACGATTACAAAACACACCAGCGTAGAATTACCATATTTGATGATGAGCTACGATTTGTGGCCTTAAACCACTATACAAAATAAAACTATATAAAAGCAATTTGCAATTTGTCTTGCGTTTTTTTTACAGCAAGACAAACTGTAGAATTTGGAAAATATATCATCAACTACGACAATCTTGGACGACATTAAAGTTGTTAATTAAAAAATACACAAGTACATCATATAAATATAACGACTACAAAACACACCAGCGCAGAATTACCATATTTGATGATGAGCTACGATTTGTGGCTTTAAAAACCACTATACAAAATCAAACTCTATAAAAGCAATTTGCAATTTGTCTTGCGTTTTTTTTATAGCAAGACAAACTGTAGAATTTGGAAAATACATTATCAACTACGACAATCTTGGTCGACATTAAAGTTGTTAATTAAAAAATACACATGTACATCATATAAATATAACGACTACAAAACACACCAGCGTAGAATTACCATATTTGATGATGAGCTATGATCTGTGGCTTTAAACCACTATATAAAGTCAAACTGTATAAAAGAAATTTGCAATTTGTCTTGCGTTTTTTTTTATAGCAAGACAAACTGTAGAATTTGGAAAATACATCAACAACTACGACAATCTTGGAGGACATTAAAGATGTTAATTAGAAAATACACAGGTACATCATATAAATATATCGTGTACAAAACACACCAGCGCAGAATTATCATATTTGATGATGAGCTACCATTTGTTGCTTTAAACTATTATACAAAATCAAACTGTATAAAGGTAATTTGCAATTTGTCCTGCGTTTTTTTCATAGCAAGACAAACTGTAGAATTTGGAAAATACATCATCAACTACGACAATCTTGGAGGACATTAAAGTTGTTAATTAAAAAATACACAAGTACATGTTATAAATATAACGATTACAAAACACACCAGCGTAGAATTACCATATTTGATGATGAGCTACGATTTGTGGCCTTAAACCACTATACAAAATAAAACTATATAAAAGCAATTTGCAATTTGTCTTGCGTTTTTTTTATAGCAAGACAAACTGTAGAATTTGGAAAATATATCATCAACTACGACAATCTTGGACGACATTAAAGTTGTTAATTAAAAAATACACAAGTACATCATATAAATATAACGACTACAAAACACACCACCGCAGAATTACCATATTTGATGATGAGCTACGATTTGTGGCTTTAAAAACCACTATACAAAATCAAACTCTATAAAAGCAATTTGCAATTTGTCTTGCGTTTTTTTTATAGCAAGACAAACTGTAGAATTTGGAAAATACATTATCAACTACGACAATCTTTGTCGACATTAAAGTTGTTAATTAAAAAATACACATGTACATCATATAAATATAACGACTACAAAACACACCAGCGTAGAATTACCATATTTGATGATGAGCTATGATCTGTGGCTTTAAACCACTATATAAAGTCAAACTGTATAAAAGAAATTTGCAATTTGTCTTGCGTTTTTTTTATAGCAAGACAAACTGTAGAATTTGGAAAATACATCAACAACTACGACAATCTTGGAGGACATTAAAGATGTTAATTAGAAAATACACAGGTACATCATATAAATATATCGTGTACAAAACACACCAGCGCAGAATTATCATATTTGATGATGAGCTACCATTTGTTGCTTTAAACTATTATACAAAATCAAACTGTATAAAGGTAATTTGCAATTTGTCCTGCGTTTTTTTCATAGCAAGACAAACTGTAGAATTTGGAAAATACATCATCAACTACGACAATCTTGGAGGACATTAAAGTTGTTAATTAAAAATACACAAGTACATCATATAAATATAACGATTACAAAATACACCAGCGCAGAATTACCATATTTGATGATGAGCTACGATTTGTGGCTTTAAACCACTATACAAAATCAAACTATATAAAAGAAATTTGCAATTTGTCATGCGTGTTTTTTTGTAGCAAGGCAAACTGTAGAATTTGGAAAATACATCATCAACGACGACAATCTTGGACGACATTAAAGTTGTTAATTAAAAAATACACAAGTACATCATATAAATATAACGACTACAAAACACACCAGCGCAGAATTACCATATTTGATGATGAGCTACGATTTGTGGCTTTAAACCAATATACAAAATCAAACTATATAAAAGCAATTTGCAATTTGTCTTGCGTGTTTTTTTGTAGCAAGACAAACTGTAGAATTTGGAAAATACATCATCAACGACGACATTCTTGGACGACATTAAAGTTGTTAATTAAAAAATACACAAGTACATCATATAAATATAACGACTACAAAACACACCAGGGCAGAATTACCATATTTGATGATGAGCTACGATTTGTTGCTTTAAACTATTATACAAAATCAAACTGTATAAAAGTAATTTGCAATTTGTCTTGCGTTTTTTTTTATAGCAAGACAAACTGTAGAATTTGGAAAATACATCATCAACTACGACAATCTTGGAGGACATTAAAGTTGTTAATTAAAAAATACACAGGTACATCATATAAATAATAATAATAATAATAATAATAATAAATGTCTTTATTGACTACAGAAAAAAAAACAAATACATTTAACGAAAGTAATAAATATTTTCTGTAGGCAAGAGGTGCAGATTCAAGTTGTCATTGACATGACAACTTGATCTTCCATCTGTACCTGGAAGCAAATGAAATTTCTAAAAAAAAAAGTATTATCGTGACAACAGTCTCACAGCTCTCAGAAAAGGAAGAAGCAAATATTGAAGAAGAAAATGAAACAGTACCCACCTTCAAAATAAAAGAAAAACAAACATCGTCTTGAACTTGCTCACCTCGCACATTCAGTCGCTGAGCGCACCCATGTCAAAGCCCGCCCCCTAAATGCCCCATAACCAAGCGTCGTCATATCCAAGGGAAGCGAATTCCAAACATTCACCATCCGATAACTAAATGATTTTTTAAAGTTTGCCGTTCGATGTACTGGTATTTGCAGCTTGCCCCGATGTCTTAAGTTAAGATGGTGAATGTCTGTTCTGTAAGATATTTTATTGGCGAGATATTGCGGTATTCCATGACGTATTATCCTATAGAACAGTAGCAGCTGAGCTAACCGCCGCCTGTACGCCATCGAAAGCCAACCCGAATCACACAACCTAGAAGAAACAGACGAATACCTCCGCACACCATAAATAAAACGCAAACAAGCATTCTGTACTCTCTGAATGCGGTTCTGATGAATCACATCCAGACACGGGCCGTACACAGACGAACAGAAATTAAAGTGACTTAACACAAGCAGATCACACAAAAGTCGCTTGGATTTTATGTCTAGGAACTGCTTGGCGGAGTAGAGACGCTTAAGATTAGCGAACGCGATCTGCACCTTTTTGGTCACATGATCTTGAAATTTTAGTTCAGAGTCCATTAGCAATCCCAAACTTTTAGCTGTGGTAACTAGAGGAAGTTCAACGCCATTAATGGTCAACTTAAAGCCATCAACGGCTCCCAACAACATCCTGCTTCCCAACAGCATAACGCACGACTTGGATGGGTTAAGAAGAAGACAGTGGTCCCTCGACGCCGCGCACAAATCTTCAAGATCGTGATTCATACGGTCGCGAGCCTCACCCAGATGTTCGGGAGGAAAAGACAGATACAATTGACTATCATCCACGTAAAAATGCGATTTGCAGCTTTTTATATGTTGTCTAAGCCGCGATGTGTAGATTGTGAAGAGCAATGGACCACAAATGCTTCCCTGTGCAACACCGCTCTTAAGCAATCTGGATTTCGAAATGACGCCATTCAGTCTTACTCTCTGCGTTCTCCCCATCATGTAACTTCTAAAGAAACTGATTGCAACCTCACCAAACCCTACATAGTGCAACAGTGCCAAGAGAAGATCATGATTCAGGGTGTCAAATGCTTTGGTGTAGTCGAGCAATGTCAGCGCGGTTACCTGGCGGTGATCCGTTGCTGCAAATATATCATCAGTTAAGTCTAAGAGTGCTGTTTCGCAACCGTATCCCTGTCTATAACCTGACTGTTTCTCTGGCAGAATGTTATTAGCACTAATATATTCAGAAATTTGTGACACAACAATCTTCTCCAAAATCTTCGACATTGATGGCAGGACACTTATAGGGCGCAAATCCCCATAGCCAGTTGGATTTGTCACCTTTGGTAAGGGTGTTACAAGTGCCTCTTTCCAACACACCGGAAAAACGCCATCGAGCAGACAAGAATTCACAATATTGGTCAAAGCTGGGGACAACACAGTTTCAAGAAAGAAGCGCCTATCCCATCATGACCCACTGCATCTGATTTTATGTTGTTCAAGACCTTCAAGACTTCATCCTCCGAGACAGAGGTGAATTCAAACTTTAATGAGTTAGGAAACATGCAGTTATTTGTATAGAATGCAAGGAGGTTTGGTTCGGGCGTCAAAGAAGCCACACCATCCACGAAGTGGTTGTTGATATCGTCAGGGTTCGATAGGGGCAAAGGCACCGTGCCACGACCACGTCCACCACCGGTCAACCTCGAAAACTTCTGCCAGGACGCAGCAGCTCTGTCACCCTGAAAGGTAAATAAAAAATAAGCTTTTTTTTTCACGCTTTATTGCACCATTGACATAATTTCGGAGCTGTCTGTAGAAGGCTCTATCAGCATCATCACCCGTTCGTCGATACTTGGCAAGTGCTCTATTTCGGGTTTTCATCATTTCACGGATAGTTGGAGTGATCCATGGCGCTTTGGGGCGAGTGATTCTGACGGTTTTCTCGGGAATATGCTTGTCTAGCAGTCTCAATAACTGACCGTTGATGAATTCTACTTTTTCATTTATATCACCACAGTACACTACATCCCGCCACGCCACAGAAACCAAGTCTTGTCGAAATAAATCGGCATTAAATCCACTGTAATCTCTACAAATGCGCAGCAAGGGATAACCGGCAGCAACCGGAAAGCCGAGACTGCAGTACACCATACAATGATCAAACGGAGGGCCCACATTAACCACACCAGCGTCAACACTATTTTCATCCATAGAAACAATTATATGATCAACAAGAGTGGCCGAGACATCTGTAACACGAGTGGGACCATTCACAACCTGAGTTAAATTATAGGTCCTTAACAACGATAATAACCTTACTGCTTCTGGACCCTGCAGTTGCAACAAATTTATATTTAAATCACCCAGAAGAATAAGATCGTCATGTGTAAGAAGAAGATCGGTGATCGTATCCTCAATGACGCTCAGAAACTCGCTACAATCCGTTGTTGGTGATCTGTAGACAGACTCCTGCCCCCCAGAACCACTGAAACCCAAGTCTGCTCAACAAGATGACTCACAGGCAGAACAGTAAAACGCAGTGAGTCCCGTATGTACATACCGGCACCACCCCCACGACCGCCTCTGTCATCCCGAACAAAATTGTAACTCCCTATTGTAAGTATATCCGAGGGAATCCGCTCCGTCAGCCATGTTTCAGTCAGAGCAAAAATATGGTAAGGTGTCTCCGCAAGCACATCAGTAACATCACCGAGATGAGGCAAAAGCGACCGAACATTAAGGTGAGCAAGTGAAAAATTGTGGAGTGACATCACTAAAATAATAGAGAAACAAAAAAAGGAGAATCAAGTGAAACTGTTTGTCTTACAAAAAAAAGAAAAAGCTATACTAATTTGTATGCACCCACCTGTTATCTACAGTTCTGTATGTATCGCACCAGTTTTGCAAAAAAAAACTATATATTATTAATCAAAGTAGCAATCGCGAGAACTACCAGTATACTAAGCACAATTTATATCAAATGCTAAGGCAACTATTCTAACGGATGCAACGAACTGCAACAATACACTCACGTCAAACAGGCACAGCCAAGAGAAGAAAAAAAAAACACTTATTTGCCAATAAGAAGAAAAAACAAAATCAAAGGCATTGAGCAAAGGCTAAACCATGTTATAGGTGTAGTAAATTTACAATAAAAATATAAAAAGTAAAAAAGCAACATAATTAACAGCTGAGATTGACGCATATTGTGAGTGTAGTAAAATTTACCATGTAAGTATGAAGCGTCAAGAAAAACACATAATGTATGCAGACTTAAAAAAAATATCAGCACACATCTTATCCACTTACTTCACGCAAAAGTTGTTGCAAATCGAGATCACTTCTAATTTTATGTCGTTTGTTATCCACTCGGCAATGAATAATTCCGTCCCAGGTCCAAACGTCCTTGCCCACAAGAGCAGCTTTAACCGATTTCAGCAATCTATATTTAATGCGCGTAAGATCTTCGACCGCGGCGACATTACCTTTTTCACGTAGCGTCTTTTTATTCAACATCAAGTGTCTACGGTAGCGATAGCTCACAAATTTCACCAAGACGTCTTGCTTACCATCCTTTCGGGGAGGGCCCACTGCATGGCATCGATCTATGTGCTCCAGTTGCACCTTATAATCTGTTGACTGATTGATGATAGTAATCACTTCCTTTTCAAGCATAGCAGGAGCAACCGTCGGGATCCCCAGTAATCGGACGTTATTCCGGCGAGTGTATTGTTCTAGGGCATCAGCTTCTTCTGCACTTCGCGAGATGCATTTTTCAAACTCTTCGGCGGTCCTCGAAGCTTGGATATTGTATTTTTCAAG
This sequence comes from Aphodius granarius, assembly GCA_963971325.1. Taxonomy (NCBI): domain Eukaryota; kingdom Metazoa; phylum Arthropoda; class Insecta; order Coleoptera; family Scarabaeidae; genus Aphodius; species Aphodius granarius. The sequence goes on from OZ020225.1 coordinate 9,696,568, forward strand.
CTTTTCCACTTTCAAGATGAGCTCTGCGTTGGTTTTCTCCAAGTGTTCAATTCTTGCGCCCAGCTGTTCATGTTTTTCGTTGAAATGCACCTCGACCGCATTGGTAATTCTTTTTGTGAGTTCGGCTATAAACTGGTCGTCTTTCAGTATTTCGGATACGCAATCTTTAACTAACTTTTTCTCTGCTGCCGTTGATCTGGTACTACTGCCCATGATGTCACCAAGGGAGATTAGACTTAGCTTCCGAACAAGGCAAAGCTCGACAAAAACAACGCGATGTAACCACTTGTAAATCAACTTTTACTGGAGCGACTTTACAGTGTCAACTAACACGTGCACATATCAATACAATATATAACGATTACAAAACACACCTACGATTTATTGCTTTAAACCATTATACAACATCAAACTGTATAAAAGTAATTTGCAATTTGTCTTGCGTTTTTTTTTATAGCAAGACAAACTGTAGAATTTGGAAAATACATCATCAACTACGACAATCTTGGAGGACATTAAAGTGGTTAATTAAAAAATACACATGTACATTATATAAATACAACGATTACAAAACACACCAGCGCAGAATTACCATATTTGATGATGAGCTACGATTTGTTGCTTTAAACCATTATACAAAATCAAACTGCATAAAAGTAATTTGCAACTTGTCTTGCGTTTTTTTTATAGCAAGATAAACTGTAGAATTTGGAAAATACATCATCAACTACGACAATCTTGGAGGACATTAAAGTTGTTAATTAAAAAATAAACAAGAACATCATTTACATATAACAATTACAAAACAGACCAGCGCAGAATTACCATATTTGATGATCAGCTACGATTTGTGGCTTTAAACCACTATACAAAATCAAACTATATAAAAGCAATTTGCAATTTGTCTTGCGTTTTTTTTATAGCAAGACAAACTGTAGAATTTGGAAATACATTATCAACTACGACAATCTTGGTCGACATTAAAGTTGTTAATTAAAAAATACACAAGTACATCACATAAATATAACGACTACAAAACACACCAGCGTAGAATTACCATACTTGATGATGAGCTATGATCTGTGGCTTTAAACCACTATATAAAATCAATCTGTATAAAAGAAAATTGTAATTTGTCTTGCGTTTTTTTTTTATAGCGAGACAAACTGTAGAATTTGGAAAATACATCATCAACTACGACAATCTTGGAGGACATTAAAGTTGTTAATTAAAAAATACACAGGTACATCATATAAATATATAGTGTACAAAACACACCAGCGCAGAATTACCATATTTGATGATGAGCTACGATTTGTTGCTTTAAACTATTATACAAAATCAAACTGTATAAAGGTAATTTGCAATTCGTCTTGCGTTTTTTTTATAGCAAGACAAACTGTAGAATCTGGAAAATACACCATCAACTACGACAATCTTGGAGGACATTAAGGTTGTTAATTAAAAAATACACAAGTACATCATATAAATATAACGACTACAAAACACACTAGCGCAGAATTACCATATTTGATGATGAGCTACGATTTGTTGCTTCAAACCATTATACAAAATAGAACTGTACAAAAGTAATTTGCAATTTGTCTTGCGTTTTTTTTTATAGCAAGACAAACTGTAGAATTTGGAAAATACATCAACAATAACGACAATCTTGGAGGACATTAAAGATGTTAATTAGAAAATACACATGTACATCATATAAATATATCGTGTACAAAACACACCAGCGCAGAATTATCATATTTGATGATGAGCTACGATTTGTTGCTTTAAACTATTATACAAAATCAAACTGTATAAAAGTAATTTGCAATTTGTTCTGCGTTTTTTTTTTCATAGCAAGACAAACTGTAGAATTTGGAAAATACATCATCAACTACGACAATCTTGGAGGACATTAAAGTTGTTAATTAAAAAATACACAAGTACATCATATAAATATAACGATTACAAAATACACCAGCGCAGAATTACCATATTTGATGATGAGCTACGATTTGTGGCTTTAAACCACTATACAAAATCAAACTATATAAAAGCAATTTGCAATTTGTCTTGCGTGTTTTTTTGTAGCAAGACAAGCTGTAGAATTTGGAAAATACATCATCAACGACGACAATCTTGGACGACATTAAAGTTGTTAATTAAAAGAGACACAAGTACATCATACAAATATAACGACTACAAAACACACCAGCGCAGAATTACCATATTTGATGATGAGCTACGATTTGTGGCTTTAAACCACTATACAAAATCAAACTATATAAAAGCAATTTGCAATTTGTCTTGCGTGTTTTTTTGTAGCAAGACAAACTGTAGAATTTGCAAAATACATCATCAACGACGACAATCTTGGACGACATTAAAGTTGTTAATTAAAAAATACACAAGTACATCATATAAATATAACGACTACAAAACACACCAGCGCAGAATTACCATATTTGATGATGAGCTACGATTTGTTGCTTTAAATTATTATACAAAATCAAACTGTATAAAAGTAATTTGCAATTTGTCTTGCGTTTTTTTTTATAGCAAGACAAACTGTAGAATTTGGAAAATACATCATCAACTACGACAATCTTGGAGGACATTAAAGTTGTTAATTAAGAAATACACAGGTACATCATATAAATATAACGATTACAAAACACACCAGCCCAGAATTACCACATTTGATGATGAGCCACGATTTGTTGCTTTAAACCATTATACAACATCAAACTGTATAAAAGTAATTTGCAATTTGTCTTGCGTTTTTTTTTTAACAAGACAAACTGTAGAATTTGGAAAATACATCATCAACTACGACAATCTTGGAGGACATTAAAGTGGTTAATTAAAAAATACACATGTACATCATATAAATACAACGATTACAAAACACACCAGCGCAGAATTACCATATTTGATGGTGAGCTACGATTTGTTGCTTTAAACCATTATACAAAATCAAACTGTATAAAAGTAATTTGCAATTTGTCTTGCGTTTTTTTTTTTCATAGCAAGACAAACTGTACAATTTGGAAAATACATCATCAACTACGACAATCTTGGAGGACGTTAAAGTTGTTAATTAAAAAATACACAAGTACATCATATATATATAAATATTACAAAATACACCAGCGCAGAATTACCATATTTAATGATGAGCTACGATTTGTTGCTTTAAACCATTATACAAAATCAAACTGTATAAAAGTAATTTGCAATTTGTCTTGCGTTTTTTTTTTTATAGCAAGATAAACTGTAGAATTTGGAAAATACATCATCAACTACGACAATCTTGGAGGACATTAAAGTTGTTAATTAAAAAATAAACAAGTACATCATTTACATATAACAATTACAAAACAGACCAGCGCAGAATTACCATATTTGATGATGAGCTACGATTTGTGGCTCTAAACTACTATACAAAATCAAACTATATAAGAGCAATTTGCAATTTGTCTTGCGTTTTTTTTATAGCAAGACAAACTGTAGAATTTGGAAATACATTATCAACTACGACAATCTTGGTCGACATTAAAGTTGTTAATTAAAAAATACACAAGTACATCATATAAATATAACGACTACAAAACACACCAGCGCAGAATTACCATATTTGATGATGAGCTATGATCTGTGGCTTTAAACCACTAGATAAAATCAATCTGTATAAAAGAAAATTGTAATTTGTCTTGCGTTTTTTTTATAGCGAGACAAACTGTAGAATTTGGAAAATACATCATCAACTACGACAATCTTGGAGGACATTAAAGTTGTTAATTAAAAAATACACAGGTACATCATATAAATATATCGTGTACAAAACACACCAGCGCAGAATTACCATATTTGATGATGAGCTACGATTTGTTGCTTTAAACTATTATACAAAATCAAACTGTATAAAAGTAATTTGCAATTCGTCTTGCGTTTTTTTTATAGCAAGACAAACTGTAGAATCTGGAAAATACACCATCAACTACGACAATCTTGGAGGACATTAAGCTTGTTAATTAAAAAATACACAAGTACATCATATAAATATAACGACTACAAAACACACTAGCGCAGAATTACCATGTTTGATGATGAGCTACGATTTGTTGCTTCAAACCATTATACAAAATAAAACTGTATAAAAGTAATTTGCAATTTGTCTTGCGTTTTTTTTTTTTTTCATAGCAAGACAAACTGTAGCTTTTTGGAAAATACATCATCAACTACGACAATCTTGGAGGACATTAAAGTTGTTAATTAAAAAATACACAAGTACATGTTATAAATATAACGATTACAAAACACACCGGCGTAGAATTACCATATTTCATGATGAGCTACGATTTGTGGCCTTAAACCACTATACAAAATCAAACTATATAAAAGCAATTTGCAATTTGTCTTGCGTTTTTTTTATAGCAAGACAAACTGTAGAATTTGGAAAATACATCATCAACTACGACAATCTTGGACGACATTAAAGTTGTTAATTAAAAAATACACAAGTACATCATATAAATATAACGACTACAAAACACACTAGCGCAGAATAACCATATTTGATGATGAGCTACGATTTGTTGCTTCAAACCATTATACAAAATAAAACTGTATAAAAGTAATTTGGAATTTGTCTTGCGTTTTTTTTATAGCAAGACAAACTGTAGAATTTGGAAAATACATCAACAACTACGACAATCTTGGAGGACATTAAAGATGTTAATTAGAAAATACACATGTACATCATATAAATATATCGTGTACAAAACACACCAGCGCAGAATTATCATATTTGATGATGAGCTACGATTTGTTGCTTTAAACTATTATACAAAATCAAACTGTATAAAAGTAATTTGCAATTTGTCCTGCGTTTTTTTTCATAGCAAGACAAACTGTAGAATTTGGAAAATACATCATCAACTACGACAATCTTGGAGGACATTAAAGTTGTTAATTAAATAATACACAAGTACATCATATAAATATAACGATTACAAAATACACCAGCGCAGAATTACCATATTTGATGATGAGCTACGATTTGTGGCTTTAAACCACTATACAAAATCAAACTATATAAAAGCAATTTGCAATTTGTCTTGCGTGTTTTTTGTAGCAAGACAAACTGTAGAATTTGGAAAATACATCATGAACGACGACAATCTTGGACGACATTAAAGTTGTTAATTAAAAAATACACAAGTACATCATATAAATATAACGACTACAAAACACACCAGCGCAGAATTACCATATTTGATGATGAGCTACGATTTGTTGCTTTAAACCACTATACAAAATCAAACTATATAAAACCAATTTGCAATTTGTTTTGCGTGTTTTTTTGTAGCAAGACAAACTGTAGAATTTGCAAAATACATCATCAACGACGACAATCTTGGACGACATTAAAGTTGTTAATTAAAAAATACACAATTACAACATATAAATATAACGACTACAAAACACACCAGCGCAGAATTACCATATTTGATGATGAGCTACGATTTGTTGCTTTAAATTATTATACAAAATTAAACTGTATAAAAGTAATTTGCAATTTGTCTTGCGTTTTTTTTATAGCAAGACAAACTGTAGAATTTGGAAAATACATCATCAACTACGACAATCTTGGAGGACATTAAAGTTGTTAATTAAAAAATACACAGGTACATCATATAAATATAACGATTACAAAACACACCAGCCCAGAATAACCACATTTGATGATGAGCCACGATTTGTTGCTTTAAACCATTATACAACATCAAACTGTATAAAAGTAATTTGCAATTTGTCTTGCGTTTTTTTTTTATAGCAAGACAAACCGTAGAATTTGGAAAATACATCATCAACTACGACAATCTTGGACGACATTAAAGTTGTTAATTAAAAAATACACAAGTACATCATATAAATATAACGACTACAAAATACACTAGCGCAGAATTACCATATTTGATGATGAGCTACGATTTGTTGCTTCAAACCATTATACAAAATAAAACTGTATAAAAGTAATTTGGAATTTGTCTAGCGTTTTTTTTATAGCAAGACAAACTGTAGAATTTGGAAAATACATCAACAACTACGACAATCTTGGAGGACATTAAAGATGTTAATTAGAAAATACACATGTACATCATATAAATATATCGTGTACAAAACACACCAGCGCAGAATTATCATATTTGATGATGAGCTACGATTTGTTGCTTTAAACTATTATACAAAATCAAACTGTATAAAAGTAATTTGCAATTTGTCCTGCGTTTTTTTTTTTTTTCATAGCAAGACAAACTGTAGAATTTGGAAAATACATCATCAACTACGACAATCTTGGAGGACATTAAAGTTGTTAATTAAAAAATACACAAGTACATCATATAAATATAACGATTACAAAATACACCAGCGCAGAATTACCATATTTGATGATGAGCTACGATTTGTGGCTTTAAACCACTATACAAAATCAAACTATATAAAAGCAATTTGCAATTTGTCTTGCGTGTTTTTTTGTAGCAAGACAAACTGTAGAATTTGGAAAATACATCATGAACGACGACAATCTTGGACGACATTAAAGTTGTTAATTAAAAAATACACAAGTACATCATATAAATATAACGACTACAAAACACACCAGCGCAGAATTACCATATTTGATGATGAGCTACGATTTGTGGCTTTAAACCACTATACAAAATCAAACTATATAAAACCAATTTGCAATTTGTCTTGCGTGTTTTTTTGTAGCAAGACAAACTGTAGAATTTGCAAAATACATCATCAACGACGACAATCTTGGACGACATTAAAGTTGTTAATTAAAAAATACACAATTACATCATATAAATATAACGACTACAAAACACACCAGCGCAGAATTACCATATTTGATGATGAGCTACGATTTGTTACTTTAAATTATTATACAAAATCAAACTGTATAAAAGTAATTTGCAATTTGTCTTGCGTTTTCTTTTTATAGCAAGACAAACTGTAGAATTTGGAAAATACATCATCAACTACGACAATCTTGGAGGACATTAAAGTTGTTAATTAAAAAATACACAGGTACATCATATAAATATAACGATTACAAAACACACCAGCCCAGAATTACCACATTTGATGATGAGCCACGATTTGTTGCTTTAAACCATTATACAACATCAAACTGTATAAAAGTAATTTGCAATTTGTCTTGCGTTTTTTTTATAACAAGACAAACTGTAGACTTTGGAAAATACATCATCAACTACGACAATCTTGGAGGACATTAAAGTGGTTAATTAAAAAATACACATGTACATCATATAAATACAACGATTACAAAACACACCACCGCAGAATTACCATATTTCATGATGAGCTACGATTTGTGGCCTTAAACCACTATACAAAATCAAACTATATAAAAGCAATTTGCAATTTGTCTTGCGTTTTTTTTTTATAGCAAGACAAACTGTAGAATTTGGAAAATACATCATCAACTACGACAATTTTGGACGACATTAAAGTTGTTAATTAAAAAATACACAAGTACATCATATAAATATAACGACTACAAAACACACCAGCGCAGAATTACCATATTTGATGATGAGCTACGATTTGTGGCTTTAAACCACAATACAAAATCAAACCCTATAAAGGCAATTTGCAATTTGTCTTGCGTTTTTTTTTATAGCAAGACAAACTGTTGAATTTGGAAAATACATTATCAACTACGACAATCTTGGTCGACATTAAAGTTGTTAATTAAAAAATACACATGTACATCATATAAATATAACGACTACAAAACACACCAGCGCAGAATTACCATATTTGATGATGAGCTATGATCTGTGGCTTTAAACCACTATATAAAATCAAACTGTATAAAAGAAATTTGCAATTTGTCTTGCGTTTTTTTTATAGCAAGACAAACTGTAGAATTTGGAAAATACATCAACAACTACGACAATCTTGGAGGACATTAAAGATGTTAATTAGAAAATACACTGGTACATCATATAAATATATCGTGTACAAAACACACCAGCGCAGAATTATCATATTTGATGATGAGCTACGATTTGTTGCTTTAAACTATTATACAAAATCAAACTGTATAAAAGTAATTTGCAATTTGTCCTGCGTTTTTTTTTTTCATAGCAAGACAAACTGTAGAATTTGGAAAATACATCATCAACTACGACAATCTTGGAGGACATTAAAGTTGTTAATTAAAAAATACATAAGTACATCATATAAGTATAACGATTACAAAATACACCAGCGCAGAATTACCATATTTGGTGATGAGCTACGATTTGTGGCTTTAAACCACTATACAAAATCAAACTATATAAAAGCAATTTGCAATTTGTCTTGCGTGTTTTTTTTGTAGCAAGACAAACTGTAGAATTTGGAAAATACATCATCAACGACGACAATCTTGGACGACATTAAAGTTGTTAATTAAAAAATACACAAGTACATCATATAAATATAACGACTACAAAACACACCAGAGCAGAATTACCATAATTGATGATGAGCAACGATTTGTGGCTTTAAACCACTATACAAAATCAAACTGTATAAAAGTAATTTGCAATTTGTCTTGCGTTTTATTTTTTATAGCAAGACAAACTGTAGAATTTGGAAAATACATCATCAACTACGACCATCTTGGAGGACATTAAAGTGGTTAATTAAAAAATACACATGTACATCATATAAATACAACGATTACAAAACACACCAGCGCAGAATTACCATATTTGATGATGAGCTACGATTTGTTTCTTTAAACCATTATACAAAATCAAACTGTATAAAAGTAATTTGCAATTTGTCTTGCGTTTTTTTTTCATAGCAAGACAAACTGTACAATTTGGAAAATACATCATCAACTACGACAATCTTGGAGGACATTAAAGTTGTTAATTAAAAAATACACAAGTACATCATATATATATAAAGATTACAAGATACACCAGCGCAGAATTACCATATTTGATGATGAGCTACGATTTGTTGCTTTAAACCAATATACAAAATCAAACTGTATAAAAGTAAATTGCAATTTGTCTTGCGTTTTTTTTATAGCAAGATAAACTGTAGAATTTGGAAAATATATCATCAACTACGACAATCTTGGAGGACATTAAAGTTGTTAATTAAAATATAAACAAGTACATCATTTACATATAAAAATTACAAAACAGACCAGCGCAGAATTACCATATTTGATGATGAGCTACGATTTGTGGCTTTAAACCACTATACAAAATCAAACTATATAAAACAATTTGCAATTTGTCTTGCGTTTTTTTTTATAGCAAGACAAACTGTAGAATTTGGAAAATACATTATCAACTACGACAATCTTGGTCGACGTTAAAGTTGTTAATTAAAAAATACACAAGTACATCATATAAATATAAAGACTACAAAACACACCAGCGCAGAATTACCATATTTGATGATGAGCTATGATCTGTGGCTTTAAACCACTATATAAAATCAAACTGTATAAAAGAAATTTGCAATTTGTCTTGCGTTTTTTTTTATAGCAAGACAAACTGTAGAATTTGGAAAATACATCATTAACTACGACAATCTTGGAGGACATTAAAGTTGTTAATTAAAAAGTACACAGGTACATCATATAAATATATCGTGTACAAAACACACCAGCCCAGAATTATCATATTTGATGATGAGCTACAATTTGTTGCATTAAACTATTATACTAAATCAAACTGTATAAAAGTAATTTGCAATTTGTCTTGCGTTTTTTTTATAGCAAGACAAACTGTAGAATTTGGAAAATACATCATCAATGACGACAATCTTGGAGGACATTAGAGTTGTTAATTAAAAAATACACAAGTACATCATATAAATATAACGACTACAAAACACACCAGCGCAGAATTACCATATTTGATGATGAGCTACGATTTGTTGCTTAAAACTATTATATAAAATCAAACTGTATAAAAGAAATTTGTAATTTGTCTTGCGTTTTTTTTTATAGCAAGACAAACCGTAGAATTTGGAAAATACATCATCAACTACGACAATCTTGGACGACATTAAAGTTGTTAATTAAAAAATACACAAGTACATCATATAAATATAACGACTACAAAATACACTAGCGCAGAATTACCATATTTGATGATGAGCTACGATTTGTTGCTTCAAACCATTATACAAAATAAAACTGTATAAAAGTAATTTGGAATTTGTCTAGCGTTTTTTTTATAGCAAGACAAACTGTAGAATTTGGAAAATACATCAACAACTACGACAATCTTGGAGGACATTAAAGATGTTAATTAGAAAATACACATGTACATCATATAAATATATCGTGTACAAAACACACCAGCGCAGAATTATCATATTTGATGATGAGCTACGATTTGTTGCTTTAAACTATTATACAAAATCAAACTGTATAAAAGTAATTTGCAATTTGTCCTGCGTTTTTTTTTTTTTTTTTCATAGCAAGACAAACTGTAGAATTTGGAAAATACATCATCAACTACGACAATCTTGGAGGACATTAAAGTTGTTAATTAAAAAATACACAAGTACATCATATAAATATAACGATTACAAAATACACCAGCGCAGAATTACCATATTTGATGATGAGCTACGATTTGTGGCTTTAAACCACTATACAAAATCAAACTATATAAAAGCAATTTGCAATTTGTCTTGCGTGTTTTTTTGTAGCAAGACAAACTGTAGAATTTGGAAAATACATCATGAACGACGACAATCTTGGACGACATTAAAGTTGTTAATTAAAAAATACACAAGTACATCATATAAATATAACGACTACAAAACACACCAGCGCAGAATTACCATATTTGATGATGAGCTACGATTTGTGGCTTTAAACCACTATACAAAATCAAACTATATAAAACCAATTTGCAATTTGTCTTGCGTGTTTTTTTGTAGCAAGACAAACTGTAGAATTTGCAAAATACATCATCAACGACGACAATCTTGGACGACATTAAAGTTGTTAATTAAAAAATACACAATTACATCATATAAATATAACGACTACAAAACACACCAGCGCAGAATTACCATATTTGATGATGAGCTACGATTTGTTACTTTAAATTATTATACAAAATCAAACTGTATAAAAGTAATTTGCAATTTGTCTTGCGTTTTTTTTTTATAGCAAGACAAACTGTAGAATTTGGAAAATACATCATCAACTACGACAATCTTGGAGGACATTAAAGTTGTTAATTAAAAAATACACAGGTACATCATATAAATATAACGATTACAAAACACACCAGCCCAGAATTACCACATTTGATGATGAGCCACGATTTGTTGCTTTAAACCATTATACAACATCAAACTGTATAAAAGTAATTTGCAATTTGTCTTGCGTTTTTTTTATAACAAGACAAACTGTAGACTTTGGAAAATACATCATCAACTACGACAATCTTGGAGGACATTAAAGTGGTTAATTAAAAAATACACATGTACATCATATAAATACAACGATTACAAAACACACCACCGCAGAATTACCATATTTCATGATGAGCTACGATTTGTGGCCTTAAACCACTATACAAAATCAAACTATATAAAAGCAATTTGCAATTTGTCTTGCGTTTTTTTTTTATAGCAAGACAAACTGTAGAATTTGGAAAATACATCATCAACTACGACAATTTTGGACGACATTAAAGTTGTTAATTAAAAAATACACAAGTACATCATATAAATATAACGACTACAAAACACACCAGCGCAGAATTACCATATTTGATGATGAGCTACGATTTGTGGCTTTAAACCACAATACAAAATCAAACCCTATAAAAGCAATTTGCAATTTGTCTTGCGTTTTTTTTTATAGCAAGACAAACTGTTGAATTTGGAAAATACATTATCAACTACGACAATCTTGGTCGACATTAAAGTTGTTAATTAAAAAATACACATGTACATCATATAAATATAACGACTACAAAACACACCAGCGCAGAATTACCATATTTGATGATGAGCTATGATCTGTGGCTTTAAACCACTATATAAAATCAAACTGTATAAAAGAAATTTGCAATTTGTCTTGCGTTTTTTTTATAGCAAGACAAACTGTAGAATTTGGAAAATACATCAACAACTACGACAATCTTGGAGGACATTAAAGATGTTAATTAGAAAATACACTGGTACATCATATAAATATATCGTGTACAAAACACACCAGCGCAGAATTATCATATTTGATGATGAGCTACGATTTGTTGCTTTAAACTATTATACAAAATCAAACTGTATAAAAGTAATTTGCAATTTGTCCTGCGTTTTTTTTTTTCATAGCAAGACAAACTGTAGAATTTGGAAAATACATCATCAACTACGACAATCTTGGAGGACATTAAAGTTGTTAATTAAAAAATACATAAGTACATCATATAAGTATAACGATTACAAAATACACCAGCGCAGAATTACCATATTTGGTGATGAGCTACGATTTGTGGCTTTAAACCACTATACAAAATCAAACTATATAAAAGCAATTTGCAATTTGTCTTGCGTGTTTTTTTTGTAGCAAGACAAACTGTAGAATTTGGAAAATACATCATCAACGACGACAATCTTGGACGACATTAAAGTTGTTAATTAAAAAATACACAAGTACATCATATAAATATAACGACTACAAAACACACCAGAGCAGAATTACCATAATTGATGATGAGCAACGATTTGTGGCTTTAAACCACTATACAAAATCAAACTGTATAAAAGTAATTTGCAATTTGTCTTGCGTTTTATTTTTTATAGCAAGACAAACTGTAGAATTTGGAAAATACATCATCAACTACGACCATCTTGGAGGACATTAAAGTGGTTAATTAAAAAATACACATGTACATCATATAAATACAACGATTACAAAACACACCAGCGCAGAATTACCATATTTGATGATGAGCTACGATTTGTTTCTTTAAACCATTATACAAAATCAAACTGTATAAAAGTAATTTGCAATTTGTCTTGCGTTTTTTTTTTCATAGCAAGACAAACTGTACAATTTGGAAAATACATCATCAACTACGACAATCTTGGAGGACATTAAAGTTGTTAATTAAAAAATACACAAGTACATCATATATATATAAAGATTACAAGATACACCAGCGCAGAATTACCATATTTGATGATGAGCTACGATTTGTTGCTTTAAACCAATATACAAAATCAAACTGTATAAAAGTAAATTGCAATTTGTCTTGCGTTTTTTTTATAGCAAGATAAACTGTAGAATTTGGAAAATATATCATCAACTACGACAATCTTGGAGGACATTAAAGTTGTTAATTAAAATATAAACAAGTACATCATTTACATATAAAAATTACAAAACAGACCAGCGCAGAATTACCATATTTGATGATGAGCTACGATTTGTGGCTTTAAACCACTATACAAAATCAAACTATATAAAACAATTTGCAATTTGTCTTGCGTTTATTTTTATAGCAAGACAAACTGTAGAATTTGGAAAATACATTATCAACTACGACAATCTTGGTCGACGTTAAAGTTGTTAATTAAAAAATACACAAGTACATCATATAAATATAAAGACTACAAAACACACCAGCGCAGAATTACCATATTTGATGATGAGCTATGATCTGTGGCTTTAAACCACTATATAAAATCAAACTGTATAAAAGAAATTTGCAATTTGTCTTGCGTTTTTTTTTATAGCAAGACAAACTGTAGAATTTGGAAAATACATCATTAGCTACGACAATCTTGGAGGACATTAAAGTTGTTAATTAAAAAGTACACAGGTACATCATATAAATATATCGTGTACAAAACACACCAGCCCAGAATTATCATATTTGATGATGAGCTACAATTTGTTGCATTAAACTATTATACTAAATCAAACTGTATAAAAGTAATTTGCAATTTGTCTTGCGTTTTTTTTATAGCAAGACAAACTGTAGAATTTGGAAAATACATCATCAATGACGACAATCTTGGAGGACATTAGAGTTGTTAATTAAAAAATACACAAGTACATCATATAAATATAACGACTACAAAACACACCAGCGCAGAATTACCATATTTGATGATGAGCTACGATTTGTTGCTTAAAACTATTATATAAAATCAAACTGTATAAAAGAAATTTGTAATTTGTCTTGCGTTTTTTTTTATAGTAAGACAAACTGTAGAATTTGGAAAATACATCATCAACTGCGACAATCTTGGAGGACATTAAAGTTGTTAATTAAAAAATACACAACTACATCATATAAATATAACGATTACAAAACACACCAGCGCAGAATTACCTTATTTGATGATAAACTACGATTTGTTGCTTTAAATTATTATACAAAACCAAACTGTATAAAAGTAATTTGCAATTTGTCTTGCGTTTTTTTTTATAGCAAGATAAACTGTAGAATTTGGAAAATACATCATCAACTACGACAATCTTGGTCGACATTAAAGTTGTTAATTAAAAAATACACAAGTACATCATATAAATATAACGACTACAAAACACACCAGCGCAGAATTACCATATTTGATGATGAGCTACGATTTGTTGCTTTAAACCATTATACAACATCAAACTGTATAAAGGTAATTTGCAATTTGTCTTGCGTTTTTTTTATAGCAAGACAAACTGTAGAATTTGGAAAATACATCATCAACTACGACAATCTTGGAGGACATTAAAGTGGTTAATTAAAAAATACACATGTACATCATATAAATATAACGATTACAAAACACACCAGCGCAGAATTACCTTATTTGATGATAAACTACGATTTGTTGCTTTAAATTATTATACAAAACCAAACTGTATAAAAGTAATTTGCAATTTGTCTTGCGTTTTCTTTATAGCAAGATAAACTGTAGAATTTGGAAAATACATCATCAACTACGACAATCTTGGTCGACATTAAAGTTGTTAATTAAAAAATACACAAGTACATCATATAAATATAACGACTACAAAACACACCAGCGCAGAATTACCATATTTGATGATGAGCTATGATTTGTTGCATTAAACTATTATACTAAATCAAACTGTATAAAAGTAATTTGCAATTTGTCTTGCGTTTTTTTTATAGCAACACAAACTGTAGAATTTGGAAAATACATCATCAACGACGACAATCTTGGAGGACATTAAAGTTATTAATTAAAAAATACACAAGTACATCATATAAATATAACGACTACAAAACACACCAGCGCAGAATTACCATATTTGATGATGAGCTACGATTTGTTGCTTAAAACTATTATACAAAATCAAACTGTATAACAGAAATTTGTAATTTGTCTTGCGTTTTTTTTTATAGTAAGACAAACTGTAGAATTTGGAAAATACATCATCAACTACGACAATCTTGGAGGACATTAAAGTTGTTAATTAAAAAATACACAACTACATCATATAAATATAACGATTACAAAACACACCAGCGCAGAATTACCTTATTTGATGATAAACTACGATTTGTTGCTTTAAATTATTATACAAAACCAAACTGTATAAAAGTAATTTGCAATTTGTCTTGCGTTTTTTTTTTATAGCAAGATAAACTGTAGAATTTGGAAAATACATCATCAACTACGACAATCTTGGAGGACATTAAAGTTGTTAATTAAAAAGTACACAGGTACATCATATAAATATATCGTGTACAAAACACACCAGCCCAGAATTATCATATTTGATGATGAGCTACAATTTGTTGCATTAAACTATTATACTAAATCAAACTGTATAAAGGTAATTTGCAATTTGTCTTGCGTTTTTTTTATAGCAAGACAAACTGTAGAATTTGGAAAATACATCATCAACGACGACAATCTTGGAGGACATTAAAGTTGTTAATTAAAAAATACACAAGTACATCATATAAATATAACGACTACAAAACACACCAGCGCAGAATTACCATATTTAATAATAATAATAATAATATCTTTATTTGCCGTTTGATCATGGTGATATGGACAATGGTCAGTGTATACATGTTAAAAATCTAAAATCTAAAAGACACCAATAATAAATAGACATTTACATACGTTAACGCTTTAATAATAGTCAATACCTACTTTACTTTACGGTTTACTTATTCAAATATTCCTCCACAGAGTAAAAGGAATGGGCAACCAAATATCTTCTCAGATCTCTCTTAAAAACCTCTACACTCGACTCAGTTGATATGCCGGATGGTAATGCATTAAAAGTTTTTATTATCATATAAAAAGGCCCGCCCTCAAAAGCTGATGACCTGTGGCGAGGAATTGCGAGTCGCGTGGCTCCCCGAGTCTGCATTGATTCAGATACATCACCGTTTCGCACAAAATCCCCCATGTTTTTTCTGAAATAACACAGTAGGCGGTATATATATAAACAAGGAACGGTTAGAATGCCGAGCTCTCTGAAACGTTCTCTGCATGACTCTCTGGAGTCTAAATGAAGCATGCACCTCACAAAACGTTTCTGTAGACGAAACAAAGAAATCATGTTTGGTGATGCACCCCACAGAATAATGCCGTATGCCAAAACTGACTCCACACAAGAAAAATAGTATGTTCTCAATACATCCCTTTGAACAATGTCTCTCAGTTTATACATTGAAAAGTACACTCTGTTTAATTTTTTGTGGGTATAATTTATGTGAGTATCCCATCCCAAATTGCTCTGCAGGTGTACTCCCAAAAACTTAGTCGATAAACTCAACGGTACAGATACTCCCGATTGCTTAACTAATATTGAACTGTCCGACACATCTAACGATAGCTGCAATATAGATGTCTTAGAGTGGTTCAGCCGCATACCATTTTCATGACACCAACGCGTCATCAAGCGGATTGCCTCGGTCACAATTCTAGACAGCTCCGCTGAGTCTTCATGCGAAAGTAGCATACTCGTATCGTCAACAAACTGATATAGATACCCCATGCTTAAATATTTTTGTAAATCATTCATATAAATGAGGAATAGCAAAGGTCCCAAAATTGACCCCTGTGGAACCCCCACGTCCAGTATAGACGATCTAGAAGAGACCGTCCCACCAATGCTTACCGTCTGCCCTCTACCGCTCAGATACGATCTCAAAAGATCCAAAGCCAGACCCCTGACCCCAAGTGACTGCATCTTGGAGATCAGTCGCTCATGGTCCACGGTATCAAACGCACCGGATAAATCAAAAAATACTGCTACCACGCCCCGCCGCTTATCAACATTTTCTAAAATCGCAGTCATCGCCTTGTACAACGCTGACTCGCACGACAATCCCGGCAAAAAACCGTACTGACTAGGCGATATAACTTTATTTGCTGCAAAGAAGTCATAGAATCTATTGTGAAGTATTCTCTCGAATAACTTAGAAAACGCAGACAAAATAGAGACTGGCCTATAATTATCCGCAATCTCCCTCGATCCCTTTTTGTGCACTGGTATTATTGTTGCTGGTTTCAGCCCCTTTGGAAAAATTCCCTCAGATAGCATACAATTTATTAAATGCGTCAATACTCGAGCTGTACTCTCGGCAGACAACTTAACCACAAACGGAGGAACACCATCAGCGCCACAAGATAACTTCGGCTTCATTGCTGATAATACACCTCGAACCTCTCTCAGCGTAGCCGGGTACAAAAAAATTGACGAGTTTACTGTCACCGTTTCGGACCCCACCGATTCGCCGCAAACAACATTCTTTTCGTTCCCCTCAAAAAATGTAGTATAAAATCTATCAGCCACCGTCCGACGATCATCCACACCCGACCCATCAGCCTCGATGAGCCGAATGGAACCACCGACGGAGACAGCCGACGTTTCTCTTTTTATGATATTCCATACCGTCTTTGATTTGTTTCCGGATGAGACAATCTTGGAACTGTTATATTGTTGCTTTGCCTGCCTTATAGCTTGCTTTAATTCATGTTTCTTTCTGTGGTATGCATCCCACCAGTGAGGTTCATCAATAACCCTACATACCCCAAACATCGCTTTTAAATCTTTTGACATACCACGTATAACATTGTTATACCAGGCGTGGTCGCTTGGCTCACGGTCACGCACCTTTACCAACGGAAAATGTTTTTCGAAGTAAAAATAAAATATACGGTAAAACGTCTCATACTTTTTGTCTATGTCATCCTCGCCCTCTAACACTTCAACCCACGTCTCGTGAGACAAGTCACCAACAAATGAGTTTATGGCCCGATCTCCAAACAAGCGCCTGTACTCTGTTTCAACAATTTCACTCTCCGGCACACTCAAGTGGCAACACAGAGAAGCATGATCCGAAAGACCTGGGTTCTCAATACAAGACACCACTTCCGAAGGCTGAAGGCTACAAAAAACATTATCAATACAGTTGCCCATCCTTGTACCCTCCATGAAGCACCACCTCATACCGTATGATTCAAAAAGCGATATAAGCTCTCTGCTTTCACGAGAGACACGGCTAAAATTTACATTAAAATCGCCGCAAACTACAATATGCCTATATCTCCTACAAACAATATCCAATAGACCATTTACACCATCTCTAAAAATATTTAAATTACCGGTGGGCGATCGATAAACACATACACATAACATCCGTCCAAATCTATCACCACAACTAGCACTGCAGTATTCGAAATGCTGATCCAAAGTATCTATATTAAATGATTCTGCCCTCATATCAAAACGCTTTCGGCGATATATGGCGCATCCGCCACCCCTCGCATTGCTACGACAACTGTAGCTCAACAGTTCAAAGTTAAAAATCTTCTCTAAATGAATCGTATCGGACGAAAGCCAATGTTCAGTCAAACATAAAAAATTAAAACACTTATCCACAAGAAACACGTCCAATCGCTCTGTCTTGTTGCGAAGACTTCTAACGTTGTACGTCATAAACGAGATTTTATTCTTTTCGCTGTTGCTAGGAGCATTGCACATCAGGTTGTATGTCACATATATCGACATATCTCAAATTGCTAAAATTAACATGATTCCCACTTTCATTCATACCGATGGCCACGGAGGCGATCACCTCAGAAACAAGCGAGAACATTCTACGCTTTCCCGCCTTCGTGAGATGAACGCCCTGCCGCTGAACATCAAAACGTGATACGACCTCATTTACATCTACAAAACAAACATTATTATTTGCTTTCTCGGCCAAAATATTGTACATAAAACAATTTGATGATGAGCTACGATTTGTTGCTTAAAACTATTATACAAAATCAAACTGTATAAAAGAAATTTGTAATTTGTCTTGCGTTTTTTTTTATAGTAAGACAAACTGTAGAATTTGGAAAATACATCATCAACTGCGACAATCTTGTAGGACATTAAAGTTGTTAATTAAAAAATACACAACTACATCATATAAATATAACGATTACAAAACACACCAGCGCAGAATTACCTTATTTGATGATAAACTACGATTTGTTGCTTTAAATTATTATACAAAACCAAACTGTATAAAAGTAATTTGCAATTTGTCTTGCGTTTTTTTTTATAGCAAGATAAACTGTAGAATTTGGAAAATACATCATCAACTACGACAATCTTGGTCGACATTAAAGTTGTTAATTAAAAAATACACAAGTACATCATATAAATATAAAGACTACAAAACACACCAGCGCAGAATTACCATATTTGATGATGAGCAACGATTTGCTGCTTTAAACCATTATACAACATCAAACTGTATAAAGGTAATTTGCAACTTGTCTTGCGTTTTTTTTTTATAGCAAGACAAACTGTAGAATTTGGAAAATACATCATCAACTACGACAATCTTGGAGGACATTAAAGTGGTTAATTAAAAAATACACATGTACATCATATAAATATAACGATTACAAAACACACCAGCGCAGAATTACCTTATTTGATGATAAACTACGATTTGTTGCTTTAAATTATTATACAAAACCAAACTGTATAAAATTAATTTGCAATTTGTCTTGCGTTTTTTTTATAGCAAGATAAACTGTAGAATTTGGAAAATACATCATCAACTGCGACAATCTTGGTCGACATTAAAGTTGTTAATTAAAAAATACACAAGTACATCATATAAATATAACGACTACAAAACACACCAGCGCAGAATTACCATATTTGATGATGAGCTATGATTTGTTGCATTAAACTATTATACTAAATCAAACTGTATAAAAGTAATTTGCAATTTGTCTTGCGTTTTTTTTTATAGCAACACAAACTGTAGAATTTGGAAAATACATCATCAACGACGACAATCTTGGAGGACATTAAAGTTGTTAATTAAAAAATACACAAGTACATCATATAAATATTACGACTACAAAACACACCAGCGCAGAATTAACATATTTGATGATGAGCTACGATTTGTTGCTTAAAACTATTATACAAAATCAAACTGTATAACAGAAATTTGTAATTTGTCTTGCGTTTTTTTTTATAGTAAGACAAACTGTAGAATTTGGAAAATACATCATCAACTACGACAATCTTGGAGGACATTAAAGTTGTTAATTAAAAAATACACAACTACATCATATAAATATAACGATTACAAAACACACCAGCGCAGAATTACCTTATTTGATGATAAACTACGATTTGTTGCTTTAAATTATTATACAAAACCAAACTGTATAAAAGTAATTTGCAATTTGTCTTGCGTTTTTTTTTTTATAGCAAGATAAACTGTAGAATTTGGAAAATACATCATCAACTACGACAATCTTGGAGGACATTAAAGTTGTTAATTAAAAAGTACACAGGTACATCATATAAATATATCGTGTACAAAACACACCAGCCCAGAATTATCATATTTGATGATGAGCTACGATTTGTTGCATTAAACTATTATACTAAATCAAACTGTATAAAAGTAATTTGCAATTTGTCTTGCGTTTTTTTTATAGCAAGACAAACTGTAGAATTTGGAAAATACATCATCAACGACGACAACCTTGGAGGACATTAAAGTTGTTAATTAAAAAATACACAACTACATCATATAAATATAACGATTACAAAACACACCAGCGCAGAATTACCTTATTTGATGATAAACTACGATTTGTTGCTTTAAATTATTATAAAAAACCTAACTGTATAAAAGTAATTTGCAATTTGCCTTGCGTTTTTTTTTATAGCAAGATAAACTGTAGAATTTGGAAAATACATCATCAACTACGACAATCTTGGTCGACATTAAAGTTGTTAATTAAAAAATACGCAAGTACATCATATAAATATAACGACTACAAAACACACCAGCGCAGAATTACCATATTTGATGATGAGCTATGATCTGTGGTTTAAACCACTATATAAAATCAAACTGTATAAAAGAAATTTGCAGTTTGTCTTGCGTTTTTTTTTTTATAGCAAGACAAACTGTAGAATTTGGAAAATACATCATCAACTACGACAATCTTGGAGGACATTAAAGTTGTTAATTAAAAAGTACACAGGTACATCATATAAATATATCGTGTACAAAACACACCTGCGCAGAATTATCATATTTGATGATGAGCTACGATTTGTTGCTTTAAACTATTATACAAAATCAAACTGTATAAAGGTAATTTGCAATTTGTCTTGCGTTTTTTTTATAGCAAGACAAACTGTAGAATTTGGAAAATACATCATCAACTACGACAATCTTGGAGGACATTAAAGTTGTTAATTAAAAAATACACAAGTACATCATATAAATATAACGATTACAAAACACACCAGCCCAGAATTACCACATTTGATGATGAGCTACGATTTGTTGCTTTAAACCATTATACAAAATCAAACGATATAAAAGTAATTTGCAATTTGTCTTGCGTTTTTTTTTCTCATAGCAAGACAAACTGTACAATTTGGAAAATACATCATCAACTACGACAATCTTGGAGTACATTAAAGTTGTTAATTAAAAAATACACAAGTACATCATATATATATATATATATATAAAGATTACAAAACACACCAGCGCAGAATTACCATATTTGATGATGAGCTATGATTTGTTGCTTTAAACCATTATACAAAATCAAACTGTATAAAAGTAATTTGCAATTTGTTTTGCGTTTTTTTTTATAGCAAGATAAACTGTAGAATTTGGAAAATACATCATCAACTACGACAATCTTGGAGGACATTAAAGTTGTTAATTAAAAAATAAACAATTACATCATTTACATATAACAATTACAAAACACACCAGCGCAGAATTACCATATTTGATGATGAGCTACGATTTGTGGCTTTAAACCACTATACAAAATCAAACTATACAAAAGCAATTTGCAATTTGTCTTGCGTTTTTTTATAGCAAGACAAACTGTAGAATTTGGAAAATACATTATCAACTACGACAATCTTGGTCGACATTAAAGTTGTTAATTAAAAAATACACAAGTACATCATATAAATATAACGACTACAAAACACACCAGCGCAGAATTACCATATTTGATGATGAGCTATGATCTGTGGCTCTAAACCACTATATAAAATCAAACTGTATAAAAGAAATTTGCAATTTGTCTTGCGTTTTTTTTATAGCAAGACAAACTGTAGAATTTGGAAAATACATCATCAACTACGACAATCTTGGAGGACATTAAAGTTGTTAATTAAAAAGTACACAGGTAGATCATATAAATATATCGTGTTCAAAACACACCAGCGCAGAATTATCATAGTTGATGATGAGCTACGATTTGTTGCTTTAAACTATTATAAAAAATCAAACTGTATAAAAGTAATTTGCAATTTGTCTTGCGTTTTTTTATAGCAAGACAAACTGTAGAATTTGGAAAATACTTCATCAACTACGACAATCTTGGACGACATTAAAGTTGTTAATTAAAAAGTTCACAGGCACATCATATAAATATATCGTGTACAAAACACACCAGCGCAGAATTATCATATTTGATGATGAGCTACGATTTGTTGCTTTAAACTATTATACAAAATCAAAGTGTATAAATGTAATTTTCAATTTGTCTTGCGTTTTTTTTTATAGCAAGACAAACTGTAGAATTTGGAAAATACATCATCAACTACGACAATCTTGGACGACATTAAAGTTGTTAATTAAAAAATACACAAGTACATCATATAAATATAACGACTACAAATCACACCAGCGCAGAATTACCATATTTGATGATGAGCTACGATTTGTGGCTTTAAACCACTATACAAAATCAAACTATATAAAAGCAATTTGCAATTTGCCTTGCGTTCTTTTTTTATAGCAAGACAAACTGTAGAATTTGGAAAATACATCATCAACGACGACAATCTTGGACGACATTAAAGTTGTTAATTAAAAAATACCCAAGTACATCATATAAATATAACGACTACAAATCACACCAGCGCAGAATTACCATATTTCATGATGAGCTACGATTTGTTGCTTTAAAACATTATACAAAATCAAACTGTATAAAAGTAATTTGCAATTTGTCTTGCGTTTTTTTTTTCATAGCAAGACAAACTGTAGAATTTGGAAAATACATCATCAACTACGACAATCTTGGAGGACATTAAAGTTGTTAATTAAAAAATACACAAGTACATGTTATAAATATAACGATTACAAAAGACACCAGTGCAGAATTACCATATTTGATGATGAGCTATGATTTGTGGGTTTAAACCACTATACAAAATCAAACTATATAAGTGTAATTTGCAATTTGTCGTGCGTTTTTTTTTTCATAGCAAGACAAACTGTAGAATTTGGAAAATACATCATCAACGACGACAATCTTGGACGACATTAAAGTTGATAATTAAAAAATACACAAGTACATCATATAAATATATCGTGTACAAAACACACCAGCGCAGAATTACTATATTTGATGATGAGCTACGATTTGTGGCTTTAAACCACTATACAAAATCAAACTATATAAAAGCAATTTGCAATTTGCCTTGCGTTTTTTTATAGCAAGACAGACTGTAGAATTTGGAAAATACATCATCAACTACGACAATCTTGGACGACATTAAAGTTGTTAATTAAAAAATACACAAGCACATCATATAAATATAACGACTACAAAACACACCAGCGCAGAATTACCATAATTGATGATGAGCTACGATTTGTTGCTTTAAACCACTATACAAAATCAAACTATATAAAAGCAATTTGCAATTTGTCGTGCGTTTTTTTTATAGCAAGACAAACTGTAGAATTTGTAAAATACATCATCAACTACGACAATCTTGGAGGACATTAAAGTTGTTAATTAAAAAATACACAAGTACATCATATAAATATAACGACTACAAAACACACCAGCGCAGAATTACCATATTTGATGATGAGCTATGATCTGTGGCTTTAAACCACTATATAAAATCAAACTGTATAAAAGAAATTTGCAATTTGTCTTGCGTTTTTTTTTTTATAGCAAAACAAACTGTAGAATTTGGAAAATACATCATCAACTACGACAATCTTGGAGGACATTAAAGTTGTTAATTAAAAAGTTCACAGGCACATCATATAAATATATCGTGTACAAAACACACCAGCGCAGAATTATCATATTTGATGATGAGCTACGATTTGTTGCTTTAAACTATTATACAAAATCAAAGTGTATAAATGTAATTTGCAATTTGTCTTGCGTTTTTTTTATAGCAAAACAAACTGTAGAATTTGGAACATACATCATCAACTACGACAATCTTGGACGACATTAAAGTTGTTAATTAAAAAATACACAAGTACAACATATAAATATAACGACTACAAATCACACCAGCGCAGAATTACCATATCTGATGATGAGCTACGATTTGTGGCTTTAAACCACTATACAAAATCAAACTATATAAAAGCAATTTGCAATTTGCCTTGCGTTCTTTTTTTATAGCAAGACAAACTGTAGAATTTGGAAAATACATCATCAACGACGACAATCTTGGACGACATTAAAGTTGTTAATTAAAAAATACCCAAGTACATCATATAAATATAACGACTACAAATCACACCAGCGCAGAATTACCATATTTGATGATGAGCTACGATTTGTTGCTTTAAAACATTATACAAAATCAAACTGTATAAAAGTAATTTGCAATTTGTCTTGCGTTTTTTTTTTCATAGCAAGACAAACTGTAGAATTTGGAAAATACATCATCAACTACGACAATCTTGGAGGACATTAAAGTTGTTAATTAAAAAATACACAAGTACATGTTATAAATATAACGATTACAAAAGACACCAGTGCAGAATTACCATATTTGATGATCAGCTATGATTTGTGGGTTTAAACCACTATACAAAATCAAACTATATAAGTGTAATTTGCAATTTGTCGTGCGTTTTTTTTTTTTTTTTTCATAGCAAGACAAACTGTAGAATTTGGAAAATACATCATCAACGACGACAATCTTGGACGACATTAAAGTTGAAAATTAAAAAATACACAAGTACATCATATAAATATATCGTGTACAAAACACACCAGCGCAGAATTACTATATTTGATGATGAGCTACGATTTGTGGCTTTAAACCACTATACAAAATCAAACTATATAAAAGCAATTTGCAATTTGCCTTGCGTTTTTTTATAGCAAGACAGACTGTAGAATTTGGAAAATACATCATCAACTACGACAATCTTGGACGACATTAAAGTTGTTAATTAAAAAATACACAAGCACATCATATAAATATAACGACTACAAAACACACCAGCGCAGAATTACCATATTTGATGATGAGCTACGATTTGTTGCTTTAAATCATTATACAAAATCAAACTGTATAAAAGTAATTTGCAATTTGTTTTGCGTTTTTTTTTATAGCAAGATAAACTGTAGAATTTGGAAAATACATCATCAACTACGACAATCTTGGAGGACATGAAAGTTGTTAATTAAAAAATAAACAAGTACATCATTTACATATAACAATTACAAAACACACCAGCGCAGAATTACCATATTTGATGATGAGCTACGATTTGTGTCTTTAAACCACTATACATAATCAAACTATACAAAAGCAATTTGCAATTTGTCTTGCGTTTTTTTATAGCAAGACAAACGTAGAATTTGGAAAATACATTATCAACTACGACAATCTTGGTCGACATTAAAGTTGTTAAACACACAAGTACATCATATAAATATAACGACTACAAAACACACCAGCGCAGAATTACCATATTTGATGATGAGCTATGATCTGTGGCTTTAAACCACTATATAAAATCAAACTGTATAAAAGAAATTTGCAATTTGTCTTGCGTTTTTTTTTATAGCAAGACAAACTGTAGAATTTGGAAAATACATCATCAACTACGACAATCTTGGAGGACATTAAAGTTGTTAATTAAAAAGTACACAGGTACATCATATAAATATATCGTGTACAAAACACACCAGCGCAGAATTATCATAGCTGATGATGAGCTACGATTTGTTGCTTTAAACTATTATACAAAATCAAACTGTATAAAAGTAATTTGCAATTTGTCTTGCGTTTTTTTTATAGCAAGACAAACTGTAGAATTTGGAAAATACATCATCAACTACGACAATCTTGGACGATATTAAAGTTGTTAATTAAAAAATACACAAGCACATCATATAAATATAACGACTACAAAACACACCAGCGCAGAATTAACATATTTGATGATGAGCAACGATTTGTTGCTTAAAACTATTATACAAAATCAAACTGTATAAAAGAAATTTGTAATTTGTCTTGCGTTTTTTTTTATAGCACGACAAACTGAAGAATTTGGAAAATACATCATCAACTACGACAATCTTGGAGGACATTAAAGTTGTTAATTAAAAAATACACAACTACATCATATAAATATAACGATTACAAAACACACCAGCGCAGAATTACCTTATTTGATGATGAACTACGATTTGTTGCTTTAAACCATTATACAAAGCCAAACTGTATAAAAGTAACTTGCAATTTGTCTTGCGTTTTTTTTTATAGCAAGATAAACTGTAGAATTTGGAAAATACATCATCAACTACGACAATCTTGGTCGACATTAATGTTGTTAATTAAAAAATACACAAGTACATCATATAAATATAACGACTACAAAACACACCAGCGCAGAATTACCATATTTGATGATGAGCTATGATCTGTGGCTTTAAACCACTATATAAAATCAAACTGTATAAAAGAAATTTGCAATTTGTCTTGCGTTTTTTTATAGCAATACAAACTGTAGAATTTGGAAAATACATCATCAACTATGACAATCTTGGAGGACATTAAAGTTGTTAATTAAAAAGTACACAGGCACATCATATAAATATATCGTGTACAAAATACACCAGCGCAGAATTATCATATTTGATGATGAGCTACGATTTGTTGCTTTAAACTATTATACAAAATCAAAGTGTATAAATGTAATTTGCAATTTGTCTTGCGTTTTTTTTTATAGCAGGACAAACTGTAGAATTTGGAAAATACATCATCAACTACGACAATCTTGGACGACATTAAAGTTGTTAATTAAAAAATACACAAGTACATCATATAAATATAACGACTACAAATCACATCAGCGCAGAATTACCATATTTGATGATGAGCTACGATTTGTGGCTTTAAACCACTATACAAAATCAAACTATATATAAGAAATTTGTAATTTGTCTTGCGTTTTTTTTTTATAGCAAGATAAACTGTAGAATTTGGAAAATACATCATCAACTACGACAATCTTGGAGGACATTAAAGTTGTTAATTAAAAAATACACAACTACATCATATAAATATAACGATTACAAAACACACCAGCGCAGAATTACCTTATTTGATGATGAACTACGATTTGTTGCTTTAAACCATTATACAAAACCAAACTGTATAAAAGTAATTTGCAATTTGTCTTGCGTTTCTTTTTTATATCTAGATAAACTGTAGAATTTGGAAAATACATCATCAAATACGACAATCTTGGTCGACATTAAAGTTGTTAATTAAAAAATACACAAGTACATCATATAAATATAACGACTACAAAACACACCAGCGCAGAATTACCATATTTGATGATGAGCTATGATCTGTGGCTTTAAACCACTATATAAAATCAAACTGTATAAAAGAAATTTGCAATTTGTCTTGCGTTTCTTTTTATAGCAAGACAAACTGTAGAATTTGGAAAATACATCATCAACGACGACAATCTTGGACGACATTAAAGTTGTTAATTAAAAAATACCCAAGTACATCATATAAATATAACGACTACAAATCACACCAGCGCAGAATTACCATATTTGATGATGAGCTACGATTTGTTGCTTTAAAACATTATACAAAATCAAACTGTATAAAAGTAATTTGCAATTTGTCTTGCGTTTTTTTTTTCATAGCAAGACAAACTGTAGAATTTGGAAAATACATCATCAACTACGACAATCTTGGAGGACATTAAAGTTGTTAATTAAAAAATACACAAGTACATGTTATAAATATAACGATTACAAAAGACACCAGTGCAGAATTACCATATTTGATGATCAGCTATGATTTGTGGGTTTAAACCACTATACAAAATCAAACTATATAAGTGTAATTTGCAATTTGTCGTGCGTTTTTTTTTTTTTTTTCATAGCAAGACAAACTGTAGAATTTGGAAAATACATCATCAACGACGACAATCTTGGACGACATTAAAGTTGAAAATAAAAAAATACACAAGTACATCATATAAATATATCGTGTACAAAACACACCAGCGCAGAATTAC
This sequence comes from Aphodius granarius, assembly GCA_963971325.1. Classification (NCBI taxonomy): domain Eukaryota; kingdom Metazoa; phylum Arthropoda; class Insecta; order Coleoptera; family Scarabaeidae; genus Aphodius; species Aphodius granarius. The sequence continues at coordinate 9,725,487 of OZ020225.1, forward strand.
TATATTTGATGATGAGCTACGATTTGTGGCTTTAAACCACTATACAAAATCAAACTATATAAAAGCAATTTGCAATTTGCCTTGCGTTTTTTTATAGCAAGACAGACTGTAGAATTTGGAAAATACATCATCAACTACGACAATCTTGGACGACATTAAAGTTGTTAATTAAAAAATACACAAGCACATCATATAAATATAACGACTACAAAACACACCAGCGCAGAATTACCATAATTGATGATGAGCTACGATTTGTTGCTTTAAACCACTATACAAAATCAAACTATATAAAAGCAATTTGCAATTTGTCGTGCGTTTTTTTTATAGCAAGACAAACTGTAGAATTTGTAAAATACATCATCAACTACGACAATCTTGGAGGACATTAAAGTTGTTAATTAAAAAATACACAAGTACAACATATATATATATATATATATATATAAAGATTACAAAACACACCAGCGCAGAATTACCATATTTGATGATGAGCTACGATTTGTTGCTTTAAATCATTATACAAAATCAAACTGTATAAAAGTAATTTGCAATTTGTTTTGCGTTTTTTTTTATAGCAAGATAAACTGTAGAATTTGGAAAATACATCATCAACTACGACAATCTTGGAGGACATGAAAGTTGTTAATTAAAAAATAAACAAGTACATCATTTACATATAACAATTACAAAACACACCAGCGCAGAATTACCATATTTGATGATGAGCTACGATTTGTGTCTTTAAACCACTATACATAATCAAACTATACAAAAGCAATTTGCAATTTGTCTTGCGTTTTTTTATAGCAAGACAAACGTAGAATTTGGAAAATACATTATCAACTACGACAATCTTGGTCGACATTAAAGTTGTTAAACACACAAGTACATCATATAAATATAACGACTACAAAACACACCAGCGCAGAATTACCATATTTGATGATGAGCTATGATCTGTGGCTTTAAACCACTATATAAAATCAAACTGTATAAAAGAAATTTGCAATTTGTCTTGCGTTTTTTTTTATAGCAAGACAAACTGTAGAATTTGGAAAATACATCATCAACTACGACAATCTTGGAGGACATTAAAGTTGTTAATTAAAAAGTACACAGGTACATCATATAAATATATCGTGTACAAAACACACCAGCGCAGAATTATCATAGCTGATGATGAGCTACGATTTGTTGCTTTAAACTATTATACAAAATCAAACTGTATAAAAGTAATTTGCAATTTGTCTTGCGTTTTTTTTATAGCAAGACAAACTGTAGAATTTGGAAAATACATCATCAACTACGACAATCTTGGACGATATTAAAGTTGTTAATTAAAAAATACACAAGCACATCATATAAATATAACGACTACAAAACACACCAGCGCAGAATTACCATATTTGATGATGAGCAACGATTTGTTGCTTAAAACTATTATACAAAATCAAACTGTATAAAAGAAATTTGTAATTTGTCTTGCGTTTTTTTTTATAGCACGACAAACTGAAGAATTTGGAAAATACATCATCAACTACGACAATCTTGGAGGACATTAAAGTTGTTAATTAAAAAATACACAACTACATCATATAAATATAACGATTACAAAACACACCAGCGCAGAATTACCTTATTTGATGATGAACTACGATTTGTTGCTTTAAACCATTATACAAAGCCAAACTGTATAAAAGTAACTTGCAATTTGTCTTGCGTTTTTTTTATAGCAAGATAAACTGTAGAATTTGGAAAATACATCATCAACTACGACAATCTTGGTCGACATTAATGTTGTTAATTAAAAAATACACAAGTACATCATATAAATATAACGACTACAAAACACACCAGCGCAGAATTACCATATTTGATGATGAGCTATGATCTGTGGCTTTAAACCACTATATAAAATCAAACTGTATAAAAGAAATTTGCAATTTGTCTTGCGTTTTTTTATAGCAATACAAACTGTAGAATTTGGAAAATACATCATCAACTATGACAATCTTGGAGGACATTAAAGTTGTTAATTAAAAAGTACACAGGCACATCATATAAATATATCGTGTACAAAATACACCAGCGCAGAATTATCATATTTGATGATGAGCTACGATTTGTTGCTTTAAACTATTATACAAAATCAAAGTGTATAAATGTAATTTGCAATTTGTCTTGCGTTTTTTTTTATAGCAGGACAAACTGTAGAATTTGGAAAATACATCATCAACTACGACAATCTTGGACGACATTAAAGTTGTTAATTAAAAAATACACAAGTACATCATATAAATATAACGACTACAAATCACATCAGCGCAGAATTACCATATTTGATGATGAGCTACGATTTGTGGCTTTAAACCACTATACAAAATCAAACTATATAAAAGAAATTTGTAATTTGTCTTGCGTTTTTTTTTTATAGCAAGATAAACTGTAGAATTTGGAAAATACATCATCAACTACGACAATCTTGGAGGACATTAAAGTTGTTAATTAAAAAATACACAACTACATCATATAAATATAACGATTACAAAACACACCAGCGCAGAATTACCTTATTTGATGATGAACTACGATTTGTTGCTTTAAACCATTATACAAAACCAAACTGTATAAAAGTAATTTGCAATTTGTCTTGCGTTTCTTTTTTATATCTAGATAAACTGTAGAATTTGGAAAATACATCATCAACTACGACAATCTTGGTCGACATTAAAGTTGTTAATTAAAAAATACACAAGTACATCATATAAATATAACGACTACAAAACACACCAGCGCAGAATTACCATATTTGATGATGAGCTATGATCTGTGGCTTTAAACCACTATATAAAATCAAACTGTATAAAAGAAATTTGCAATTTGTCTTGCGTTTCTTTTTATAGCAAGACAAACTGTAGAATTTGGAAAATACATCATCAACTACGACAATCTTGGAGGACATTAAAGTTGTTAATTAAAAAGTACACAGTACAAAACACACCAGCGCAGAATTATCATAGTTGATGATGAGCTACGATTTGTTGCTTTAAACTATTATACAAAATCAAACTGTATAAAAGTAATTTGCAATTTGTCTTGCGTTTTTTTATAGCAAGACAAACTGTAGAATTTGGAAAATACATCATCAACTACGACAATCTTGGACGACATTAAAGTTGTTAATTAAAAAATACACAAGCACATCATATAAATATAACGACTACAAAACACACCAGCGCAGAATTATCATATTTGATGATGAGCTACGATTTGTTCCTTTAAACAATTGTACAAAATCAAACTGTATAAAAGTAATTTGCAATTTGTCTTGCGTTTTTTTTATAGCAAGACAAACTGTAGAATTTGGAAAATACATCATCAACGACGACAATCTTGGACGACATTAAAGTTGTTAATTAAAAAATACACAAGTACATCATATAAATATAACGACTACAAAACACACCAGCGCAGAATTACCATATTTGATGATGAGCTACGATTTGTTGCTTAAAACTATTATACAAAATCAAACTGTATAAAAGAAATTTGTAATTTGTCTTGCGTTTTTTTTATAGCAAGACAAACTGTAGAATTTGGAAAATACATCATCAACTACGACAATCTTGGAGGACATTAAAGTTGTTAATTAAAAAATACACAACTACATCATATAAATATAACGATTACAAAACACACCAGCGCAGAATTACCTTATTTGATGATGAACTACGATTTGTTGCTTTAAACCATTATACAAAACCAAACTGTATAAAAGTAACTTGCAATTTGTCTTGCGTTTCTTTTTATAGCTACATAAACTGTAGAATTTGGAAAATACATCATCAACTACGACAATCTTGGTCGACATTAAAGTTGTTAATTAAAAAATACACAAGGACATCATATAAATATAACGACAACAAAACACACCAGCGCAGAATTACCATATTTGATGATGAGCTATGATCTGTGGCTTTAAACCACTATATAAAGTCAAACTGTATAAAAGAAATTTGCAATTTGTCTTGCGTTTTTTTATAGCAAGACAAACTGTAGAATTTGGAAAATACATCATGAACTACGACAATCTTGGACGACATTAAAGTTGTTAATTAAAAAATACACAAGCACATCATATAAATATAACGACTACAAAACACACCAGCGCAGAATTATCATATTTGATGATGAGCTACGATTTGTTCCTTTAAACTATTATACAAAATCAAACTGTATAAAAGTAATTTGCAATTTGTCTTGCGTTTTTTTTATAGCAAGACAAACTGTAGAATTTGGAAAATACATCATCAACGACGACAATCTTGGACGACATTAAAGTTGTTAATTAAAAAATACACAAGTACATCATATAAATATAACGACTACAAAACACACCAGCGCAGAATTACCATATTTGATGATGAGCTACGATTTGTTGCTTAAAACTATTATACAAAATCAAACTGTATAAAAGAAATTTGTAATTTGTCTTGCGTTTTTTTTATAGCAAGACAAACTGTAGAATTTGGAAAATACATCATCAACTACGACAATCTTGGAGGACATTAAAGTTGTTAATTAAAAAATACACAACTACATCATATAAATATAACGATTACAAAACACACCAGCGCAGAATTACATTATTTGATGATGAACTACGATTTGTTGCTTTAAACCATTATACAAAACCAAACTGTATAAAAGTAACTTGCAATTTGTCTTGCGTTTCTTTTTATAGCTACATAAACTGTAGAATTTGGAAAATACATCATCAACTACGACAATCTTGGTCGACATTAAAGTTGTTAATTAAAAAATACACAAGGACATCATATAAATATAACGACTACAAAACACACCAGCGCAGAATTACCATATTTGATGATGAGCTATGATCTGTGGCTTTAAACCACTATATAAAGTCAAACTGTATAAAAGAAATTTGCAATTTGTCTTGCGTTTTTTTATAGCAAGACAAACTGTAGAATTTGGAAAATACATCATGAACTACGACAATCTTGGACGACATTAAAGTTGTTAATTAAAAAATACACAAGCACATCATATAAATATAACGACTACAAAACACACCAGCGCAGAATTATCATATTTGATGATGAGCTACGATTTGTTCCTTTAAACTATTATACAAAATCAAACTGTATAAAAGTAATTTGCAATTTGTCTTGCGTTTTTTTTATAGCAAGACAAACTGTAGAATTTGGAAAATACATCATCAACGACGACAATCTTGGACGACATTAAAGTTGTTAATTAAAAAATACACAAGTACATCATATAAATATAACGACTACAAAACACACCAGCGCAGAATTACCATATTTGATGATGAGCTATGATCTGTGGCTTTAAACCACTATATAAAATCAAACTGTATAAAAGAAATTTGCAATTTGTCTTGCGTTTTTTTTTATAGCAAGACAAACTGTAGAATTTGGAAAATACATAATCAACTACGACAATCTTGGAGGACATTAAAGTTGTTAATTAAAAAGTACACAGGTACATCATATAAATATATCGTGTACAAAACACACCAGCGCAGAATTATCATAGTTGATGATGAGCTACGATTTGTTGCTTTAAACTATTATACAAAATCAAACTGTATAAAAGTAATTTGCAATTTGTCTTGCGTTTTTTTTATAGCAAGACAAACTGTAGAATTTGGAAAATACATCATCAACTACGACAATCTTGGACGACATTAAAGTTGTTAATTAAAAAATACACAAGCACATCATATAAATATAACGACTACAAAACGCACCAGCGCAGAATTATCATATTTGATGATGAGCTACGATTTGTTCCTTTAAACTATTATACAAAATCAAACTGTATAAAAGTAATTTGCAATTTGTCTTCCTTTTTTTTTTATAGCAAGACAAACTGTAGAATTTGGAAAATACATCATCAACGACGACAATCTTGGACGACATTAAAGTTGTTAATTAAAAAATACACAAGTACATCATATAAATATAACGACTACAAAACACACCAGCGCAGAATTACCATATTTGATGATGAGCTACGATTTGTTGCTCAAAACTATTATACAAAATCAAACTGTATAAAAGAAATTTGTAATTTGTCTTGCGTTTTTTTATAGCAAGACAAACTGTAGAATTTGGAAAATTCATCATCAACTACGACAATCTTGGAGGACATTAAAGTTGTTAATTAAAAAATACACAACTACATCATATAAATATAACGATTACAAAACACACCAGCGCAGAATTACCTTATTTGATGATGAGCTACGATTTGTTGCTTTAAACTATTATACAAAATCAAACTGTATAAAAGTAATTTGCAATTTGTCTTGCGTTTTTTTTATAGCAAGACAAACTGTAGAATTTGGAAAATACATCATCAACTACGACAATCTTGGACGACATTAAAGTTGTTAATTAAAAAATTCACAAGCACATCATATAAATATAACGACTACAAAACGCACCAGCGCAGAATTATCATATTTGATGATGAGCTACGATTTGTTCCTTTAAACTATTATACAAAATCAAACTGTATAAAAGTAATTTGCAATTTGTCTTCCTTTTTTTTTATAGCAAGACAAACTGTAGAATTTGGAAAATACATCATCAACGACGACAATCTTGGACGACATTAAAGTTGTTAATTAAAAAATACACAAGTACATCATATAAATATAACGACTACAAAACACACCAGCGCAGAATTACCATATTTGATGATGAGCAACGATTTGTTGCTTAAAACTATTATACAAAATCAAACTGTATAAAAGAAATTTGTAATTTGTCTTGCGTTTTTTTTTATAGCAAGACAAACTGTAGAATTTGGAAAATTCATCATCAACTACGACAATCTTGGAGGACATTAAAGTTGTTAATTAAAAAATACACAACTACATCATATAAATATAACGATTACAAAACACACCAGCGCAGAATTACCTTATTTGATGGTGAACTACGATTTGTTGCTTTAAACCATTATACAAAACCAAACTGTATAAAAGTAATTTGCAATTTGTCTTGCGTTTCCTTTTATAGCTACATAAACTGTAGAATTTGGAAAATACATCATCAACTACGACAATCTTGGTCGACATTAAAGTTGTTAATTAAAAAATACACAAGTACATCATATAAATATAACGACTACAAAACACACCAGCGCAGAATTACCATATTTGATGATGAGCTATGATCTGTGGCTTTAAACCACTATATAAAATCAAACTGTATAAAAGAAATTTGCAATTTGTCTTGCGTTTTTTTTATAGCAAGACAAACTGTAGAATTTGGAAAATACATCATCAACTACGACAATCTTGGACGACATTAAAGTTGTTAATTAAAAAATACACAAGCACATCATATAAATATAACGACTACAAAACACACCAACGCAGAATTATCATATTTGATGATGAGCTACGATTTGTTCTTTTAAACTATTATACAAAATCAAACTGTATAAAAGTAATTTGCAATTTGTCTTGCGTTTTTTTTTATAGCAAGACAAACTGTAGAATTTGGAAAATACATCATCAACGACGACAATCTTGGACGACATTAAAGTTGTTAATTAAAAAATACACAAGTACATCATATAAATATAACGACTACAAAACACACCAGCGCAGAATTACCATATTTGATGATGAGCTACGATTTGTTGCTTAAAACTATTATACAAAATCAAACTGTATAAAAGAAATTTGTAATTTGTCTTGCGTTTTTTTTATAGCAAGACAAACTGTAGAATTTGGAAAATACATCATCAACTACGACAATCTTGGACGACATTAAAGTTGTTAATTAAAAAATACACAAGCACATCATATAAATATAACGACTACAATACACACCAGCGCAGAATTATCATATTTGGTGATGAGCTACGATTTGTTCCTTTAAACTATTATACAAAATCAAACTGTATAAAAGTAATTTGCAATTTGTCTTGCGTTTTTTTTATAGCAAGACAAACTGTAGAATTTGGAAAATACATCATCAACGACGACAATCTTGGACGACATTAAAGTTGTTAATTAAAAAATACACAAGTACATCATATAAATATAACGACTACAAAACACACCAGCGCAGAATTACCATATTTGATGATGCGCTACGATTTGTTGCTTAAAACTTTTATACAAAATCAAACTGCATAAAAGTAATTTGCAATTTGTCTTGCGTTTCTTTTTATAGCTACATAAACTGTAGAATTTGGAAAATACATCATCAACTACGACAATCTTGGTCGACATTAAAGTTGTTAATTAAAAAATACACAAGTACATCATATAAATATAACGACTACAAAACACACCAGCGCAGAATTACCATATTTGATGATGAGCTATGATCTGTGGCTTTAAACCACTATATAAAATCAAACTGTATAAAAGAAATTTGCAATTTGTCTTGCGTTTTTCTTATAGCAAGACAAGCTGTAGAATTTGGAAAATACATCATCAACTACGACAATCTTGGACGACATTAAAGTTGTTAATTAAAAAATACACAAGCACATCATATAAATATAACGACTACAAAACACACCAGCGCAGAATTATCATATTTGATGATGAGCTACGATTTGTTCCTTTAAACTATTATACAAAATCAAACTGTATAAAAGTAATTTGCAATTTGTCTTGCGTTTTTTTTTTATAGCAAGACAAACTGTAGAATTTGGAAAATACATCATCAACGACGACAATCTTGGACGACATTAAAGTTGTTAATTAAAAAATACACAAGTACATCATATAAATATAACGACTACAAAACACAGCAGCGCAGAATTACCATATTTGATGATGAGCTACGATTTGTTGCTTAAAACTATTATACAAAATCAAACTGTATAAAAGAAATTTGTAATTTGTCTTGCGTTTTTTTTTATAGCAAGACAAACTGTAGAATTTGGAAAATACATCATCAACTACGACAATCTTGGACGACATTAAAGTTGTTAATTAAAAAATACACAAGCACATCATATAAATATAACGACTACAATACACACCAGCGCAGAATTATCATATTTGATGATGAGCTACGATTTGTTCCTTTAAACTATTATACAAAATCAAACTGTATAAAAGTAATTTGCAATTTGTCTTGCGTTTTTTTTATAGCAAGACAAACTGTAGAATTTGGAAAATACATCATCAACGACGACAATCTTGGACGACATTAAAGTTGTTAATTAAAAAATACACAAGTACATCATATAAATATAACGACTACAAAACACACCAGCGCGGAATTACCATATTTGATGATGAGGTACGATTTGTTGCTTAAAACTATTATACAAAATCAAACTGTATAAAAGAAATTTGTAATTTGTCTTGCGTTTTTTTTTTATAGCAAGACAAACTGTAGAATTTGGAAAATACATCATCAACTACGACAATCTTGGAGGACATTAAAGTTGTTAATTAAAAAATACACAACTACATCATATAAATATAACGATTACAAAACACACCAGCGCAGAATTACCTTATTTGATGATGAACTACGATTTGTTGCTTTAAACCATTATACAAAACCAAACTGTATAAAAGTAATTTGCAATTTGTCTTGCGTTTTTTTTTATAGCTAGATAAACTGTAGAATTTGGAAAATACATCATCAACTACGACAATCTTGGTCGACATTAAAGTTGTTAATTAAAAAATACACAAGTACATCATATAAATATAACGACTACAAAACACACCAGCGCAGAATTACCATATCTGATGATGAGCTATGATCTGTGGCTTTAAACCACTATATAAAATCAAACTGTATAAAAGAAATTTGCAATTTGTCTTGCGTTGTTTTTTATAGCAAGACAAACTGTAGAATTTGGAAAATACATCATCAACTACGACAATCTTGGAGGACATTAAAGTTGTTAATTAAAAAGTACACAGGTACATCATATAAATATATCGGGTACAAAACACACCAACGTAGAATTATCATAGTTGATGATGAGCTACGATTTGTTGCTTTAAACTATTATACAAAATCAAACTGTATAAAAGTAATTTGCAATTTGTCTTGCGTTTTTTTTATAGCAAGACAAACTGTAGAATTTGGAAAATACATCATCAACGACGACAATCTTGGACGACATTAAAGTTGTTAATTAAAAAATACACAAGTACATCATATAAATATAACGACTACAAAACACACCAGCGCAGAATTATCATATTTGATGATGAGCTACGATTTGTTCTTTTAAACTATTATACAAAATCAAACTGTATAAAAGTAATTTGCAATTTGTCTTGCGTTTTTTTTTTATAGCAAGACAAACTGTAGAATTTGGAAAATACATCATCAACGACGACAATCTTGGACGACATTAAAGTTGTTAATTAAAAAATACACAAGTACATCATATAAATATAACGACTACAAAACACACCAGCGCAGAATTACCATATTTGATGATGAGCTACGATTTGTTGCTTAAAACTATTATACAAAATCAAACTGTATAAAAGAAATTTGTAATTTGTCTTGCGTTTTTTTTTATAGCAAGACAAACTGTAGAATTTGGAAAATACATCATCAACTACGACAATCTTGGACGACATTAAAGTTGTTAATTAAAAAATACACAAGCACATCATATAAATATAACGACTACAATCAACACCAGCGCAGAATTATCATATTTGATGATGAGCTACGATTTGTTCCTTTAAACTATTATACAAAATCAAACTGTATAAAAGTAATTTGCAATTTGTCTTGCGTTTTTTTATAGCAAGACAAACTGTAGAATTTGGAAAATACATCATCAACGACGACAATCTTGGACGACATTAAAGTTGTTAATTAAAAAATACACAAGTACATCATATAAATATAACGACTACAAAACACACCAGCGCAGAATTACCATATTTGATGATGAGCTACGATTTGTTGCTTAAAACTATTATACAAAATCAAACTGCATAAAAGTAATTTGCAATTTGTCTTGCGTTTCTTTTTATAGCTACATAAACTGTAGAATTTGGAAAATACATCATCAACTACGACAATCTTGGTCGACATTAAAGTTGTTAATTAAAAAATACACAAGTACATCATATAAATATAACGACTACAAAACACAGCAGCGCAGAATTACCATATTTGATGATGAGCTACGATTTGTTGCTTAAAACTATTATACAAAATCAAACTGTATAAAAGAAATTTGTAATTTGTCTTGCGTTTTTTTTTTATAGCAAGACAAACTGTAGAATTTGGAAAATACATCATCAACTACGACAATCTTGGAGGACATTAAAGTTGTTAATTAAAAAATACACAACTACATCATATAAATATAACGATTACAAAACACACCAGCGCAGAATTACCGTATTTGATGATGAACTACGATTTGTTGCTTTAAACCATTATACAAAACCAAACTGTATAAAAGTAATTTGCAATTTGTCTTGCGTTTTTTTTATAGCTAGATAAACTGTAGAATTTGGAAAATACATCATCAACTACGACAATCTTGGTCGACATTAAAGTTGTTAATTAAAAAATACACAAGTTCATCATATAAATATAACGACTACAAAACACACCAGCGCAGAATTACCATATCTGATGATGAGCTATGATCTGTGGCTTTAAACCACTATATAAAATCAAACTGTATAAAAGAAATTTGCAATTTGTCTTGCGTTGTTTTTTATAGCAAGACAAACTGTAGAATTTGGAAAATACATCATCAACTACGACAATCTTGGAGGACATTAAAGTTGTTAATTAAAAAGTCCACAGGTACATCATATAAATATATCGTGTACAAAACACACCAACGTAGAATTATCATAGTTGATGATGAGCTACGATTTGTTGCTTTAAACTATTATACAAAATCAAACTGTATAAAAGTAATTTGCAATTTGTCTTGCGTTTTTTTTATAGCAAGACAAACTGTAGAATTTGGAAAATACATCATCAACGACGACAATCTTGGACGACATTAAAGTTGTTAATTAAAAAATACACAAGTACATCATATAAATATAACGACTACAAAACACACCAGCGCAGAATTACCATATTTGATGATGAGCTACGATTTGTTCCTTTAAACTATTATACAAAATCAAACTGTATAAAAGTAATTTGCAATTTGTCTTGCGTTTTTTTTATAGCAAGACAAACTGTAGAATTTGGAAAATACATCATCAACGACGACAATCTTGGACGACATTAAAGTTGTTAATTAAAAAATACACAAGTACATCATATAAATATAACGACTACAAAACACACCAGCGCAGAATTACCATATTTGATGATGAGCTACGATTTGTTGCTTAAAACTATTATACAAAATCAAACTGTATAAAAGAAACTTGTAATTTGTCTTGCGTTTTTTTTATAGCAAGACAAACTGCAGAATTTGGAAAATACATCATCAACTACGACAATCTTGGAGGACATTAAAGTTGTTAATTAAAAAATACACAACTACATCATATAAATATAACGATTACAAAACACACCAACGTAGAATTATCATAGTTGATGATGAGCTACGATTTGTTGCTTTAAACTATTATACAAAATCAAACTGTATAAAAGTAATTTGCAATTTGTCTTGCGTTTTTTTTATAGCAAGACAAACTGTAGAATTTGGAAAATACATCATCAACGACGACAATCTTGGACGATATTAAAGTTGTTAATTAAAAAATACACAAGAACATCATATAAATATAACGACTACAAAACACACCAGCGCAGAATTACCATATTTGATGATGAGCTACGATTTGTTCCTTTAAACTATTATACAAAATCAAACTGTATAAAAGTAATTTGCAATTTGTCTTGCGTTTTTTTTATAGCAAGACAAACTGTAGAATTTGGAAAATACATCATCAACGACGACAATCTTGGACGACACTAAAGTTGTTAATTAAAAAATACACAAGTACATCATATAAATATAACGACTACAAAACACACCAGCGCAGAATTACCATATTTGATGATGAGCTACGATTTGTTGCTTAAAACTATTATACAAAATCAAACTGTATAAAAGAAACTTGTAATTTATCTTGCGTTTTTTTTTATAGCCTGACAAACTGCAGAATTTGGAAAATACATCATCAACTTCGACAGTCTTGGAGGACATTAAAGTTGTTAATTAAAAAATACACAACTACATCATATAAATATGACGATTACAAAACACACCAGCGCAGAATTACCCTATTTGATGATGAACTACGATTTGTTGCTTTAAACCATTATACAAAACCAAACTGTATAAAAGTAATTTGCAATTTGTCTTGCGTTTTTTTTTTATAGCTACATAAACTGTAGAATTTGGAAAATACATCATCAACTACGACAACCTTGGAGGACATTAAAGTTGTTAATTAAAAAGTACACAGGTACATTATATAAATATATCGTGTACAAAACACACCAGCGCAGAATTATCATATTTGATGATGAGCTACGATTTGTTGCTTTAAACTATTATACAAAATCAAACTATATAAAAGCAATTTGCAATTTGCCTTGCGTTTTTTTTATAGCAAGACAGACTGTAGAATTTGGAAAATACATCACCAACTACGACAATCTTGGACGACATTAAAGTTGTTAATTAAAAAATACACAAGCACATCATATAAATATATCGACTACAAAACACACCAGCGCAGAATTACCATAATTGATGATGAGCTACAATTTGTTGCTTTAAACCACTATACAAAATCAAACTATATAAAAGCAATTTGCAATTTGTCGAGCGTTTTTTTTTTATAGCAAGACAAACTGTAGAATTTGTAAAATACATCATCAACTACGACAATCTTGGACGACATTAAAGTTGTTAATTAAAAAATACACAAGTACATCATATAAATATAACGACTACAAAACACACCAGCGCAGAATTACCATATTTGATGATGAGCTATGATTTGTGGCTTTAAACCACTATATAAAATCAAACTGTATAAAAGAAATTTGCAATTTGTCCTGCGTTTTTTTTATAGCAAGAGAAACTGTAGAATTTGGAAAATACATCATCAACTACGACAATCTTGGAGGACATTAAAGTTGTTAATTAAAAAGTACACAGGTACATTATATAAATATATCGTGTACAAAACACACCAGCGCAGAATTACTATATTTGATGATGAGCTTCGATTTGTGGCTTTAAACCACTATACAAAATCAAACTATATAAAAGCAATTTGCAATTTGCCTTGCGTTTTTTTTATAGCAAGACAGACTGTAGAATTTGGAAAATACATCACCAACTACGACAATCTTGGACGACATTAAAGTTGTTAATTAAAAAATACACAAGCACATCATATAAATATATCGACTACAAAACACACCAGCGCAGAATTACCATAATTGATGATGAGCTACAATTTGTTGCTTTAAACCACTATACAAAATCAAACTATATAAAAGCAATTTGCAATTTGTCGAGCGTTTTTTTTTTATAGCAAGACAAACTGTAGAATTTGTAAAATACATCATCAACTACGACAATCTTGGACGACATTAAAGTTGTTAATTAAAAAATACACAAGTACATCATATAAATATAACGACTACAAAACACACCAGCGCAGAATTACCATATTTGATGATGAGCTATGATTTGTGGCTTTAAACCACTATATAAAATCAAACTGTATAAAAGAAATTTGCAATTTGTCCTGCGTTTTTTTTATAGCAAGAGAAACTGTAGAATTTGGAAAATACATCATCAACTACGACAATCTTGGAGGACATTAAAGTTGTTAATTAAAAAGTACACAGGTACATTATATAAATATATCGTGTACAAAACACACCAGCGCAGAATTATCATATTTGATGATGAGCTACGATTTGTTGCTTTAAACTATTATACAAAATCAAAGTGTATAAATGTAATTTGCAATTTGTCTTGCGTTTTTTTTTATAGCAAGACAAACTGTAGAATTTGGAAAATACATCATCAACTACGACAATCTTGGACGACATTAAAGTTGTTAATTAAAAAATACACAAGTACATCATATAAATATAACAACTACAAATCACACCAGCGTAGAATTACCATATTTGATGATGAGCTACGATTTGTGGCTTTAAACCACTATACAAAATCAAACTATATAAAAGCAATTTGCAATTTGCCTTGCGTTCTTTTTTTATAGCAAGACAAACTGTAGAATTTGGAAAATACATCATCAACGACGACAATCTTGGACGACATTAAAGTTGTTAATTAAAAAATACCCAAGTACATCATATAAATATAACGACTACAAATCACACCAGCGCAGAATTACCATATTTGACGATGAGCTACGATTTGTTGCTTTAAACAATTATACAAAATCAAACTGTATAAAAGTAATTTGCAATTTGTCTTGCGTTTTTTTTTTCATAGAAAGACAAACTGTAGAATTTGGAAAATACATCATCAACTACGACAATCTTGGAGGACATTAAAGTTGTTAATTAAAAAATACACAAGTACATGTTATAAATATAACGATTACAAAAGACACCAGTGCAGAATTACCATATTTGATGATGAGCTATGATTTGTGGGTTTAAACCACTATACAAAATCAAACTATATAAGTGTAATTTGCAATTTGTCGTGCGTTTTTTTTTTTTTCATTGCAAGACAAACTGTAGAATTTGGAAAATACATCATCAACGACGACAATCTTGGACGACATTAAAGTTGATAATTAAAAAATACACAAGTACATCATATAAATATATCGTGTACAAAACACACCAGCGCAGAATTACTATATTTGATGATGAGCTTCGATTTGTGGCTTTAAACCACTATACAAAATCAAACTATATAAAAGCAATTTGCAATTTGCTTTGCGTTTTTTTATAGCAAGACAGACTGTAGAATTTGGAAAATACATCATCAACTACGACAATCTTGGACGACATTAAAGTTGTTAATTAAAAAATACACAAGCACATCATATAAATATATCGACTACAAAACACACCAGCGCAGAATTACCATAATTGATGATGAGCTACGATTTGTTGCTTTAAACCACTATACAAAATCAAACTATATAAAAGCAATTTGCAATTTGTCGAGCGTTTTTTTTTTATAGCAAGACAAACTGTAGAATTTGTAAAATACATCATCAACTACGACAATCTTGGACGACATTAAAGTTGTTAATTAAAAAATACACAAGTACATCATATAAATATAACGACTACAAAACACACCAGCGCAGAATTACCATATTTGATGATGAGCTATGATCTGTGGCTTTAAACCACTATATAAAATCAAACTGTATAAAAGAAATTTGCAATTTGTCTTGCGTTTTTTTTTATAGCAAGACAAACTGTAGAATTTGGAAAATACATCATCAACTACGACAATCTTGGAGGACATTAAAGTTGTTAATTAAAAAATACACAAGTACATCATATAAATATAACGACTACAAATCACACCAGCGCAGAATTACCATATTTGATGATGAGCTACGATTTGTTCCTTTAAACTATTATACAAAATCAAACTGTATAAAAGTAATTTGCAATTTGTCTTGCGTTTTTTTTTATAGCAAGACAAACTATAGAATTTGGAAAATACATCATCAACTACGACAATCTTGGAGGACATTAAAGTTGTTAATTAAAAAATACACAACTACATCATATAAATATAACGATTACAAAACACACCAGCGCAGAATTACCTTATTTGATGATGAACTACGATTTGTTGCTTTAAACCATTATACAAAACCAAACTGTATAAAAGTAATTTGCAATTTGTCTTGCGTTTTTTTTTTATAGCTACATAAACTGTAGAATTTGGAAAATACATCATCAACTACGTCAATCTTGGTCGACATTAAAGTTGTTAATTAAAAAATACTCAAGTACATCATATAAATATAACGACTACAAAACACACCAGCGCAGAATTACCATATTTGATGATGAGCTATGATCTGTGGCTTTAAACCACTATATAAAATCAAGCTGTATAAAGGAAATTTGCAATTTGTCTTGCGTTTTTTTTATAGCAAGACAAACTGTAGAATTTGGAAAATACATCATCAACTACGACAATCTTGGAGGACATTAAAGTTGTTAATTAAAAAGTACACAGGTACATCATATAAATATATCGTGTACAAAACACACCAGCGCAGAATTATCATATTTGATGATGAGCTACGATTTGTTGCTTTAAACTATTATACAAAATCAAAGTGTATAAATGTAATTTGCAATTTGTCTTGCGTTTTTTTTATAGCAAGACAAACTGTAGAATGTGGAAAATACATCATCAACTACGACAATCTTGGAGGACACTAAAGTTGTTAATTAAAAAATACACAGGTACATCATATAAATACATCGTGTACAAAACACACCAGCGCAGAATTACCATATTTGATGATGAGATATGATCTGTGGCTTTAAACCACTATATAAAATCAAACTGTATAAAAGAAATTTGCAGTTTGTCTTGCGCTTTTTTTATAGCTACATAAACTGTAGAATTTGGAAAATACATCATCAACTACGACAATCTTGGTCGACATTAAAGTTGTTAATTAAAAAATACACAAGTACATCATATAAATATAACGACTACAAAACACACCAGCGCAGAATTACCATATTTGATGATGAGCTATGATCTGTGGCTTTAAACCACTATATAAAATCAAACTGTATAAAAGAAGTTTGCAATTTGTCTTGCGTTTTTTTTATAGCAAGACAAACTGTAGAATTTGGAAAATACATCATCAACTACGACAATCTTGGAGGACATTAAAGTTGTTAATTAAAAAGTACACAGGTACATCATATAAATATATCGTGTACAAAACACACCAGCGCAGAATTATCATATTTGATGATGAGCTACGATTTGTTGCTTTAAACTATTATACAAAATCAAACTGTATAAAAGTAATTTGCAATTTGTCTTGCGTTTTTTTTTATAGCAAGACAAACTGTAGAATTTGGAAAATACATCATCAACTACGACAATCTTGCACGACATTAAAGTTGTTAATTAAAAAATACACAAGTACATCATATAAATATAGCGACTACAAATCACACCAGCGCAGAATTACCATATTTGATGATGAGCTACGATTTGTTCCTTTAAACTATTATACAAAATCAAACTGTATAAAAGTAATTTGCAATTTGTCTTGCGTTTTTTTTATAGCAAGACAAACTGTAGAATTTGGAAAATACATCATCAACTACGACAATCTTGGAGGACATTAAAGTTGTTAATTAAAAAATACACAACTACATCATATAAATATAACGATTACAAAACACACCAGCGCAGAATTACCTTATTTGATGATGAACTACGATTTGTTGCTTTAAACCATTATACAAAACCAAACTGTATAAAAGTAATTTGCAATTTGTCTTGCGTTTTTTTTTATAGCTACATAAACTGTAGAATTTGGAAAATACATCATCAACTACGTCAATCTTGGTCGACATTAAAGTTGTTAATTAAAAAATACACAAGTACATGTTATAAATATAACGATTACAAAACACACCAGCCCAGAATTGCCACATTTGATGATGAAGTACGATTTGTGGATTTAAACTACTATACAAAATCAAATTGTATAAAAGTAATTTGCAATTTGTCTTGGGTTTTTTTTTATAGCAAGACAAACTGTAGAACTTGGAAAATACATCATCAACTACGACAATCTTGGAGGACATTAAAGTTGTTAATTAAAAAATACACAAGTACGTCATATAAATATGACGACAACAAAACACCAGCGCAGAATTACCATATTTGATGATAAGCCACGATTTGTGGATTGAAATCACAACACAAAAGCAAACTGTAGAAAAGTAATTTGCAATTTTCCTAAAAATGATCATCAATTACAACAATCCTTGTAAACAATCATGCGTTGGTTAACGATTACAAAACACACCAGCCCAGAATTACCATATTTGATGATGAGACACGATTTGTTGCTTTAAACCATTATACAAAATCAAACTGAATAAAAGTAATTTGCAATTTGTCTTGCGTTTTCTTGTTTTTTATAGCAAGAGAAACTGTAGAATTTGGAAAATACATCAACAACTACGACAATCTTGGAGGGCATTAAAGTTGTTAATTAAAATATACACAAGTACATCATATAAATATAACGATTACAAAACACACCAGCGCAGAATTACCATATTTGATGATGAGCTACGATTTGTGGCTTTAAACCACTATACAAAATCAAACTATATAAAAGCAATTTGCAATTTGTCTTGCGTTTTTTTTTTATAGCAAAACAAACTGTAGAAATTGGAAAATACATCATCAACTACGACAATATTGGACGACATTAAAGTTGTTAATTAAAAAATACACAAGTACATCATATAAATATAACGACTACAAAACACACCAGCGCAGAATTACCATATTTGATGATGAGCTATGATTTGTGGCTTTAAACCACTATATAAAATCAAACTGTATAAAAGAAATTTGCAATTTGTCTTGCGTTTTTTTTTTAATTGCATGACAAACTGTAGAATTTGGAAAATACATTATCAACTACGACAATCTTGGAGGACATTAAAGTTGTTAATTAAAAAATACACAAGTACATCATATAAATATAACGATTACACAGCACACCAGCGCAGAATTACCATATTTGATGATGAGCTACGATTTGTGGCTTTAAAGCACTATACAAAATCAAACTATATAAAAGCAATTTGCAACTTGTCTTGCGTTTTTTTTATAGCAAGACAAACAGTAGAATTGGGAAAATACATCATCAACTACGACAATCTTGGACGACATTAATGTTGTTAATTAAAAAATACACAAGTACATCATATAAATATAACGATTACACAGCACACCAGCGCAGAATTACCATATTTGATGATGAGCTACGATTTGTGGCTTTAAAGCACTATACAAAATCAAACTATATAAAAGCAATTTGCAATTTGTCTTGCGTTTTTTTTTATAGCAAGACAAACTGTAGAATTTGGAAAATACATCATCAACTACGACAATCTTGGACGACATTAAAGTTGTTAATTAAAAAATACACAAGTACATCATATAAATATAACGACTACAAAGCACACCAGCGCAGAATTACCATATTTGATGATGAGCTATGATCTGTGGCTTTAAACCACTATATAAAATCAAACTGTATAAAAGAAATTTGCAATTTGTCTTGCGTTTTTTTTTTATAGCAAGACAAACTGTAGAATTTGGAAAATACATCATCAACTACGACAATCTTGGAGGACATTAAAGTTGTTAATTAAAAAGTACACAGGTACATCATATAAATATATCGTGTACAAAACACACCAGCGCAGAATTATCATAGTTGATGATGAGCTACGATTTGTTGCTTTAAACTATTATACAAAATCAAACTGTATAAAAGTAATTTGCAATCTGTCTTGCGTTTTTTTTTATAGCAAGACAAACTGTAGAATTTGGAAAATACATCATCAACTACGACAATCTTGGACGACATTAAAGTTGTTAATTAAAAAATGCACAAGCACATCATATAAATATAACGACTACAAAACACACCAGCGCAGAAATATCATATTTGACGATGAGCTACGATTTCTTCCTTTAAACTATTATATAAAATCAAACTATATAAAAGCAACTTGCAATTTGCCTTGCGTTCTTTTTTTATAGCAAGATAAACTGTAGAATTTGGAAAATACATCATCAACGACGACAATCTTGGACGACATTAAAGTTGTTAATTAAAAAATACCCAAGTACATCATATAAATATAACGACTACAAATCACACCAGCGCAGAATTACCATATTTGATGATGAGCCACGATTTGTTGCTTTAAACCATTATACAAAATCAAACAGTATAAAAGTAATTTGCAATTTGTCTTGCGTTTTTTTTTTTTTTCATAGCAAGACAAACTGTAGAATTTGGAAAATACATCATCACCTACGACAATCTTGGAGGACATTAAAGTTGTTAATTAAAAAATACACAAGTACATGTTATAAATATAACGATTACAAAAGACACCAGTGCAGAATTACCATATTTGATGATGAGCTATGATTTGTGGGTTTAAACCACTATACAAAATCAAACTATATAAGTGTAATTTGCAATTTGTCGTGCGTTTTTTTTTCTTCATTGCAAGACAAACTGTAGAATTTGGAAAATACATCATCAACGACGATAATCTTGGACGACATTAAAGTTGATAATTAAAAAATACACAAGTACATCATATAAATATATCGTGTACAAAACACACCAGCGCAGAATTACTATATTTGATGATGAGCTACGATTTGTGGCTTTAAACCACTATACAAAAACAAATTATATAAAAGCAATTTGCAATTTGCCTTGCGTTTTTTTTATAGCAAGACAGACTGTAGAATTTGGAAAATACATCATCAACTACGACAATCTTGGACGACATTAAAGTTGTTAATTAAAAAATACACAAGCACATCATATAAATATAACGACTACAAAACACACCAGCGCAGAATTACCATAATTGATGATGAGCTACGATTTGTTGCTTTAAACCACTATACAAAATCAGACTATATAAGCAATTTGCAATTTGTCGTGCGTTTTTTTTTATAGCAAGAGAAGCTGTAGAATTTGTAAAATACATCATCAACTACGACAATCTTGGACGACATTAAAGTTGTTAATTAAAAAATACACCAGTACATCATATAAATATAACGACTACAAAACACACCAGCGCAGAATTGCCATATTTGATGATGAGCTACTATTTGTGGCTTTAAACCACTATACAAAATCAAACTATATAAAAGCAATTTGCAATTTGTCGTGCGTTTTTTTATAGCAAGACAAACTGTAGAATTTGGAAAATACATCATCAACTACGACAATCTTGGACGACATTAAAGTTGTTAATTAAAAAATACACAAGTACATCATACAAATATAAAGACTACAAAACACACCAGCGCAGAATTACCATATTTGATGATGAGCTACGATTTGTTGCTTTAAACCATTATACAAAATCAAACTGTATAAAAGTAATTTGCAATTTGTCTTGTTTTTTTTTTTTCATAGCAAGACAAACTGTAGAATTTGGAAAATACATCATCAACTACGACAATCTTGGAGGACATTAAAGTTGTTAATTAAAAAATACACAGGTACATCATATAAATACATCGTGTACAAAACACACCAGCGCAGAATTACCATATTTGATGATGAGCTACAATTTGTTGCTTTAAACTATTATACAAAATCAAAGTGTATAAAAGTAATTTGCAATTTGTCTTGCGTTTTTATTATAGCAAGACAAACTGTAGAATATGGAAAATACATCATCAACTACGACAATCTTGGAGGACATTAAAGTTGTTAATTAAAAAATACACAAGTACATCATATAAATATAACGAATACAAATCACACCAGCGCAGAATTACCATATTTGATGATGAGCTACGATTTGTGGCTTTAAACCACTATACAAAATCAAACTATATAAAAGCAACTTGCAATTTGCCTTGCGTTCTTTTTTTATAGCAAGACAAACTGTAGAATTTGGAAAATACATCATCAACGACGACAATCTTGGACGACATTAAAGTTGTTAATTAAAAAATACCCGAGTACATCATATAAATATAACGACTACAAATCACACCAGCGCAGAATTACCATATTTGATGATGAGCTACGATTTGTTGCTTTAAACCATTATACAAAATCAAACTGTATAAAAGTAATTTGCAATTTGTCTTGCGTTTTTTTTTCATAGCAAGACAAACTGTAGAATTTGGAAAATACATCATCAACTACGACAATCTTGGAGGACATTAAAGTTGTTAATTAAAAAATACAAAAGTACATGTTATAAATATAACGATTACAAAAGACACCAGTGCAGAATTACCATATTTGATGATGAGCTATGATTTGTGGGTTTAAACCACTATACAAAATCAAACTATATAAGTGTAATTTGCAATTTGTCGTGCGTTTTTTTTTTTTTTTTCATTGCAAGACAAACTGTAGAATTTGGAAAATACATCATCAACGACGACAATCTTGGACGACATTAAAGTTGATAATTAAAAAATACACAAGTACATCATATAAATATATCGTGTACAAAACACACCAGCGCAGAATTACTATATTTGATGATGAGCTACGATTTGTGGCTTTAAACCACTATACAAAGTCAAATTATATAAAAGCAATTTGCAATTTGCCTTGCGTTTTTTTATAGCAAGACAGACTGTAGAATTTGGAAAATACATCATCAACTACGACAATCTTGGACGACATTAAAGTTGTTAATTAAAAAATACACAAGCACATCATATAAATATAACGACTACAAAACACACCAGCGCAGAATTACCATAATTGATGATGAGCTACGATTTGTTGCTTTAAACCACTATACAAAATCAAACTATATAAAAGCAATTTGCAATTTGTCGTGCGTTTTTTTATAGCAAGACAAACTGTAGAATTTGGAAAATACATCATCAACTACGACAATCTTGGACGACATTAAAGTTGTTAATTAAAAAATACACAAGTACATCATACAAATATAAAGACTACAAAACACACCAGCGCAGAATTACCATATTTGATGATGAGCTATGATTTGTGGCTTTAAACCACTATATAAAGTCAAACTGTATAAAAGAAATTTGCAATTTGTCTTGCGTTTCTTTTTATAGCAAGACAAACTGTAGAATTTGGAAAATACATCATTAACTACGACAAACTTGGAGGACATTAAAGTTGTTAATTAAAAAATACACAGGTACATCATATAAATACATCGTGTACAAAACACACCAGCGCAGAATTACCATATTTGATGATGAGCTACGATTTGTTGCTTTAAACTATTATACAAAATCAAAGTGTATAAAAGTAATTTGCAATGTGTCTTGCGTTTTTATTATAGCAAGACAAACTGTAGAATTTGGAAAATACATCATCAACTACGACAATCTTGGAGGACATTAACGTTGTTAATTAAAAAATACCCAGGTACATCATATAAATATATCGTGTACAAAGCACACTAGCGCAGAATTACCATATTTGATGATGAGCTACGATTTGTTGCTTTAAACCATTATACAACATCAAACTGTATAAAAGTAATTTGCAATTTGTCTTGCGTTTTTTTTATAGCAAGACAAACTGTAGAATTTGGAAAATACATGATCAACTACGACAACATTGGAGGACACTAAAGTTGTTAACTAAAAAATACACAAGTACATGTTATAAATATAACGATTACAAAACACACCAGCCCAGAATTGCCACATTTGATGATGAAGTACGATTTGTGGATTTAAACCACTATACAAAATCAAATTGTATAAAAGTAATTTGCAATTTGTCTTGCGTTTTTTTTTTTTTATAGCAAGACAAACTGTAGAATTTGGAAAATACATCATCAACTACGACAATCTTGGAGGACATTAAAGTTGTTAATTATAAAATACACAAGTACGTCATATAAATATGACGACAACAAGACACCAGCGCAGAATTATCATATTTGATGATAAGCCACGATTTGTGGATTGAAATCACAACACAAAAGCAAACTGTAGAAAAGTAATTTGCAATTTTCCTAAAAATGATCATCAATTACAACAATCCTTGTAAACAATCATGCGTTGGTTAACGATTACAAAACACACCTGCCCAGAATTACCATATTTGATGATGAGATACGATTTGTTGCTTTAAACCATTATACAAAATCAAACTGAATAAAAGTAATTTGCAATTTGTCTTGCGTTTTCTTGTTTTTTATAGCAAGAGAAACTGTAGAATTTGGAAAATACATCAACAACTACGACAATCTTGGAGGGCATTAAAGTTGTTAATTAAAAAATTCACAAGTACATCATATAAATATAACGATTACAAAACACACCAGCGCAGAATTACCATATTTGATGATGAGCTACGATTTGTGGCTTTAAACCACTATACAAAATCAAACTATATAAAAGCAATTTGCAATTTGTCTTGCGTTTTTTTTTATAGCAAGACAAACTGTAGAATTTGAAAAATACATCATCAACTACGACAATCTTGGACGACATTAAAGTTGTTAATTAAAAAATACACAAGTACATCATATAAATATAACGATTACAAAGCACACCAGCGCAGAATTACCATATTTGATGATGAGCTACGATCTGTGGCTTTAAAGCACTATACAAAATCAAACTATATAAAAGCAATTTGCAACTTGTCTTGCGTTTTTTTTTATAGCAAGACAAACTGTAGAATTGGGAAAATACATCATCAACTACGACAATCTTGGACGACATTAAAGTTGTTAATTAAAAAATACACAAGTACATCATAGAAATATAACGATTACAAAACACACCAGCGCAGAATTACCATATCTGATGATGAGCTACGATTTGTTGCTTTAAACCATTATACAAAATCAAACTGTATAAAAGTAATTTGCAATTTGTCTTGTTTTTTTTTTTTTCATAGCAAGACAAACTGTAGAATTTGGAAAATACATCATCAACTACGACAATCTTGGACGACATTAAAGTTGTTAATTAAAAAATACACAAGTACGTCATATAAATATAACGACTACAAAACACACCAGCGCAGAATTAGCATATTTGATGATTAGCTATGATTTGTGGCTTTAAACCACTATATAAAATCAAACTGTATAAAAGAAATTTGCAATTTGTCTTTCGTTTTTTTTTTAATTGCAAGACAAACTGTAGAATTTGGAAAATACATTATCAACTACGACAATCTTGGAGGACATTAAAGTTGTTAATAAAAAATTACACAAGTACATCATATAAATATAACAATTACAAAACACACCAGCCCAGAATTACCACAATTGATGATGAGCTACGATTTGTTGCTTTAAACCATTATACAACATCAAACTGTATAAAAGTAATTTGCAACTTATCTTGAGTTTTTTTATAGCAAGACAAAGTGTAGAATTTGGAAAATACATCATCAACTACGACAATCTTGGAGGCCATTAAAGTTGTTAATTAAAAAATACACAAGTACATCATATAAATAGAACGATTACAAAACACACCAGCGCAGAATTACCATATTTGATGATGAGCTACGATTTGTTGCTTTAAACCATTATACAAAATCAAACTGTATAAAAGTAATTTGCAATTTGTCTTGCGGTTTCTTTTTTTTTCTTTTTCATAGCAAGACAAACTGTAGATTTTGTGAAATACATCATCAACTACGACAATCTTGGAGGACATTAAAGTTGTTAATTAAAAAATACACAAGTACATCATATAAATATAACGACTACAAAACACACCAGCCCAGAATTACCACATTTGAAGATGAGCTACTATTTGTTGCTTTAAACCATTATACAAAATCAAACTGTATAAAAGTAATTTACAATTTGTCTTGCGTTTTTTTTTTATAGCAAGACAAACTGTAGAATTTGGAAAATACATCATCAACTACGACAATCTTGGAGGACATTAAAGTTGTTAATTAAAAAATACACAAGTACATCATATAAATATAAGGATTACAAAACACACCAGCGCAGAATTACCATATTTGATAATGAGCTACGATTTGTTGCTTTAAAGCAATATACAAAATCAAACTGTATAAAAGTAATTTGCAATTTGTCTTGCGTTTTTTTATAGCAAGACAAACTGTAGAATTTGGAAAATACATCATCAACTACGACAATCTTGGAGGACATTAAAGTTGTTAATTAAAAAATACACAAGTACATCATATAAATATAACGACTACAAAAGACACCAGTCCAGAATTGCCGCATTTGATGATGCAGTACGATTTGTGGATTTAAACAACTATACAAAATCAAATTGTATAAAAGTAATTTGCAACTTGTCTTGCGTTTTTTTTATAGCAAGACAAACTGCAGAATTTGGAAAATACATCATCAACTACGACAATCTTGGAGGGCATTAAAGTTGTTAATTAAAAAATACACATGTACATCATATAAATATATCGATTACAAAACACACCAGCGCAGAATTACCATATTTGATGATGAGCTACGATTTGCTGCTTTAAACCATTATACAAAACCAAACTGTATAAAAGTAATTTGCAATTTGTCTTGCGTTTCTTTTTTTTATAGCAAGACAAACTGTAGAATTTGGAAAATACATCTTCAACTACGACAATCTTGGACGACATTAAAGTTGTTAATTAAAAAATACACAAGTACATCATACAAATATAAAGACTACAAAACACACCAGCGCAGAATTACCATATTTGATGATGAGCTATGATTTGTGGCTTTAAACCACTATATAAAGTCAAACTGTATAAAAGAAATTTGCAATTTGTCTTGCGTTTTTTTTTATAGCAAGACAAACTGTAGAATTTGGAAAATACATCATCAACTACGACAATCTTGGAGGACATTAAAGTTGTTAATTAAAAAATACACAGGTACATCATATAAATACATCGTGTACAAAACACACCAGCGCAGAATTACCATATTTGATGATGAGCTACGATTTGTTGCTTTAAACTATTATACAAAATCAAAGTGTATAAAAGTAATTTGCAATTTGTCTTGCGTTTTTATTATAGCAAGACAAACTGTAGAATTTCGAAAATACATCATCAACTACGACAATCTTGGAGGACATTAACGTTGTTAATTAAAAAATACCCAGGTACATCATATAAATATATCGTGTACAAAGCACACCAGCGCAGAATTACCATATTTGATGATGAGCTACGATTTGTTGCTTTAAACCATTATACAACATCAAACTGTATAAAAGTAATTTGCAACTTGTCTTGCGTTTTTTTATAGCAAGACAAACTGTAGAATTTGGAAAATACATGATCAACTACGACAACCTTGGAGGACACTAAAGTTGTTAACTAAAAAATACACAAGTACATGTTACAAATATAACGATTACAAAACACACCAGCCCAGAATTGCCACATTTGATGATGAAGTACGATTTGTGGATTTAAACCACTATACAAAATCAAATTGTATAAAAGTAATTTGCAATTTGTCTTGCGTTTTTTTTTATAGCAAGACAAACTGTAGAATTTGGAAAATACATCATCAACTACGACAATCTTGGAGGACATTAAAGTTGTTAATTATAAAATACACAAGTACGTCATATAAATATGACGACAACAAAACACCAGGGCAGAATTATCATATTTGATGATAAGCCACGATTTGTGGATTGAAATCACAACACAAAAGCACACTGTACAAAAGTAATTTGCAATTTTCCTAAAAATGATCATCAATTACAACAATCCTTGTAAAGAATCATGCGTTGGTTAACGATTACAAAACACACCAGCCCAGAATTACCATATTTGATGATGAGATACGATTTGTTGCTTTAAACCATTATACAAAATCAAACTGAATAAAAGTAATTTGCAATTTGTCTTGCGTTTTCTTGTTTTTTATAGCAAGAGAAACTGTAGAATTTGGAAAATACATCAACAACTACGACAATCTTGGAGGGCATTAAAGCTGTTAATTAAAAAATACACAAGTACATCATATAAATATAACGATTACAAAACACACCAGCGCAGAGTTACCATGTTTGATGATGAGCTACGATTTGTGGCTTTAAACCACTATACAAAATAAAACTATATAAAAGCAATTTGCAATTTGTCTTGCGTTTTTTTTTATAGCAAGACAAACTGTAGAATTTGTAAAATACATCATCAACTACGACAATCTTGGACGACATTAAAGTTGTTAATTAAAAAATACACAAGTACATCATATAAATATAACGATTACAAAGCACACCAGCGCAGAATTACCATATTTGATGATGAGCTACGATTTGTGGCTTTAAAGCACTATACAAAATCAAACTATATAAAAGCAATTTGCAACTTGCCTTGCGTTTTTTTTTATAGCAAGACAAACTGTAGAATTGGGAAAATACATCATCAACTACGACAATCTTGGACGACATTAAAGTTGTTAATTAAAAAATACACAAGTACATCATAGAAATATAACGATTACAAAACACACCAGCGCAGAATTACCATATTTGATGATGAGCTACGATTTGTTGCTTTAAACCATTATACAAAATCAAACTGTATAAAAGTAATTTGCAATTTGTCTTGTTTTTTTTTTCATAGCAAGACAAACTGTAGAATTTGGAAAATACATCATCAACTACGACAATCTTGGACGACATTAAAGTTGTTAATTAAAAAATACACAAGTACATCATATAAATATAACGACTACAAAACACACCAGCGCAGAATTAGCATATTTGATGATTAGCTATGATTTGTGGCTTTAAACCACTATATAAAATCCAACTGTATAAAAGAAATTTGCAATTTGTCTTTCGTTTTTTTTTAATTGCAAGACAAACTGTAGAATTTGGAAAATACATTATCAACTACGACGATCTTGGAGGACATTAAAGTTGTAAATAAATAATCATAAATAATCATATAAATACATCGTGTACAAAACACACCATCGCAGAATTACCATATTTGATGATGAGCTACGATTTGTTGCTTTAAACTATTATACAAAATCAAAGTGTATAAAAGTAATTTGCAATTTGTCTTGCGTTTTTATTATAGCAAGACAAACTGTAGAATTTGGAAAATACATCATCAACTACGACAATCTTGGAGGACATTAACGTTGTTAATTAAAAAATACCCAGGTACATCATATAAATATATCGTGTACAAAGCACACCAGCGCAGAATTACCATATTTGATGATGAGCTACGATTTGTTGCTTTAAACCATTATACAACATCAAACTGTATAAAAGTAATTTGCAATTTGTCTTGCGTTTTTTTTATAGCAAGACAAACTGCAGAATTTGGAAAATACATGATCAACTACGACAACCTTGGAGGACACTAAAGTTGTTAACTAAAAAATACACAAGTACATGTTATAAATATAAAGATTACATAACACACCAGCCCAGAATTGCCACATTTGATGATAAAGTACGATTTGTGGATTTAAACCACTATACAAAATCAAATTGTATAAAAGTAATTTGCAATTTGTCTTGCGTTTTTTTTATAGCAAGACAAACTGTACAATTTGGAAAATACATCATCAACTACGACAATCTTGGAGGACATTAAAGTTGTTAATTATAAAATACACAAGTACTTTATATAAATATGACGACAACAAAACACCAGCGCAGAATTATCATATTTGATGATAAGCCACGATTTGTGGATTGAAATCACAACACAAAAGCAAACTGTAGAAAAGTAATTTGCAATTTTCCTAAAAATGATCATCAATTACAACAATCCTTGTAAACAATCATGCGTTGGTTAACGATTACAAAACACTCCAGCCCAGAATTACCATATTTGATGGTGAGATACGATTTGTTGCTTTAAACCATTATACAAAATCAAACTGTATAAAAGAAATTTGCAATTTGTCTTTCGTTTTTTTTTAATTGCAAGACAAACTGTAGAATTTGGAAAATACATTATCAACTACGACAATCTTGGAGGACATTAAAGTTGTTAATAAAAAATTACACAAGTACATCATATAAATATAACGATTACAAAACACACCAGCCCAGAATTTCCACAAGTGATGATGAGCTACGATTTGTTGCTTTAAACCATTATACAACATCAAACTGAGTAAAAGTAATTTGCAATTTATCTTGAGCTTTTTATAGCAAGACAAAGTGTAGAATTTGGAAAATACATCATCAACTACGACAATCTTGGAGGACATTAAAGTTGTTAATTAAAAAATACACAAGTACATCATATAAATAGAATAAATAGAAATAGAAAGTAATTTGCAATTTGTCTTGCGTTTCTTTTTTTTATAGCAAGACAAACTGTAGAATTTGGAAAATACATCTTCAACTACGACAATCTTGGAGGACATTAAAGTTGTTGATTAAAAAATGCACAAGTACATCATATAAATATAACGATTACAAAACACACCAGCGCAGAACTACCATATTTGATGATGAGATATGATTTGTTGCTTTAAACCATTATACAAAATCAAACTGAATAAAAGTAATTTGCAATTTGTCTTGCGTTTTCTTGTTTTTTATAGCAAGAGAAACTGTAGAATTTGGAAAATACATCAACAACTACGACAATCTTGGAGGGCATTAAAGTTGTTAATTAAAAAATACACAAGTACATCATATAAATATAACGATTACAAAATACACCAGCGCAGAATTACCATATTTGATGATGAGCTACGATTTGTGGCTCTAAACCACTATACAAAATAACTATACAAAAGTAATTTGCATTTTGTCTTGCGTTTTTTTTATAGCAAGACAAACTGCAGAATTTGGAAAATACATCATCAACTGCGACAATCTTGGAGGACATTAACGTTGTTAATTAAAAAATACACAAGTACATCATATAAATATAACGACTACAAAACACACCAGCCCAGAATTGCCACATTTGATGATGAGCTACGGTTTGTTGCTTTAAACCATTATACAAAATCAAACTGTATAAGAGTAATTTACAATTTGTCTTGCGTTTTTTTTATAGCAAGACAAACTGTAGAATTTGGAAAATACATCATCAACTACGACAATCTTGGAGGACATAAAAGTTGTTAATTAAAAAATACACAAGTACATCATATAAATATAACGATTACAAAACACACCAGCGCAGAATTACCATATTTGATGATGAGCTTCGATTTGTTGCTTTAAACCAATATACAAAATCAAACTGTATAAAAGTAATTTGCAATTTGTCTTGCGTTTTTTTATAGCAAGACAAACTGTAGAATTTGGAAAATACATCATCAACTACGACAATCTTGGAGGACATTAAAGTTGTTAATTAAAAAATACACAAGTACATCATATAAATATAACGACTACAAAAGGCACCAGTCCAGAATTACCACATTTGATGATGCAGTACGATTTGTGGATTTAAACAACTATACAAAATCAAATTGTATAAAAGTAATTTGCAATTTGTCTTGCGTTTTTTTTTTATAGCAAGACAAACTGCAGAATTTGGAAAATACATCATCAACTACGACAATCTTGGAGGGCATTAAAGTTGTTAATTAAAAAATACACAAGTACATCATATAAATATATCGATTACAAAACACACCAGCGCAGAATTACCATATTTGATGATGAGCTACGATTTGTTGCTTTAAACCATTATACAAAACCAAACTGTATAAAAGTAATTTGCAATTTGTCTTGCGTTTCTTTTTTAATTGCAAGACAAGCTGTAGAATATTTTCCAAATTCTACATTATCAACTACGACAATCTTGGAGGACATTAAAGTTGTTAATTAAAAAATACACAAGTACATCATATAAATATAACGATTACAAAGCACATCAGCGCAGAATTACCATATTTGATGATGAGCTACGATTTGTGGCTTTAAAGCACTATACAAAATCAAACTATATAAAAGCAATTTGCAACTTGTCTTGCGTTTTTTTTATAGCAAGACAAACTGTAGAATTGGGAAAATACATCATCAACTACGACAATCTTGGACGACATTAAAGTTGTTAATTAAAAAATACACAAGTACATCATATAAATATAACGACTACAAAACACACCAGCCCAGAATTACCACATTTGATGATGAGCTACTATTTGTTGCTTTAAACCATTATACAAAATCAAACTGTATAAAAGTAATTTACAATTTGTCTTGCGTTTTTTTTATAGCAAGACAAACTGTAGAATTTGGAAAATACATCATCAACTACGACAATCTTGGAGGACATTAAAGTTGTTAATTAAAAAATACACAAGTACATCATATAAATATAACGATTACAAAACACACCAGCACAGAATTACCATATTTGATAATGAGCTACGATTTGTTGCTTTAAAGCAATATACAAAATCAAACTGTATAAAAGTAATTTGCAATTTGTCTTGCGTTTTTTTATAGCAAGACAAACTGTAGAATTTGGAAAATGCATCATCAACTACGACAATCTTGGAGGACATTAAAGTTGTTAATTAAAAAATACACAAGTACATCATATAAATATAACGACTACAAAAGACAGCAGTCCAGAATTGCCGCATTTGATGATGCAGTACGATTTGTGGATTTAAACAACTATACAAAATCAAATTGTATAAAAGTAATTTGCAACTTGTCTTGCGTTTTTTTTATAGCAAGACAAACTGCAGAATTTGGAAAATACATCATCAACTACGACAATCTTGGAGGGCATTAAAGTTGTTAATTAAAAAATACACATGTACATCATATAAATATATCGATTACAAAACACACCAGCGCAGAATTACCATATTTGATGATGAGCTACGATTTGTTGCTTTAAACCATTATACAAAACCAAACTGTATAAAAGTAATTTGCAATTTGTCTTGCGTTTCTTTTTTTTATAGCAAGACAAACTGTAGAATTTGGAAAATACATCTTCAACTACGACAATCTTGGAGGACATTAAAGTTGTTGATTAAAAAATGCACAAGTACATCATATAAATATAACGATTACAAAACACACCAGCGCAGAACTACCATATTTGATGATGAGATACGATTTGTTGCTTTAAACCATTATACAAAATCAAACTGAATAAAAGTAATTTGCAATTTGTCCTGCGTTTTCTTGTTTTTTATAGCAAGAGAAACTGTAGAATTTGGAAAATACATCAACAACTACGACAATCTTGGAGGGCATTAAAGTTGTTAATTAAAAAATACACAAGTACATCATATAAATATAACGATTACAAAATACACCAGCGCAGAATTACCATATTTGATGATGAGCTACGATTTGTGGCTCTAAACCACTATACAAAAGTAATTTGCATTTTGTCTTGCGTTTTTTTTTATAGCAAGACAAACTGCAGAATTTGGAAAATACATCATCAACTGCGACAATCTTGGAGGACATTAACGTTGTTAATTAAAAAATACACAAGTACATCATATAAATATAACGACTACAAAACACACCAGCCCAGAATTGCCACATTTGATGATGAAGTACGAATTGTGGATTTAAACCACTATACAAAATCAAATTGTATAAAAGTAATTTTCAATTTGTCTTGCGTTTTTTGTTTTTTTTTTCATAGCAAGACAAACTGTAGAATTTAGAAAATACATCATCAACTACGACAATCTTGGAGGACATTAAAGTTGTTAATTAAAAAATACACAAGTACATCATATAAATATAACGACTACAAAACACACCAGCCCAGAATTACCACATTTGATGATGAGCTACGATTTGTTGCCTTAAACCATTATACAAAATCAAACTGTATAAAAGTAATTTACAATTTGTCTTGCGTTTTTTTTTTATAGCAAGACAAACTGTAGAATTTGGAAAATACATCATCAACTACGACAATCTTGGAGGACATTAAAGTTGTTAATTAAAAAATACACAAGTACATCATATAAATATAACGATTACAAAACACACCAGCGCAGAATTACCATATTTGATGATGAGCTACGATTTGTTGCTTTAAACCAATATACAAAATCAAACTGTATAAAAGTAATTTGCAATTTGTCTTGCGTTTTTTTATAGCAAGACAAACTGTAGTATTTGGAAAATACATCATCAACTACGACAATCTTGGAGGACATTAAAGTTGTTAATTAAAAAATACACAAGTACATCATATAAATATAACGACTACAAAAGGCACCAGTCCAGAATTGCCACATTTGATGATGCAGTACGATTTGTGGATTTAAACAACTATACAAAATCAAATTGTATAAAAGTAATTTGCAATTTGTCTTGCGTTTTTTTTATAGCAAGACAAACTGCAGAATTTGGAAAATACATCATCAACTACGACAATCTTGGAGGGCATTAAAGTTGTTAATTAAAAAATACACAAGTACATCATATAAATATATCGATTACAAAACACACCAGCGCAGAATTACCATATTTGATGATGAGCTACGATTTGTTGCTTTAAACCATTATACAAAACCAAACTGTATAAAAGTAATTTGCAATTTGTCTTGCGTTTCTTTTTTAATTGCAAGACAAGCTGTAGAATTTGGAAAATACATTATCAACTACCACAATCTTGGAGGACATTAAAGTTGTTAATTAAAAAATACACAAGTACATCATATAAATATAACGATTACAAAGCACATCAGCGCAGAATTACCATATTTGATGATGAGCTACGATTTGTGGCTTTAAAGCACTATACAAAATCAAACTATATAAAAGCAATTTGCAACTTGTCTTGCGTTTTTTTTATAGCAAGACAAACTGTAGAATTGGGAAAATACATCATCAACTACGACAATCTTGGACGACATTAAAGTTGTTAATTAAAAAATACACAAGTACATCATATAAATTTAACGACTACAAAACACACCAGCGCAGAATTACCATATTTGATGATTAGCTATGATTTGTGGCTTTAAACCACTATATAAAATCAAACTGTATAAAAGAAATTTGCAATTTGTCTTGCGTTTTTTTTTAATTGCAAGACAAAATGTAGAATTTGGAAAATACATTATCAACTACGACAATCTTGGAGGACATTAAAGTTGTTAATAAAAAATTACACAAGTACATCATATAAATATAACGATTACAAAACACACCAGCCTAGAATTACCACAATTGATGATGAGCTACGATTTGTTGCTTTAAACCATTATACAACATCAAACTGTATAAAAGTAATTTGCAATTTATCTTGAGTTTTTTATAGCAAGACAAAGTATAGAATTTGGAAACTACATCATCAACTACGACAATCTTGGAGGACATTAAAGTTGTTAATGAAAAAATACACAAGTACATCATATAAATAGAACGATTACAAAACACACCAGCGCAGAATTACCATATTTGATGATGAGCTACGATTTGTTGCTTTAAAC
Organism: Aphodius granarius; assembly: GCA_963971325.1. NCBI lineage: Eukaryota > Metazoa > Arthropoda > Insecta > Coleoptera > Scarabaeidae > Aphodius > Aphodius granarius. The sequence goes on from OZ020225.1 coordinate 9,761,657, forward strand.
CATTATACAAAATCAAACTGTATAAAAGTAATTTGCAATTTGTCTTGCGGTTTCTTTTTTTTTCTTTTTCATAGCAAGACAAACTGTAGATTTTGGGAAATACATCATCAACTACGACAATCTTGGAGGACATTAAAGTTGTTAATTAAAAAATACACAAGTACATCATATAAATATAACGACTACAAAACACACCAGCCCAGAATTACCACATTTGATGATGAGCTACGATTTGTTGCTTTAAACCATTATACAAAATCAAACTGTATAAAAGTAATTTACAATTTGTCTTGCGTTTTTTTTTATAGCAAGACAAACTGTAGAATTTGGAAAATACATCATCAACTACGACAATCTTGGAGGACATTAAAGTTGTTAATTAAAAAATACACAAGTACATCATATAAATATAACGATTACAAAACACACCAGCGCAGAATTACCATATTTGATGATGAGCTACGATTTGTTGCTTTAAACCAATATACAAAATCAAACTGTATAAAAGTAATTTGCAATTTGTCTTGCGTTTTTTTATAGCAAGACAAACTGTAGAATTTGGAAAATACATCATCAACTACGACAATCTTGGAGGACATTAAAGTTGTTAATTAAAAAATACACAAGTACATCATATAAATATAACGACTACAAAAGACACCAGTCCAGAATTGCCACATTGGTGATGCAGTACGATTTGTGGATTTAAACAACTATACAAAATCAAATTGTATAAAAGTAATTTGCAATTTGTCTTGCGTTTTTTTGTAGCAAGACAAACAGCAGAATTTGGAAAATACATCATCAACTACGACAATCTTGGAGGGCATTAAAGTTGTTAATTAAAAAATACACAAGTACATCATATAAATATATCGATTACAAAACACACCAGCGCAGAATTACCATATTTGATGATGAGCTACGATTTGTTGCTTTAAACCATTATACAAAACCAAACTGTATAAAAGTAATTTGCAATTTGTCTTGCGTTTCTTTTTTTTATAGCAAGACAAGCTGTAGAATTTGGAAAATGCATCTTCAACTACGACAATCTTGGAGGACATTAAAGTTGTTGATTAAAAAATGCACAAGTACATCATATAAATATAACGATTACAAAACACACCAGCGCAGAATTACCATATTTGACGATGAGATACGATTTGTTGCTTTAAACCATTATACAAAATCAAACTGAACAAATGTAATTTGCAATTTGTCTTGCGTTTTCTTGTTTTTTATAGCAAGAGAAACTGTAGAATTTGGAAAATACATCAACAACTACGACAATATTGGAGGGCATTAAAGTTGTTAATTAAAAAATACACAAGTACATCATATAAATATAATGATTACAAAATACACCAGCGCAGAATTACCATATTTGATGATGAGCTACGATTTGTGGCTCTAAACCACTATACAAAAAAACTATACAAAAGTAATTTGCATTTTGCCTTGCGTTTTTTTTTTATAGCAAGACAAACTGCAGAATTTGGAAAATACATCATCAACTGCGACAATCTTGGAGGACATTAACGTTGTTAATTAAAAAATACACAAGTACATCATATAAATATAACGACTACAAAACACACCAGCCCAGAATTGCCACATTTGATGATGAAGTACAAATTGTGGATTTAAACCACTATACAAAATCAAATTGTATAAAAGTAATTTGCAATTTGTCTTGCGTTTTTTGTTTTTTTCATAGCAAGACAAACTGTAGAATTTAGAAAATACATCATCAACTACGACAATCTTGGAGGACATTAAAGTTGTTAATTAAAAAATACACAAGTACATCATATAAATATAACGATTACAAAACACACCAGCGCAGAATTACCATATTTGATGATGAGCTACGATTTGTTGCTTTAAACCAATATACAAAATCAAACTGTATAAAAGTAATTTGCAATTTGTCTTGCGTTTTTTTATAGCAAGACAAACTGTAGTATTTGGAAAATACATCATCAACTACGACAATCTTGGAGGACATTAAAGTTGTTAATTAAAAAATACACAAGTACATCATATAAATATAACGACTACAAAAGACACCAGTCCAGAATTGCCACATTGGTGATGCAGTACGATTTGTGGATTTAAACAACTATACAAAATCAAATTGTATAAAAGTAATTTGCAATTTGTCTTGCGTTTTTTTGTAGCAAGACAAACAGCAGAATTTGGAAAATACATCATCAACTACGACAATCTTGGAGGGCATTAAAGTTGTTAATTAAAAAATACTCAAGTACATCATATAAATATATCGATTACAAAACACACCAGCGCAGAATTACCATATTTGATGATGAGCTACGATTTGTTGCTTTAAACCATTATACAAAACCAAAATGTATAAAAGTAATTTGCAATTTGTCTTGCGTTTCTTTTTTTTATAGCAAGACAAGCTGTAGAATTTGGAAAATGCATCTTCAACTACGACAATCTTGGAGGACATTAAAGTTGTTGATTAAAAAATACACAAGTACATCATATAAATATAACGATTACAAAACACACCAGCGCAGAATTACCATATTTGATGATGAGATACGATTTGTTGCTTTAAACCATTATACAAAATCAAACTGAACAAATGTAATTTGCAATTTGTCTTGCGTTTTCTTGTTTTTTATAGCAAGAGAAACTGTAGAATTTGGAAAATACATCAACAACTACGACAATATTGGAGGGCATTAAAGTTGTTAATTAAAAAATACACAAGTACATCATATAAATATAATGATTACAAAATACACCAGCGCAGAATTACCATATTTGATGATGAGCTACGATTTGTGGCTCTAAACCACTATACAAAAAAACTATACAAAAGTAATTTGCATTTTGCCTTGCGTTTTTTTTTTATAGCAAGACAAACTGCAGAATTTGGAAAATACATCATCAACTGCGACAATCTTGGAGGACATTAACGTTGTTAATTAAAAAATACACAAGTACATCATATAAATATAACGACTACAAAACACACCAGCCCAGAATTGCCACATTTGATGATGAAGTACAAATTGTGGATTTAAACCACTATACAAAATCAAATTGTTTAAAAGTAATTTGCAATTTGTCTTGCGTTTTTTGTTTTTTTCATAGCAAGACAAACTGTAGAATTTAGAAAATACATCATCAACTACGACAATCTTGGAGGACATTAAAGTTGTTAATTAAAAAATACACAAGTACATCATATAAATATAACGACTAAAAAACACACCAGCCCAGAATTACCACATTTGATGATGAGCTACGATTTGTTGCTTTAAACCATTAAACAAGATCAAACTGTATAAAAGTAATTTACAATTTGTCTTGCGTTTTTTTTATAGCAAGACAAACTGTAGAATTTGGAAAATACATCATCAAGTACGACAATCTTGGAGGACATTAAAGTTGTTAATTAAAAAATACACAAGTACATCATATAAATATAACGACTACAAGAGGCACCAGTCCAGAATTGCCACATTTGATGATGCAGTACGATTTGTGGATTTAAACAACTATACAAAATCAAATTGTATAAAAGTAATTTGCAATTTGTCTTGCGTTTTTTTTTATAGCAAGACAAACTGCAGAATTTGGAAAATACATCATCAACCACGACAATCTTGGAGGGCATTAAAGTTGTTAATTAAAAAATACACAAGTACATCATATAAATATATCGATTACAAAACACACCAGCGCAGAATTACCATATTTGATGATGAGCTACGATTTGTTGCTTTAAACCATTATACAAAACCAAACTGTATAAAAGTAATTTGCAATTTGTCTTGCGTTTCTTTTTTTTATAGCAAGACAAACTGTAGAATTTGGAAAATACATCTTCAACTACGACAATCTTGGAGGACATTAAAGTTGTTAATTAAAAAATGCACAAGTACATCATATAAATATAACGATTACAAAACACACCAGCGCAGAATTACCATATTTGATGATGAGATACGATTTGTTGCTTTAAACCATTATACAAAATCAAACTGAATAAAAGTAATTTGCAATTTGTCTTGCGTTTTCTTGTTTTTTATAGCAAGAGAAACTGTAGAATATGAAAAATACATCAACAACGACGACAATCTTGGAGGGCATTAAAGTTGTTAATTAAAAAATACACAAGTACATCATATAAATATAACGATTACAAAATACACCAGCGCAGAATTACCATATTTGATGATGAGCTACGATTTGTGGCCCTAAACCACTATACAAGAAAACTATACAAAAGTAATTTGCATTTTGTCTTGCGTTTCTTTTTATAGCAAGACAAACTGTAGAATTTGGAAAATACATCATCAACTGCGACAATCTTGGAGGACATTAACGTTGTTAATTAAAAAATACACAAGTACATCATATAAATATAACGACTACAAAACACACCAGCCCAGAATTGCCACATTTGATGATGAAGTACGAATTGTGGATTTATACCACTATACAAAATCAAATTGTATAAAAGTAATTTGCAATTTGTCTTGCGTTTTTTGTTTTTTTCATAGCAAGACAAACTGTAGAATTTAGAAAATACATCATCAACTACGACAATCTTGGAGGACATTAAAGTTGTTAATTAAAAAATACACAAGTACATCATATAAATATATCGATTACAAAACACACCAGCGCAGAATTACCATAATTGATGATGAGCTACGATTTGTTGCTTTAAAGCATTATACAAAATCAAACTGTATAAAAGTAATTTGCAATTTGTCTTGCGTTTTTTTTATAGCAAGACAAACTGTAGAATTTGGAAAACACATCATCAACTACGACAATCTTGGACGACATTAAAGTTGTTAATTAAAAAATACACAAGTACATCATACAAATATAACGATTACAAAACGCACCAGCGCAGAATTACCATATTTGATGATGAGCTACGATTTGTTGCTTTAAAACCATTATAAAAAATCAAGCTGTATAAAAGTAATTTGCAATTTCTCTTGCGTTTTTGTTTGTAGTAAGACAAACTGTAGAATTTGGAAAATATATCATCAACTACGTCAATCTTGGAGGATATTAACGTTGTTAATTAAAAAATTCACAGGTATATGTTATAAATATAACAATTACAAAACACACCAGCCCAGAATTGCCACATTTGATGATGAAGTACGTTTTGTGGCTTTAAACCACTATACAAAATCAAATTGTATAAAAGTAATTTGCAATTTGTCTTGCGTTTTTTTTATAGCAAGACAAACTGTAGAATTTGGAAAATACATCATCAACTACGACAATCTTGGAGGACATTAAAGTTGATAATTAAAAAATACACAAGTACATGTTATAAATATAACGACTACAAAACACACCAGCCCAGAATTGCCACATTTGATGATGAAGCACGTTTTGTGGATTTAAACCACTATACAAAATCAAACTGTATAAAAGTAATTTGCAATTTGTCTTGCGTTTTCTTGTTTTTTTTATAGCAAGAGAAACTGTAGAATTTGGAAAATACATTAACAACTACGACAATCTTGGAGGGCATTAAAGTTGTTAATTAAAAAATACACAAGTACATCATATAAATATAACGATTACAAAACACACCAGCGCAGAATTACCATATTTGATGATGAGCTACGATTTGTGGCTCTAAACCACTATACAAAAAAACTATACAAAAGTAATTTGCATTTTGTCTTGCGTTTTTTTTTTATAGCAAGACAAACTGCAGAATTTGGAAAATACATCATCAACTGCGACAATCTTGGAGGACATTAACGTTGTTAATTAAAAAATACACAAGTACATCATATAAATATAACGACTACAAAACACACCAGCCCAGAATTGCCACATTTGATGATGAAGTACGAATTGTGGATTTAAACCACTATACAAAATCAAATTGCATAAAAGTAATTTGCAATTTGTCTTGCGTTTTTTGTTTTTTTCATAGCAAGACAAACTGTAGAATTTAGAAAATACATCATCAACTACGACAATCTTGGAGGACATTAAAGTTGTTAATTAAAAAATACACAAGTACATCATATAAATATATCGATTACAAAACACACCAGCGCAGAATTACCATAATTGATGATGAGCTACGATTTGTTTCTTTAAAGCATTATACAAAATCAAACTGTATAAAAGTAATTTGCAATTTGTCTTGCGTTTTTTTTATAGCAAGACAAACTGTAGAATTTGGAAAATATATCATCAACTACGACAATCTTGGAGGATATTAAAGTTGTTAATTAAAAAATTCACAGGTATATGTTATAAATATAACAATTACAAAACACACCAGCCCAGAATTGCCACATTTGATGATGAAGTACGTTTTGTGGCTTTAAACCACTATACAAAATCAAATTGTATAAAAGTAATTTGCAATTTGTCTTGCGTTTTTTTTTATAGCAAGACAAACTGTAGAATTTGGAAAATACATCATCAACTACGACAATTTTGGAGGACATTAAAGTTGTTAATTGAAAAATACACAAGTACATGTTATAAATATAACGACTGCAAAACACACCAGCCCAGAATTGCCACATTTGATGATGAAGTACGTTTTGTGGATTTAAACCACTATACAAAATCAAACTGTATAAAATTAATTTGCAATTTGTCTTGCGTTTTTTTTTTCATAGCAAGACAAGCTGTAGAATTTGGAAAATACATCATCAACTACGACAATCTTGTAGGACATTAAAGTTGTTAATTAAAAAATACACAAGTACATCATATAAATATAACGACTACAAAACACACCAGCCCAGAATTACCACATTTGATGATGAGCTACGATTTGTTGCTTTAAACCATCATACAAAATCAAACTGTATAAAAGTAATTTGCAATTTGTCTTGCGTTTTTGATTTTTTTTTTTCACAGCAAGACAAACTGTAGAATTTGGAAAATACATCATCAACTACGACAATCTTGGAGGACATTAAAATTGCTAATTAAAAATTACACAAGTACATCATATAAATATAACGATTACAAAACACACCAGCGCAGAATTACTATATTTGATGATGAGCTACGGTTTGTTGCTTTAAACCATTATACAAACTCAAACTGTATAAAAGTAATTTGCAGTTTGTATTGCGTTTTTTTATAGCAAGACAAACTATAGAATTTGGACAATACATCATCAACTACGACAATCTTGGAGGACATTAATGTTGTTAATTAAAAAATACACAAGCGCATCATATAAATATAACGATTACAAAATACACCAGCGCAAAATTACCATATTTATTTATGAGCTACCATTTGTGGGTTTAAACCGCTATACAAAATCAAATTGTATAAAATTAATTTGCAATTTGTCCTGCGTTTTTTTTTTTTTTTTCATAGCAAGACAAACTGTAGAATTTGGAAAATTCATCATCAACTACGACAATCTTGGAGGACATTAAAGTTGTTAATTAAAAAATACACAAGTACATCATATAAATATATCGATTACAAAACACACCAGCGCAGAGTTACCATAATTGATGATGAGCTACGATTTGTTTCTTTAAAGCATTATACAAAATCAAACTGTATAAAAGTAATTTGCAATTTGTCTTGCGTTTTTTTTTATAGCAAGACAAACTGTAGAATTTGGAAAATATATCATCAACTACGACAATCTTGGAGGATATTAAAGTTGTTAATTAAAAAATTCACAGGTATATGTTATAAATATAACAATTACAAAACACACCAGCCCAGAATTGCCACATTTGATGATGAAGTACGTTTTGTGGCTTTAAACCACTATACAGAATCAAATTTCATAAAAGTAATTTGCAATTTGTCTTGGGTTTTTTTTATAGCAAGACAAACTGTAGAATTTGGAAAATACATCATCAACTACGACAATCTTGGAGGACATTAAAGTTGTTAATTAAAAAATACACAAGTACATGTTATAAATATAACGACTGCAAAACACACCAGCCCAGAATTGCCACATTTGATGATGAAGTACGTTTTGTGGATTTAAACCACTATACAAAATCAAACTGTATAAAAGTAATTTGCAATTTGTCTTGCGTTTTTTTTTCATAGCAAGACAAGCTGTAGAATTTGAAAAATACATCATCAACTACGACAATCTTGTAGGACATTAAAGTTGTTAATTAAAAAATACACAAGTACATCATATAAATATAACGACTACAAAACACACCAGCCCAGAATTACCACATTTGATGATGAGCTACGATTTGTTGCTTTAAACCATCATACAAAATCAAACTGTATAAAAGTAATGTGCAATTTGTCTTGCGTTTTTGATTTTTTTTTCACAGCAAGACAAACTGTAGAATTTGGAAAATACATCATCAACTACGACAATCTTGTAGGACATTAAAGTTGTTAATTAAAAAATACACAAGTACATCATATAAATATAACGACTACAAAACACACCAGCCCAGAATTACCACATTCGATGATGAGCTACGATTTGTTGCTTTAAACCATCATACAAAATCAAACTGTATAAAAGTAATTTGCAATTTGTCTTGCGTTTTTTTTTTTTTCATAGCAAGACAAACTGTAGAATTTGGAAAATACATCATCAACTACCACAATCTTGGAGGACATTAAAGTTGCTAATTAAAAATTACACAAGCACATCATATAAATATAACGATTACAAAACACACCAGCGCAGAATTACCATATTGATGATGAGCTACGATTTGTTGCTTTAAACCAATATAAAAAATCAAACTATATAAAAGTAATTTTCAATTTGTCTTGCGTTTTTTTTTTATAGCAAGACAAACTGTAGAATTTGGACAATGCATCATCAACTACGACAATCTTGGAGGACATTAACGTTGCTAGTTAAAAAATACACAAGTACATCATGTAAATATAACGATTACAAAACACACCAGCGCAGAATTACCATATTTGATGATGAGCTACGATGTGTTGCTTTAAACCATTATACAAAATCAAACTGTATAAAAGTAATTTGCAGTTTGTATTGCGTTTTTTTATAGCAAGACAAACTGTAGAATTTGGAAAATACATCATCAACTACGACAATCTTGGAGAACATTAAAGTTGTTAATTAAAAAATACACAAGTACATCATATAAATATAACGACTACAAAACACACCAGCCCAGAACTACCACATTTGATGATGAGCTACGATTTGTTGCTTTAAACCAATATACAAAATCAAACTGTATAAAAGTAATTTGCAATTTGTCTTGCGTTTTTTTTATAGCAAGACAAACTGTAGAATTTGGACAATACATCATCTACTACGACAATCTTGGAGGACATTAAAGTTGTTAATTAAAAAATACACAAGTACATCATATAAATATAACGATTACAAAACACACCAGCGCAGAATTACCACATTTGATGATGAGCTACGATTTGTTGCTTTAAACCACTATTCAAAATCAAATTGTACAAAAGTAATTTGCAATTTGTTTTGCGTTTTTTTTTTTTCATAGCAAAACAAACAGTCGAATTTGGAAAATACATCATCAACTACGACAATCTTGGAGGACATTAAAGTTGTTAATTAAAAAATACACAAGTACATCACATAAATATAACGATTACAAAACACACCAGCGCAGAATTACCATATTTATTGATGAGCTACGATTTGTGGCTTTAAACCATTATACAAAATCAAACTGTATAAAAGTAATTTGCAGTTTGTATTGCGTTTTTTTATAGCAAGACAAACTGTAGAATTTGGACAATACATCATCAACTACGACAATCTTGGAGGACATTAAAGTTGTTAATTAAAAAATACACAAGTACATCACATAAATATAACGATTACAAAACACACCAGCGCAGAATTACCACATTTGATGATGAGTTACGATTTGTTGCTTTAAACCACTATACAAAATCAAACTATATAAAAGTAATTTGCAATTTGTCTTGCGTTTTTTTTATAGCAAGGCAAACTGTAGAATTTGGAAACTACATCATCAACTACGACAATCTTGGAGGACATTAAAGTTGTTAATTAAAAAAATACACAAGTACATGTTGTAAATATAACGATTACAAAGCACACCAGCGCAGAATTACCATATTTGATGATGAGCTATGATTTGTGGGTTTAAACCACTATACAAAATCAAACTGTATAAAAGTAATTTGCAATTTGGCCTGCGTTTTTTTTTGCATAGCAAGACAAGCTGTAGAATTTGGAAAATACATCATCAACTACGACAATCTTGGAGGACATTAAAGTTGTTAATTAAATAATACACAAGTACATCATATAAATATAATGACTACAAAACACCAGCGCAGAATTATCATGTTTGATAATAAGCCACGATTTGTGGATTGAAATCACAATACAAAAGCAAACTGTAGAAAAGTAATTTGGAATTTGCCTAAAAATGATCATCAATTACAACAATTCTTGTAAACAATCAAGTGTTGGTTGCACAATACAAAAAAAAGCGAAGGAGAGGACCCCTCGTTCCACCCCGCTGTATTGCCTGAAGGGCATTTTGAATACAGCGACATCTTCTTTCCTTCGTTTTTTCTATTATATTTATGATGTTAAAAACTCACAAGTATCATCATATAAATATAACGATTACAAAACACACCAGCCCAGAATTACCATATTTGATGATGAGCTACGATTTGTGGCTTTAAACCACTATTCAAAATCAAATTGTATAAAAGTAACTTGCAATTTGTCTTGCGTTTTTTTTTCATAGCAAGACAAACTGTACAATTTGGAAAATACATCATCAACTACGACAATCTTGGAGGACATTAAAGTTGTTAATTAAAAAATACACAAGTACATCATATAAATATAACGACTACAAAACACACCAGCCCAGAGTTACTACATTTGATGATGAGCTACGATTTGTTGCTTTAACCCATTATACAAAATCAAACTGCATAAAAGTAATTTGCAATTTGTTTTGCGTTTCTTTATAGCAAGACAAACTGTAGAATTTGGAAAATACATCATCAACTACGACAATCTTGGAAGACATTAAAGTTGTTAATTAAAAAATGCACAAGTACATCATATAAATATATCGATTACAAAACACACCAGCGCAGAATTACCATATTTGATGATGAGCTACGATTTGTTGCTTTAAACCATTATACAAAATCAAACTGTATAAAAGTAATTTGCAATTTGTTTTGCGTTTTTTTTTCATAGCAAGACAAACTGTAGAATTTGGAAAATACATCATCAACTACGACAATCTTGGAGGACATTAAAGTTGTTAATTAAAAAATACACAAGTACATCATATAAATATAACGACTACAAAACACACCAGCCCAGAATTACCACATTTGATGATGAGCTACGATTTGTTGCTTTAACCCATCATACAAAATCAAACTGTATAAAAGTAATTTGCAATTTGTCTTGCGTTTTTTTTTTCATAGCAAGACAAGCTGTAGAATTAGGAAAATACATCATCAACTACGACAATATTGGAGGACATTAAAGTTGCTAATTAAAAATTACACAAGTACATCATATAAATATAACGATTACAAAACACACCAGCGCAGAATTACCATATTTGATGATGAGCTACGATTTGTTGCTTTAAAACCATTATAAAAAGTCAAACTGTATAAAAGTAATTTGCAAATTGTCTTGCGTTTTTTATAGCAAGACAAACTGTAGAATTTGGAAAATACATCATCAACTACGACAATCTTGGAGGACATTAAAGTTGTTAATTAAAAAATACACAAGTACATCATACAAATATATCGATTACAAAACACACCAGCGCAGAATTACCATATTTGATCATGAGCTACGATTTGTTGCTTTAAACCAATATACAAAATCAAACTGTATAAAAGTAATTTGCAATTTGTCTTGCGTTTTTGTTTATACCAAGACAAACTGTAGAATTTGGAAAATACATCATCAACTACGACAATCTTGGAGGACATTAAAGTTGCTAATTAAAAATTACACAAGTACATCATATAAATATATCGACTACAAAACACACCAGCCCAGAATTGCCACATTTGATGATGAAGTATGATTTGTGGATTTAAACCACTATACAAAATCTTGGAGGACATTAAAGTTGTTAATTGAAAAATACACAAGTACATCATATAAATATATCGATTACAAAACACACCAGCGCAGAATTACCATATTTGATGATGAGCTACGATTTGTTGCTTTAAACTAATATACAAAATCAAACTGTATAAAAGTAATTTGCAATTTGTCTTGCGTTTTTGTTTATACCAAGACAAACTGTAGATTTTGGAAAATACATCATCAACTACGACAATCTTGGAGGACATTAAAGTTGCTAATTAAAAATTACACAAGTACATCATATAAATGTAACGATTACAAAACACACCAGCGCAGAATTACCATATTGATGATGAGCTACGATTTGTTGCTTTAAACCAATATACAAAATCAAACTATATAAAAGTAATTTGCAATTTGTCTTGCGTTTTTTTTTTATAGCAAGGCAAACTGTAGAATTTGGACAATACATCATCAACTACGACAATCTTGGAGGACATTAATGTTGTTAATTAAAAAATACATAAGTACATCATATAACTATAACGATTACAAAACACACCAGCGCAGAATTGCCATATTTGATTATGAGCTACGATTTGTTGCTTTAAACCATTATACAAAATCAAACTGTATAAAAGTAATTTGCGGTTTGTATTGTGTTTTTTTAAAGCAAGACAAACTGTAGAATTTGGAAAATACATCATCAACTACGACAATCTTTGAGGACATTAAAGTTGTTAATTAAAAAATACACAAGTACATCACATAAATATAACGATTACAAAACACACCAGCGCAGAATTACCATATTTATTGATGAGCTACGATTTGTGGCTTTAAACCACTATACAAAATCAAATTGTATAAAAGTAATTTGCAATTAGTCTTGCGTTTTTTTTTTCATAGCAAGACAAACTGTAGAATTTGGAAAATACATCATCAACTACGACAATCTTGGAATACATTAAAGTTGTTAATTAAAAAATACACAAATACATCATATAAATATAACGACTACAAAACCCACCAGCCCAGAATTACCACATTTGATGGTGAGCTACGATTTGTTGCTTTAAACCATCATACAAAATCAAACTGTATAAAAGTAATTTGCAATTTTTCTTGCGTTTTTTTTTCATAGCAAGACAAACTATAGAATTTGGAAAATACATCATCAACTACGACAATCTTGGAGGACACTAAAGTTGCTAATTAAAAATTACACAAGTACATCATATAAATATAACGATTACAAAACACACCAGCGCAGAATTACCATATTGATGATGAGCTACGATTTGTTGCTTTAAACCAATATACAAAATCAAACTATATAAAAGTAATTTTCAATTTGTCTTGCGTTTTTTTTTTTTATAGCAAGACAAACTGTAGAATTTGGACAATACATCATCAACTACGACAATCTTGGAGGACATTAAAGTTGTTAATTAAAAAATACACAAGTACATCATATAAATATAACGATTACAAAACACACCAGCGCAGAATTACCATATTTGATGATGAGCTACGATGTGTTGCTTTAAACCGTTATACAAAATCAAATTGTATAAAAGTAATTTGCAGTTTGTATTGCGTTTTTTTATAGCAAGACAAACTGTAGAATTTGGACAATACATCATCAACTACGACAATCTTGGAGGACATTAAAGTTGTTAATTAAAAAATACACAAGTACATCACATAAATATAACGATTACAAAACACACCAGCGCAGAATTACCATATTTATTGATGAGCTACGATTTGTGGCTTTAAACCACTATACAAAATCAAATTGTATAAAAGTAGTTTGCAATTAGTCTTGCGTTTTTTTTTTTTCATAGCAAGACAAACTGTAGAATATGGAAAATACATCATCAACTACGACAATCTTGGAGAACATTAAAGTTGTTAATTAAAAAATACACAAGTACATCATATAAATATAACGACTACAAAACACACCAGCCCAAAATTACCACATTTGATGATGAGCTACGATTTGTTGCTTTAAACCAATATACAAAATCAAACTGTATAAAAGTAATTTGCAATTTGTCTTGCATTTTTTTATAGCAAGACAAACTGTAGGATTTGGACAATACATCATCAACTACGACAATCTTGGAAGACATTAAAGTTGTTAATTAAAAAATACACAAGTACATCATATAAATATAACGATTACAAAACACACCAGCGCAGAATTACCACATTTGATGATGAGCTACGATTTGTTGCTTTAAACCACTATACAAAATCAAATTGTATAAAAGTAATTTGCAATTTGTTTTGCGTTTTTTTTTTTTTTTCATAGCAAGACAAACAGTAGAATTTGGAAAGTACATCATCAACTACGACAGTCTTGGAGGACATTAAAGTTGTTAATTAAAAAATACACAAGTACATGTTATAAATATAACGATTACAAAACACACTAGCCCAGAATTGCCACATTTGATGATGGAGTACGATTTGTGGATTTAAACCACTATACAAAATCAAATTGTATAAAAGTAATTTGCAATTTGTCTTGCGTTTTTTTTTCTTATAGCAAGACAAACTGTAGAATTTGGACAATACATCATCAGCTACGACAATCTTGGAGGACATTAAAGTTGTCAATTAAAAAATACACAAGTACATCATATAAATATTACGATTACAAAACACACCAGCGCAGAATTACTATATCTGATGATGAGCAACGATTTGTGGCTTTAAACCACTATACAAAATCAAACTATATAAAAGTAATTTGCAATTTGTCTTGCGTTTTTTTTTGCAAGGCAAACTGTAGAATTTGGAAACTACATCATCAACTACGACAATCTTGGAGGACATTAAAGTTGTTAATTAAAAAAATACACATGTACATGTTGTAAATAAAACGATTACAAAGCACACCAGCGCAGAATTACCATATTTGATGATGAGCTACGATTTGTTGCTTTAAACCAATATACAAAATCAAACTATATAAAAGTAATTTGCAATTTGTCTTGCGTTTTTTTTTTATAGCAAGGCAAACTGTAGAATTTGGACAATACATCATCAACTACGACAATCTTGGAGGACATTAATGTTGTTAATTAAAAAATACACAAGTACATCATATAACTATAACGATTACAAAACACACCAGCGCAGAATTGCCATATTTGATTATGAGCTACGATTTGTTGCTTTAAACCATTATACAAAATCAAACTGTATAAAAGTAATTTGCGGTTTGTATTGTGTTTTTTTAAAGCAAGACAAACTGTAGAATTTGGAAAATACATCATCAACTACGACAATCTTTGAGGACATTAAAGTTGTTAATTAAAAAATACACAAGTACATCACATAAATATAACGATTACAAAACACACCAGCGCAGAATTACCATATTTATTGATGAGCTACGATTTGTGGCTTTAAACCACTATACAAAATCAAATTGTATAAAAGTAATTTGCAATTAGTCTTGCGTTTTTTTTTTCATAGCAAGACAAACTGTAGAATTTGGAAAATACATCATCAACTACGACAATCTTGGAATACATTAAAGTTGTTAATTAAAAAATACACAAATACATCATATAAATATAACGACTACAAAACCCACCAGCCCAGAATTACCACATTTGATGGTGAGCTACGATTTGTTGCTTTAAACCATCATACAAAATCAAACTGTATAAAAGTAATTTGCAATTTGTCTTGCGTTTTTTTTTTCATAGCAAGACAAACTATAGAATTTGGAAAATACATCATCAACTACGACAATCTTGGAGGACACTAAAGTTGCTAATTAAAAATTACACAAGTACATCATATAAATATAACGATTACAAAACACACCAGCGCAGAATTACCATATTGATGATGAGCTACGATTTGTTGCTTTAAACCAATATACAAAATCAAACTATATAAAAGTAATTTTCAATTTGTCTTGCGTTTTTTTTTTTTATAGCAAGACAAACTGTAGAATTTGGACAATACATCATCAACTACGACAATCTTGGAGGACATTAAAGTTGTTAATTAAAAAATACACAAGTACATCATATAAATATAACGATTACAAAACACACCAGCGCAGAATTACCATATTTGATGATGAGCTACGATGTGTTGCTTTAAACCGTTATACAAAATCAAATTGTATAAAAGTAATTTGCAGTTTGTATTGCGTTTTTTTATAGCAAGACAAACTGTAGAATTTGGACAATACATCATCAACTACGACAATCTTGGAGGACATTAAAGTTGTTAATTAAAAAATACACAAGTACATCACATAAATATAACGATTACAAAACACACCAGCGCAGAATTACCATATTTATTGATGAGCTACGATTTGTGGCTTTAAACCACTATACAAAATCAAATTGTATAAAAGTAGTTTGCAATTAGTCTTGCGTTTTTTTTTTTTCATAGCAAGACAAACTGTAGAATATGGAAAATACATCATCAACTACGACAATCTTGGAGAACATTAAAGTTGTTAATTAAAAAATACACAAGTACATCATATAAATATAACGACTACAAAACACACCAGCCCAAAATTACCACATTTGATGATGAGCTACGATTTGTTGCTTTAAACCAATATACAAAATCAAACTGTATAAAAGTAATTTGCAATTTGTCTTGCATTTTTTTATAGCAAGACAAACTGTAGGATTTGGACAATACATCATCAACTACGACAATCTTGGAAGACATTAAAGTTGTTAATTAAAAAATACACAAGTACATCATATAAATATAACGATTACAAAACACACCAGCGCAGAATTACCACATTTGATGATGAGCTACGATTTGTTGCTTTAAACCACTATACAAAATCAAATTGTATAAAAGTAATTTGCAATTTGTTTTGCGTTTTTTTTTTTTCATAGCAAGACAAACAGTAGAATTTGGAAAGTACATCATCAACTACGACAATCTTGGAGGACATTAAAGTTGTTAATTAAAAAATACACAAGTACATGTTATAAATATAACGATTACAAAACACACTAGCCCAGAATTGCCACATTTGATGATGGAGTACGATTTGTGGATTTAAACCACTATACAAAATCAAATTGTATAAAAGTAATTTGCAATTTGTCTTGCGTTTTTTTTTCTTATAGCAAGACAAACTGTAGAATTTGGACAATACATCATCAGCTACGACAATCTTGGAGGACATTAAAGTTGTCAATTAAAAAATACACAAGTACATCATATAAATATAACGATTACAAAACACACCAGCGCAGAATTACTATATCTGATGATGAGCAACGATTTGTGGCTTTAAACCACTATACAAAATCAAACTATATAAAAGTAATTTGCAATTTGTCTTGCGTTTTTTTTTTGCAAGGCAAACTGTAGAATTTGGAAACTACATCATCAACTACGACAATCTTGGAGGACATTAAAGTTGTTAATTAAAAAAATACACATGTACATGTTGTAAATATAACGATTACAAAGCACACCAGCGCAGAATTACCATATTTGATGATGAGCTATGATTTGTGGGTTTAAACCACTATACAAAATCAAACTGTATAAAAGTAATTTGCAATTTGGCCTGCGTTTTTTTTTGCATAGCAAGACAAGCTGTAGAATTTGGAAAATACATCATCAACTACGACAATCTTGGAGGACATTAAAGTTGTTAATTAAATAATACACAAGTACATCATATAAATATAATGACTACAAAACACCAGCGCAGAATTATCATGTTTGATAATAAGCCACGATTTGTGGATTGAAATCACAATACAAAAGCAAACTGTAGAAAAGTAATTTGGAATTTGCCTAAAAATGATCATCAATTACAACAATCCTTGTAAACAATCAAGTGTTGGTTGCACAATACAAAAAAAAGCGAAGGAGAGGACCCCTCGTTCCACCCCGCTGTATTGCCTGAAGGGCATTTTGAATACAGCGACATCTTCTTTCCTTCGTTTTTTCTATTACATTTATGATGTTAAAAACTCACAAGTATCATCATATAAATATAACGATTACAAAACACACCAGCCCAGAATTACCATATTTGATGATGAGCTACGATTTGTGGCTTTAAACCACTATTCAAAATCAAATTGTATAAAAGTAACTTGCAATTTGTCTTGCGTTTTTTTTTTTCATAGCAAGACAAACTGTACAATTTGGAAAATACATCATCAACTACGACAATCTTGGAGGACATTAAAGTTGTTAATTAAAAAATACACAAGTACATCATATAAATATAACGACTACAAAACACACCAGCCCAGAGTTACTACATTTGATGATGAGCTACGATTTGTTGCTTTAACCCATTATACAAAATCAAACTGCATAAAAGTAATTTGCAATTTGTTTTGCGTTTCTTTATAGCAAGACAAACTGTAGAATTTGGAAAATACATCATCAACTACGACAATCTTGGAAGACATTAAAGTTGTTAATTAAAAAATGCACAAGTACATCATATAAATATAACGACTACAAAACACACCAGCCCAGAATTACCACATTTGATGATGAGCTACGATTTGTTGCTTTAACCCATCATACAAAATCGAACTGTATAAAAGTAATTTGCAATTTGTCTTGCGTTTTTTTTTTTCATAGCAAGACAAGCTGTAGAATTAGGAAAATACATCATCAACTACGACAATCTTGGAGGACATTAAAGTTGCTAATTAAAAATTACACAAGTACATCATATAAATATAACGATTACAAAACACACCAGCGCAGAATTACCGTATTGATGATGAGCTACGATTTGTTGCTTTAAACCAATATACAAAATCAAACTATATAAAAGTTATTTGCAACTTGTCTTGCGTTTTTTTTTATAGCAAGACAAACTGTAGAATTTGGACAATACATCATCAACTGCGACAAACTTGGAGGACATTAAAGTTGTTAATTAAAAAATACACAAGTACATCATATAAATATAACGATTATAAAACACACCAGCGCAGAATTACCATATTTGATGATGAGCTACGATTTGTTGCTTTAAACCATTATACAAAATCAAACTGTATAAAAGTAATTTGCAGTTTGTATTGCGTTTTTTTATAGCAAGACAAACTGTAAAATTTGCACAATACATCATCAACTACGACAATCTTGGAGGACATTAAAGTTGTTAATTAAAAAATACACAAGTACATCATATAAATATAACGATTACAAAACACACCAGCGCAGAATTACCATATTTGGTGATGAGCTACGATTTGTTGCTTTAAAACCATTATAAAAAGTCAAACTGTATAAAAGTAATTTGCAAATTGTCTTGCGTTTTTTATAGCAAGACAAACTGTAGAATTTGGAAAATACATCATCAACTACGACAATCTTGGAGGACATTAAAATTGTTAATTAAAAAATACACAAGTACATCATATAAATATAACGATTACAAAACACACCAGCGCAGAATTACCATATTTGGTGATGAGCTACGATTTGTTGCTTTAAAACCATTATAAAAAGTCAAACTGTATAAAAGTAATTTGCAAATTGTCTTGCGTTTTTTATAGCAAGACAAACTGTAGAATTTGGAAAATACATCATCAACTACGACAATCTTGGAGGACATTAAAATTGTTAATTAAAAAATACACAAGTACATCATATAAATATATAGATTACAAAACACACCAGCGCAGAATTACCATATTTGATGATGAGCTACGATTTGTTGCTTTAAAACCATTATAAAATGTCAAACTGTATAAAAGTAATTTGCAAATTGTCTTGCGTTTCTTATAGCAAGACAAACTGTAGAATTTGGAAAATACATCATCAACTACGACAATCTTGGAGGACATTAAAGTTGTTAATTAAAAAATACACAAGTACATCATATAAATATATCGACTACAAAACACACCAGCCCAGAATTGCCACATTTGATGATGAAGTACGATTTGTGGATTTAAACCACTATACAAAATCTTGGAGGACATTAAAGTTGTTAATTGAAAAATACACAAGTACATCATATAAATATATCGATTACAAAACACACCAGCCCAGAGTTACTACATTTGATGATGAGCTAAGATTTGTTGCTTTAAACCATTATACAAAATCAAACTGCATAAAAGTAATTTGCAATTTGTTTTGCGTTTCTTTATAGCAAGACAAACTGTAGAATTTGGAAAATACATCATCAACTACGACAATCTTGGAAGACATTAAAGTTGTTAATTAAAAAATACACAAGTACATCATATAAATATAACGACTACAAAACACACCAGCCCAGAATTACCACATTTGATGATGAGCTACGATTTGTTGCTTTAACCCATCATACAAAATCAAACTGTATAAAAGTAATTTGCAATTTGTCTTGCGTTTTTTTTTTTTCATAGCAAGACAAGCTGTAGAATTAGGAAAATACATCATCAACTACGACAATCTTGGAGGACATTAAAGTTGCTAATTAAAAATTACACAAGTACATCATATAAATATAACGATTACAAAACACACCAGCGCAGAAT
Organism: Aphodius granarius; assembly: GCA_963971325.1. Classification (NCBI taxonomy): domain Eukaryota; kingdom Metazoa; phylum Arthropoda; class Insecta; order Coleoptera; family Scarabaeidae; genus Aphodius; species Aphodius granarius. The sequence goes on from OZ020225.1 coordinate 9,782,279, forward strand.
TACCATATTGATGATGAGCTACGATTTGTTGCTTTAAACCAATATACAAAATCAAACTATATAAAAGTAGTTTGCAATTTGTCTTGCGTTTTTTTATATAGCAAGACAAACTGTAGAATTTGGACAGTACATCATCAACTGCGACAAACTTGGAGGACATTAAAGTTGTTAATTAAAAAATACACAAGTACATCATATAAATATAACGATTACAAAACACACCAGCGCAGAATTACCATATTTGATGATGAGCTACGATTTGTTGCTTTAAACCATTATACAAAATCAAACTGTATAAAAGTAATTTGCAGTTTGTATTGCGTTTTTTTATAGCAAGACAAACTGTAAAATTTGGACAATACATCATCAACTACGACAATCTTGGAGGACATTAAAGTTGTTAATTAAAAAATACACAAGTACATCATATAAATATAACGATTACAAAACACACCAGCGCAGAATTACCATATTTGATGATGAGCTACGATTTGTTGCTTTAAAACAATTATAAAAAGTCAAACTGTATAAAAGTGATTTGCAAATTGTCTTGCATTTTTTATAGCAAGACAAACTGTAGAATTTGGAAAATACATCATCAACTACGACAATCTTGGAGGACATTAAAGTTGTTAATTAAAAAATACACAAGTACATCATATAAATATATCGATTACAAAACACACCAGCGCAGAGTTACCATATTTGATGATGAGCTACGATTTGTTGCCCTAAACCAATATACAAAATCAAACTGTATAAAAGTAATTTGCGGTTTGTATTGCGTTTTTTTAAAGCAAGACAAACTGTAGAATTTGGAAAATACATCATCAACTACGACAATCTTGGAGGACATTAAAGTTGTTAATTAAAAAATACACAAGTACATCACATAAATATAACGATTACAAAACACACCAGCGCAGAATTACCATATTTGGTGATGAGCTACGATTTGTTGCTTTAAAACCATTATAAAAAGTCAAACTGTATAAAAGTAATTTGCAAATTGTCTTGCGTTTTTTATAGCAAGACAAACTGTAGAATTTGGAAAATACATCATCAACTACGACAATCTTGGAGGACATTAAAATTGTTAATTAAAAAATACACAAGTACATCATATAAATATATAGATTACAAAACACACCAGCGCAGAATTACCATATTTGATGATGAGCTACGATTTGTTGCTTTAAAACCATTATAAAATGTCAAACTGTATAAAAGTAATTTGCAAATTGTCTTGCGTTTCTTATAGCAAGACAAACTGTAGAATTTGGAAAATACATCATCAACTACGACAATCTTGGAGGACATTAAAGTTGTTAATTAAAAAATACACAAGTACATCATATAAATATATCGATTACAAAACACACCAGCGCAGAGTTACCATATTTGATGATGAGCTACGATTTGTTGCTTTAAACCAATATACAAAATCAAACTGTATAAAAGTAATTTGCAATTTGTCTTGCGTTTTTTTTTATAGCAAGACAAACTGTAGAATTTGGAAAATACATCATCAACTACGACAATCTTGGAGGACATTAAAGTTGTTAATTAAAAAATACACAAGTACATCATATAAATATATCGACTACAAAACACACCAGCCCAGAATTGCCACATTTGATGATGAAGTACGATTTGTGGATTTAAACCACTATACAAAATCTTGGAGGACATTAAAGTTGTTAATTGAAAAATACACAAGTACATCATATAAATATATCGATTACAAAACACACCAGCCCAGAGTTACTACATTTGATGATGAGCTAAGATTTGTTGCTTTAAACCATTATACAAAATCAAACTGCATAAAAGTAATTTGCAATTTGTTTTGCGTTTCTTTATAGCAAGACAAACTGTAGAATTTGGAAAATACATCATCAACTACGACAATCTTGGAAGACATTAAAGTTGTTAATTAAAAAATACACAAGTACATCATATAAATATAACGACTACAAAACACACCAGCCCAGAATTACCACATTTGATGATGAGCTACGATTTGTTGCTTTAACCCATCATACAAAATCAAACTGTATAAAAGTAATTTGCAATTTGTCTTGCGTTTTTTTTTTTTCATAGCAAGACAAGCTGTAGAATTAGGAAAATACATCATCAACTACGACAATCTTGGAGGACATTAAAGTTGCTAATTAAAAATTACACAAGTACATCATATAAATATAACGATTACAAAACACACCAGCGCAGAATTACCATATTGATGATGAGCTACGATTTGTTGCTTTAAACCAATATACAAAATCAAACTATATAAAAGTAATTTGCAATTTGTCTTGCGTTTTTTTATATAGCAAGACAAACTGTAGAATTTGGACAGTACATCATCAACTGCGACAAACTTGGAGGACATTAAAGTTGTTAATTAAAAAATACACAAGTACATCATATAAATATAACGATTACAAAACACACCAGCGCAGAATTACCATATTTGATGATGAGCTACGATTTGTTGCTTTAAACCATTATACAAAATCAAACTGTATAAAAGTAATTTGCAGTTTGTATTGCGTTTTTTTATAGCAAGACAAACTGTAAAATTTGGACAATACATCATCAACTACGACAATCTTGGAGGACATTAAAGTTGTTAATTAAAAAATACACAAGTACATCATATAAATATAACGATTACAAAACACACCAGCGCAGAATTACCATATTTGATGATGAGCTACGATTTGTTGCTTTAAAACAATTATAAAAAGTCAAACTGTATAAAAGTGATTTGCAAATTGTCTTGCGTTTTTTATAGCAAGACAAACTGTAGAATTTGGAAAATACATCATCAACTACGACAATCTTGGAGGACATTAAAGTTGTTAATTAAAAAATACACAAGTACATCATATAAATATATCGATTACAAAACACACCAGCGCAGAATTACCATATTTGATGATGAGCTACGATTTGTTGCTTTAAAACTATTATAAAAAGTCAAACTGTATAAAAGTAATTTGCGAATTGTCTTGCGTTTTTTATAGCAAGACAAACTGTAGAATTTGGAAAATACATCATCAACTACGACAATCTTGGAGGACATTAAAGTTGTTAATTAAAAAATACACAAGTACATCATATAAATATATCGATTACAAAACACACCAGCGCAGAGTTACCATATTTGATGATGAGCTACGATTTGTTGCCCTAAACCAATATACAAAATCAAACTGTATAAAAGTAATTTGCGGTTTGTATTGCGTTTTTTTAAAGCAAGACAAACTGTAGAATTTGGAAAATACATCATCAACTACGACAATCTTGGAGGACATTAAAGTTGTTAATTAAAAAATACACAAGTACATCACATAAATATAACGATTACAAAACACACCAGCGCAGAATTACCATATTTATTGATGAGCTACGATTTGTGGCTTTAAACCACTATACAAAGTCAAATTGTATAAAAGTAATTTGCAATTAGTCTTGCGTTTTTTTTTTTTTTTTTCATAGCAAGACAAACTGTAGAATTTGGAAAATACATCGTCAACTACGACAATCTTGGAATACATTAAAGTTGTTAATTAAAAAATACACAAGTACATCATATAAATATAACGACTACAAAACCCACCAGCGCAGAATTACCATATTTGATGATGAGCTACGATTTTTTGCTTTAAAACCATTATAAAAAGTCAAACTGTATAAAAGTGATTTGCAAATTGTCTTGCGTTTTTTATAGCAAGACAAACTGTAGAATTTGGAAAATACATCATCAACTACGACAATCTTGGAGAACATTAAAGTTGTTAATTAAAAAATACACAAGTACTTCATATAAATATATCGAATACAAAACACACCAGCCCAGAATTGCCACATTTGATGATGAAGTATGATTTGTGCATTTAAACCACTATACAAAATCTTGGAGGACATTAAGGTTGTTAATTGAAAAATACACAAGTGCATCATATAAGTATATCGATTACAAAACACACCAGCGCAGAATTACCATATTTGATGATGAGCTACGATTTGTTGCTTTAAACCAATATACAAAATCAAACTGTATAAAAGTAATTTGCAATTTGTCTTGCGTTTTTGTTTATTCCAAGACAAACTGTAGAATTTGGAAAATACATCAGCAACTACGACAATCTTGGAGGACATTAAAGTTGCTAATTAAAAATTACACAAGTACATCATATAAATATAACGATTACAAAACACACCAGCGCAGAATTACCATATTGATGATGAGCTACGATTTGTTGCTTTAAACCAATATACAAAATCAAACTATATAAAAGTAATTTGCAATTTGTCTTGCGTTTTTTTTTATAGCAAGGCAAACTGTAGAATTAGGAAAATACATCATCAACTACGACAACCTTGGAGGACATTAAAGTTGTTAATTAAAAAATACACAAGTACATCACATAAATATAACGATTACAAAACACACCAGCGCAGAATTACCATATTTATTGATGAGCTACGATTTGTGGCTTTAAACCACTATACAAAATCAAATTGTATAAAAGTAATTTGCAATTAGTCTTGCGTTTTTTTTTTTTCATAGCAAGACAAACTGTAGAATTTGGAAAATACATCGTCAACTACGACAATCTTGGAATACATTAAAGTTGTTAATTAAAAAATACACAAGCACATCATATAAATATAACGATTACAAAACACACCAGCGCAGAATTACCATATTTGATGATGAGCTACGATTTGTTGCTTTAAAACCATTATAAAAAGTCAAACTGTATAAAAGTGATTTGCAAATTGTCTTGCGTTTTTTATAGCAAGACAAACTGTAGAATTTGGAAAATACATCATCAACTACGACAATCTTGGAGGACATTAAAGTTGTTAATTAAAAAATACACAAGTACATCATATAAATATATCGATTACAAAACACACCAGCGCAGAATTACCATATTTGATGATGAGCTACGATTTGTTGCTTTAAAACTATTATAAAAAGTCAAACTGTATAAAAGTAATTTGCGAATTGTCTTGCGTTTTTTATAGCAAGACAAACTGTAGAATTTGGAAAATACATCATCAACTACGACAATCTTGGAGGACATTAAAGTTGTTAATTAAAAAATACACAAGTACATCATATAAATATATCGATTACAAAACACACCAGCGCAGAGTTACCATATTTGATGATGAGCTACGATTTGTTGCCTTAAACCAATATACAAAATCAAACTGTATAAAAGTAATTTGCAACTTGTCTTGCGTTTTTTTTTTATAGCAAGACAAACTGTAGAATTTGGAAAATACATCATCAACTACGACAATCTTGGAGGACATTAAAGTTGTTAATTAAAAAATACACAAGTACATCATATAAATATATCGACTACAAAACACACCAGCCCAGAATTGCCACATTTGATGATGAAGTACGATTTGTGCATTTAAACCACTATACAAAATCTTGGAGGACATTAAGGTTGTTAATTGAAAAATACACAAGTACATCATATAAATATATCGATTACAAAACACACCAGCGCAGAATTACCATATTTGATGATGAGCTACGATTTGTTGCTTTAAACCAATATACAAAATCAAACTGTATAAAAGTAATTTGCAATTTGTCTTGCGTTTTTGTTTATACCAAGACAAACTGTAGAATTTGGAAAATACATCAGCAACTACGACAATCTTGGAGGACATTAAAGTTGCTAATTAAAAATTACACAAGTACATCATATAAATATAACGATTACAAAACACACCAGCGCAGAATTACCATATTGATGATGAGCTACGATTTGTTGCTTTAAACCAATATACAAAATCAAACTATATAAAAGTAATTTGCAATTTGTCTTGCGTTTTTTTTTATAGCAAGGCAAACTGTAGAATTTGGACAATACATCATCAACTACGACAATCTTGGAGGACATTAAAGTTGTTAATTAAAAAATACACAAGTACATCATATAAATATAACGATTACAAAACACACCAGCGCAGAATTACCATATTTGATGATGAGCTACGATTTGTTGCTTTAAACCATTATACAAAATCAAACTGTATAAAAGTAATTTGCGGTTTGTATTGCGTTTTTTAAGGCAAGACAAACTGTAGAATTTGGAAAATACATCATCAACTACGACAATCTTGGAGGACATTAAAGTTGTTAATTAAAAAATACACAAGTACATCACATAAATATAACGATTACAAAACACACCAGCGCAGAATTACCATATTTATTGATGAGCTACGATTTGTGGCTTTAAACATAAAATCAATCTGTATAAAAGAAAATTGTAATTTGTCTTGCGTTATTTTTTATAGCGAGGCAAACTGTAGAATTTGGAAAATACATCATCAACTACGACAATCTTGGAGGACATTAAAGTTGTTAATTAAAAAATACACAGGTACATCATATAAATATATCGTGTACAAAACACACCAGCGCAGAATTACCATATTTGATGATGAGCTACGATTTGTTGCCTTAAACCAATATACAAAATCAAACTGTATAAAAGTAATTTGCAACTTGTCTTGCGTTTTTTATAGCAAGACAAACTGTAGAATTTGGAAAATACATCATCAACTACGACAATCTTGGAGGACATTAAAGTTGTTAATTAAAAAATACACAAGTACATCATATAAATATATCGATTACAAAACACACCAGCGCAGAATTACCATATTTGATGATGAGCTACGATTTGTTGCTTTAAAACTATTATAAAAAGTCAAACTGTATAAAAGTAATTTGCGAATTGTCTTGCGTTTTTTATAGCAAGACAAACTGTAGAATTTGGAAAATACGTCATCAACTACGACAATCTTGGAGGACATTAAAGTTGTTAATTAAAAAATACACAAGTACATCATATAAATATATCGATTACAAAACACACCAGCGCAGAGTTACCATATTTGATGATGAGCTACGATTTGTTGCCTTAAACCAATATACAAAATCAAACTGTATAAAAGTAATTTGCAACTTGTCTTGCGCTTTTTTTATAGCAAGACAAACTGTAGAATTTGGAAAATACATCATCAACTACGACAATCTTGGAGGACATTAAAGTTGTTAATTAAAAAATACACAAGTACATCATATAAATATATCGACTACAAAACACACCAGCCCAGAATTGCCACATTTGATGATGAAGAACGATTTGTGCATTTAAACCACTATACAAAATCTTGGAGGACATTAAGGTTGTTAATTGAAAAATACACAAGTACATCATATAAATATATCGATTACAAAACACACCAGCGCAGAATTACCATATTTGATGATGAGCTACGATTTGTTGCTTTAAACCAATATACAAAATCAAACTGTATAAAAGTAATTTGCAATTTGTCTTGCGTTTTTGTTTATACCAAGACAAACTGTAGAATTTGGAAAATACATCAGCAACTACGACAATCTTGGAGGACATTAAAGTTGCTAATTAAAAATTACACAAGTACATCATATAAATATAACGATTACAAAACACACCAGCGCAGAATTACCATATTGATGATGAGCTACGATTTGTTGCTTTAAACCAATATACAAAATCAAACTATATAAAAGTAATTTGCAATTTGTCTTGCGTTTTTTTTTATAGCAAGGCAAACTGTAGAATTTGGACAATACATCATCAACTACGACAATCTTGGAGGACATTAAAGTTGTTAATTAAAAAATACACAAGTACATCATATAAATATAACGATTACAAAACACACCAGCGCAGAATTACCATATTTGATGATGAGCTACAATTTGTTGCTTTAAACGATTATACAAAATCAAACTGTATAAAAGTAATTTGCGGTTTGTATTGCGTTTTTTAAGGCAAGACAAACTGTAGAATTTGGAAAATACATCATCAACTACGACAATCTTGGAGGACATTAAAGTTGTTAATTAAAAAATACACAAGTACATCACATAAATATAACGATTACAAAACACACCAGCGCAGAATTACCATATTTATTGATGAGCTACGATTTGTGGCTTTAAACATAAAATCAATCTGTATAAAAGAAAATTGTAATTTGTCTTGCGTTATTTTTTATAGCGAGACAAACTGTAGAATTTGGAAAATACATCATCAACTACGACAATCTTGGAGGACATTAAAATTGTTAATTAAAAAATACACAGGTACATCATATAAATATATCGTGTACAAAACACACCAGCGCAGAATTACCATATTTGATGATGAGCTACGATTTGTTGCTTTAAACTATTATACAAAATTAAACTGTATAAAGTAATTTGCAATTCGTCTTGCGTTTTTTTTATAGCAAGACAAACTGTAGAATCTGGAAAATACATCATCAACTACGACAATCTTGGAGGACATTAAGGTTGTTAATTAAAAAATACACAAGTACATCATATAAATATAACGATTACAAAACACGCCAGCCCAGAATTACCACATTTGATCATAAGCTACGATTTGTTGCTTTAAACCATTATACAACATCAAACTGTATAAAAGTAATTTGCAATTTGTCTTGCGTTTTTTTTTATAGCAAGACAAACTATAGAATTTGGAAAATACATCATCAACTACAACAATCTTGGAGGACATTAAAGTTGCTAATTAAAAAATACAAAAGTACATCATATAAATACAACGATTACAAAACACACTAGCGCAGAATTACCATATTTGATGATGAGCTACGATTTGTTGCTTTAAACCATTAAACAAAATAAAACTGTATAAAAGTAATTTGCAATTTGTCTTGCGTTTTTTTTTTCATAGCAAGACAAACTGTAGCTTTTGGAAAATACATCATCAACTACGAGAATCTTGGAGGACATTAAAGTTGTTAATTAAAAAATACACAAGTACATGTTATAAATATAACGATTACAAAACACACCAGCGTAGAATTACCATATTTGATGATGAGCTACGATTTGTGGCCTTAAACCACTATACAAAATCAAACTATATAAAAGCAATTTGCAATTTGTCTTGCGTTTTTTTTATAGCAGGACAAACTGTAGAATTTGGAAAATACATCATCAACTACGACAATCTTGGACGACATTAAAGTTGTTAATTAAAAAATACACAAGTACATCATATAAATATAACGACTACAAAACACACCAGCGCAGAATTACCATATTTGATGATGAGCTACGATTTTTGGCTTTAAACCACTATACAAAATCAAACTCTATAAAAGCAATTTGCAATTTGTCTTGCGTTTTTTTTTATAGCAAGACGAACTGTAGGATTTGGAAAATACATCATCAACTACGACAACCTTGGAGGACATTAAAGTTGCTAATTAAAAATTACACAAGTACATCATATAAATATAACGATTACAAAACACACCAGCGCAGAATTACCATATTGATGATAAGCTACGATTTGTTGCTTTAAACCAATATACAAAATCAAACTATATAAAAGTAATTTGCAATTTGTCTTGCGTTTTTTTTTATAGCAAGGCAAACTGTAGAATTTGGACAATACATCATCAACTACGACAATCTTGGAGGACATTAAAGTTGTTAATTAAAAAATACACAAGTACATCATATAAATATAACGATTACAAAACACACCAGCGCAGAATTACCATATTTGATGATGAGCTACAATTGTTGCTTTAAACCATTATACAAAATCAAACTGTATAAAAGTAATTTGCGGTTTGTATTGCGTTTTTTAAGGCAAGACAAACTGTAGAATTTGGAAAATACATCATCAACTACGACAATCTTGGAGGACATTAAAGTTGTTAATTAAAAAATACACAAGTACATCACATAAATATAACGATTACAAAACACACCAGCGCAGAATTACCATATTTATTGATGAGCTACGATTTGTGGCTTTAAACATAAAATCAATCTGTATAAAAGAAAATTGTAATTTGTCTTGCGTTATTTTTTATAGCGAGACAAACTGTAGAATTTGGAAAATACATCATCAACTACGACAATCTTGGAGGACATTAAAATTGTTAATTAAAAAATACACAGGTACATCATATAAATATATCGTGTACAAAACACACCAGCGCAGAATTACCATATTTGATGATGAGCTACGATTTGTTGCTTTAAACTGTTATACAAAATTAAACTGTATAAAGTAATTTGCAATTCGTCTTGCGTTTTTTTTATAGCAAGACAAACTGTAGAATCTGGAAAATACATCATCAACTACGACAATCTTGGAGGACATTAAGGTTGTTAATTAAAAAATACACAAGTACATCATATAAATATAACGATTACAAAACACGCCAGCCCAGAATTACCACATTTGATCATAAGCTACGATTTGTTGCTTTAAACCATTATACAACATCAAACTGTATAAAAGTAATTTGCAATTTGTCTTGCGTTTTTTTTTTATAGCAAGACAAACTATAGAATTTGGAAAATACATCATCAACTACAACAATCTTGGAGGACATTAAAGTTGCTAATTAAAAAATACAAAAGTACATCATATAAATACAACGATTACAAAACACACTAGCGCAGAATTACCATATTTGATGATGAGCTACGATTTGTTGCTTTAAACCATTAAACAAAATAAAACTGTATAAAAGTAATTTGCAATTTGTCTTGCGTTTTTTTTTTTTCATAGCAAGACAAACTGTAGCTTTTGGAAAATACATCATCAACTACGAGAATCTTGGAGGACATTAAAGTTGTTAATTAAAAAATACACAAGTACATGTTATAAATATAACGATTACAAAACACACCAGCGTAGAATTACCATATTTGATGATGAGCTACGATTTGTGGCCTTAAACCACTATACAAAATCAAACTATATAAAAGCAATTTGCAATTTGTCTTGCGTTTTTTTTATAGCAGGACAAACTGTAGAATTTGGAAAATACATCATCAACTACGACAATCTTGGACGACATTAAAATTGTTAATTAAAAAATACACAAGTACATCATATAAATATAACGACTACAAAACACACCAGCGCAGAATTACCATATTTGATGATGAGCTACGATTTTTGGCTTTAAACCACTATACAAAATCAAACTCTATAAAAGCAATTTGCAATTTGTCTTGCGTTTTTTTTTATAGCAAGACGAACTGTAGGATTTGGAAAATACATCATCAACTACGACAACCTTGGAGGACATTAAAGTTGTTAATTAAAAAATGCACAAGTACATCATATAAATATAACGATCACAAAACACACCAGCGCGGAATTACCATATTTGATGATGAGCTATGATTTGTGGCTTTAAACCACTATATAAAATCAAAGTGTATAAAAGAAAATTGTAATTTGTCTTGCGTTTTTTTTTATAGCAAGACAAACTGTAGAATTTGGAAAATACATCATCAACTACGACAATATTGGACGACATTAAAGTTGTTAATTAAAAAATACACAAGTACATCATATAAATATAACGACTACAAAACACACCAGCGCAGACTTAGCATATTTGATGATGAGCTATGATTTGTGGGTTTAAACCACTATACAAAATCAAACTGTATAAAAGTAATTTGCAATTTGTCTTGCGTTTTTTTATGGCAAGACAAACTGTAGAATTTGGAAAATACATCATCAACTACGACAATCTTGGAGGACATTAAAGTTGTTAATTAAAAAATACACAGGTACATCATATAAATAGCAAGACAAACTGTAGAATCTGGAAAATACATCATCAACTACGACAATCTTGGAGGACATTAAGGTTGTTAATTAAAAAATACACAAGTACATCACATAAATATAACGACTACAATACACACCAGCGCAGAATTACCATATTTGATGATGAGCTACGATTTGTTGCTTTAAACCATTATACAAAATAAAACTGTATAAAAGTAATTTGCAATTTGTCTTGCGTTTTTTTTTTTCATAGCAAGACAAACTGTAGCGTTTGGAAAATACATCATCAGCTACGACAATCTTGGAGGACATTAAAGTTGTTAATTTAAAAATACACAAGTACATGTTATAAATATAACGATTACAAAACACACCAGCGTAGAATTACCATATTTGATGATGAGCTACCATTTGTGGCTTTAAACCACTATACAAGATCAAACTATATAAAAGCAATTTGCAATTTGTCTTGCGTTTTTTTATAGCAAGACAAACGGTAGAATTTGGAAAATACATCATCAACTACGACAATCTTGGACGACATTAAAGTTGTTAATTAAAAAATAGACAAGTACATCATATAAATATAACGACTACAAAACACACCAGCGCAGAATTACCATATTTGATGATGAGCTACGATTTGTTGCTTTAAAGTACTATACAAAATCAAACTGTATAAAAGTAATTTGCAATTTGTCTTGCGTTTTTTTTTTTTTTTTATAGCAAGACAAAGAGTAGAATTTGGAAAATTCATCATCAACTACGACAATCTTGGGGGACATTAAAATTGTTAATTAAAAGATACACATGTACATATTATAAATATAACGATTACAAAACACACCAGCGCAGACTTAGCATATTTGATGATGAGCTATGATTTGTGGGTTTAAACCACTATACAAAATCAAACTGTATAAAAGTAATTTGCAATTTGTCTTGCGTTTTTTTTTATGGCAAGACAAACTGTAGAATTTGGAAAATACATCATCAACTACGACAATCTTGGAGGACATTAAAGTTGTTAATTAAAAAATACACAGGTACATCATATAAATATATCGTGTACAAAAGACACCAGCGCAGAATTACCATATTTGATGATGAGCTACGATTTGTTGCTTTAAACCACTATACAAAATCAAACTGTATAAAAGTAATTTGCAATTTGTCTTGAGTTTTTTTTATGGCAAGACAAACTGTAGAATTTGGAAAATACATCATCAACTACGACAATCTTGGTGGACATTAAAGTTGTTAATTAAAAAATACACAAGTACATGTTATAAATATAACGATTACAAAACACACCAGTGCAGAGTTACCATATTTGATGATGAGCTACGATTTGTTGCTTTAAACCATCATACAAAATCAAACTGTATAAAAGTAATTTGCAATTTGTCTTGCGTTCTTTTTTATAGCAAGACAAACTGTAGAATTTGGAAAATACATCATCAACTACGACAACCTTGGAGGACATTAAAGTTGTTAATTAAAAAATACACAAGTACATCATATAAATATAACGATTACAAAACACACCAGCGCAGAATTACCATATTTGATGATGAGCTATGATTTGTGGCTTTAAACCACTATATAAAATCAAACTGTATAAAAGAAAATTGTAATTTGTCTTGCGTTTTTTTTTATAGCAAGACAAACTGTAGAATTTGGAAAATACATCATCAACTACGACAATCTTGGAGGACATTAAAGTTGTTAATTAAAAAATACACAAGTACATGTTATAAATATAACGATTACAAAACACGCCAGTCCAGAATTACCACATTTGATGATGAGCTACAATTTGTTGCTTTAAACCATTATACAACATTAAACTGTATAAAAGTAATTTGCAATTTTTCTTGCGTTTTTTTTATAGCAAGACAAACTGTAGAATTTGGAAAATACATCATTAACTACGACAATCTTGGAGGACATTAAAGTTGTTAATTAAAAAATACACAAGTACATCATATAAATACAACGATTACAAAACACACCAGCGCAGAATTACCAAATTTGATGATGAGCTACGATTTGTTGCTTTAAACCATTATACAGAATCAAACTATATAAACGCAATTTGCAATTTGTCTTGCGTTTTTTCTTATAGCAAGACAAACTGTAGAATTTGGAAAATACATCATTAACTACGACAATCTTGGAGGACATTAAAGTTGTTAATTAAAGAATACACAAGTACATCATATAAATACAACGATTACAAAACACACCAGCGCAGAATTACAAAATTTGATGATGAGCAATTATTTGTGGCTTTAAACCACTACATAAAATCAATCTGTATAAAAGAAAATTGTAATTTCTCTTGCGTTTTTTTTTATAGCGAGACAAACTGTAGAATTTGGAAAATACATCATCAACTACGACAATCTTGGAGGACATTAAAGTTGTTAATTAAAAATACACAGGTACATCATGTAAATATATCGTGTACAAAACACACCAGCGCAGAATTACCATATTTGATGATGAGCTACGATTTGTTGCTTTAAACTATTATACAAAATCAAACTGTATAAAAGTAATTTGCAATTCGTCTTGAGTTTTTTTTTATAGCAAGACGAACTGTAGAATCTGGAAAATACATCATCAACTACGACAATCTTGGAGGACATTAAGGTTGTTAATTAAAAAATACACAAGTACATCATATAAATATAACGATTACAAAACACGCCAGCCCAGAATTACCACATTTGATGATAAGCTACGATTTGTTGCTTTAAACCATTATACAACATCAAACTGTATAAAAGTAAATTGCAATTTGTCTTGCGTTTTTTTTATAGCAAGACAAACTATAGAATTTGGAAAATACATCATCAACTACAACAATCTTGGAGGACATTAAAGTTGCTAATTAAAAAATACACAAGTACATCATATAAATACAACGATTACAAAACACACTAGCGCAGAATTACCATATTTGATGATGAGCTACGATTTGTTGCTTTAAACCATTATACAAAATAAAACTGTATAAAAGTAATTTGCAATTTGTCTTGCGTTTTTTTTTTTCATAGCAAGACAAACTGTAGCTTTTGGAAAATACATCATCAACTACGACAATCTTGGAGGACATTAAAGTTGTTAATTAAAAAATATACAAGTACATGTTATAAATATAACGATTACAAAACACACCAGCGTAGAATTACCATATTTGATGATGAGCTACGATTTGTGGCCTTAAACCACTATACAAAATCAAACTATATAAAAGCAATTTGCAATTTGTCTTGCGTTTTTTTTATAGCAGGACAAACTGTAGAATTTGGAAAATACATCATCAACTACGACAATCTTGGACGACATTAAAGTTGTTAATTAAAAAATACACAAGTACATCATATAAATATAACGACTACAAAACACACCAGCGCAGAATTACCATATTTGATGATGAGCTACGATTTTTGGCTTTAAATCACTATACAAAATCAAACTCTATAAAAGCAATTTGCAATTTGTCTTGCGTTTTTTTTTATAGCAAGACAAACTGTAGAATTTGGAAAATACATCATCAACTACGACAACCTTGGAGGACATTAAAGTTGTTAATTAAAAAATGCACAAGTACATCATATAAATATAACGATCACACAACACACCAGCGCGGAATTACCTTATTTGATGATGAGCTATGATTTGTGGCTTTAAACCACTATATAAAATCAAAGTGTATAAAAGAAAATTGTAATTTGTCTTGCGTTTTTTTTTATAGCAAGACAAACTGGAGAATTTGGAAAATACATCATCAACTACGACAATCTTGGACGACATTATAGTTGTTAATTAAAAAATACACAAGTACATCATATAAATATAACGACTACAAAACACACCAGCGCAGAATTACCATATTTGATGATGAGCTACGATTTGTTGCTTTAAACCATTATACAAAATAAAACTGTATAAAAGTAATTTGCAATTTGTCTTGCGTTTTTTTTTTCATAGCAAGACAAACTGTAGCGTTTGGAAAATACATCATCAGCTACGACAATCTTGGAGGACATTAAAGTTGTTAATTAAAAAATACACAAGTACATGTTATAAATATAACGATTACAAAACACAACAGTGCAAAATTACCATATTTGATGATGAGCTACGATTTGTTGCTTTAAACCATTACACAAAATCAAACCGTATAAAAGCTATTTGCAATTTGTCTTGCATCTTTTTTTTTATAGCAAGACAAACTGTACAATTTGGAATATACATCATCAACTACGACAACCTTGGAGGACATTAAAGTTGTTAATTAAAAAATACACAAGTACATCATATAAATATAACGATTACAAAACACATCAGCGCAGAATTACCATATTTGATGATGAGCTACGATTTGTGGCTTTAAACTATTATACAAAATCAAACTGTATAAAAGTAATTTGTAATTTGTCTTGCGTTTTTTTTTTCATAGCAAGCAAACTGTAGAATTTGGAAAATACATCATCAACTACGACAACCTTGGAGGACATTAAAGTTGTTAATTAAAAAATGCACAAGTACATCATATAAATATAACGATTACAAAACACATGAGCGCAGAATTACCGTATTTGATGATGAGCTACGATTTGTGGCTTTAAACCACTATATAAAATCAAACTGTATAAAAGAAAATTGTAATTTGTCTTGCGTTTTTTTTTTATAGCAAGACAAAGTGTAGAATTTGGAAAATACATCATCAACTACGACAATCTTGGAGGACATTAAAGTTGTTAATTAAAAGATACACAAGTACATATTATAAATATAACGATTACAAAACACACCAGCGCAGACTTAGCATATTTGATGATGAGCTATGATTTGTGGGTTTAACCATTATACAAAATCAAACTCTATAAAAGCAATTTGCAATTTGTCTTGCGTTTTTTTTTATAGCACGACAAACTGTAGAATTTGGAAAATACATTATCACCTACGTCAATCTTGGTCAACATTAAAGTTGTTAATTAAAAAATACACAAGTACATCATATTAATATAACGACTACAAAACACACCAGCGCAGAATTACCATATTTGATGATGAGCTATGATTTGTTGCTTTAAAGCACTATACAAAATCTAATTTGCAAAAAGTAATTTGCAATTTGTCTTGCGTTTTTTTTTTTTTTTTTTCATAGCAAGACAAAGAGTAGAATTTGGAAAATTCATCATCAACTACGACAATCTTGGAGGACATTAAAATTGTTAATTAAAAGATACACAAGTACATATTATAAATATAACGATTACAAAACACACCAGCGCAGACTTAGCATATATGATGATGAGCTATGATTTGTGGGTTTAAACCACTATTCAAAATCAAACTGTATAAAAGTAGTTTGCAATTTGTCTTGCGTTTTTTTTATGGCAAGATAAACTGTAGAATTTGGAAAATACATCATCAACTACGACAATCTTGGATGACATTAAAGTTGTTAATTAAAAAATACACAAGTACATCATATAAATACAACGATTACAAAACACACCAGCGCAGAATTACCAAATTTGATGATGAGCTACGATTTGTTGCTTTAAACCATTATACAAAATCAAACTATATAAAAGCAATTTGCAATTTGTCTTGCGTTTTTTCTTATTGCAAGAGAAACTGTAGAATTTGGAAAATACATCATCAACTACGAAAATCTTGGACGACATTAAAGTTGTTAATTAAAAAATGCACAAGTACATCATATAAATATAACGATTACAAAACACACCAGCGCAGAATTACCATATTTGATGATGAGCAATGATTTGTGGCTTTAAATTATTATACAAAATCAAACTGTATAAAAGTAATTTGCAATTCGTCTTGCGTTTTTTTTTATCGCAAGACAAACTGTAGAATCTGGAAAATACATCATCAACTACGACAATCTTGGAGGACATTAAGGTTGTTAATTAAAAAATACACAAGTACATCATATAAATATAACGATTACAAAACACGCCAGCCCAGAATTACCACATTTGATGATGAGTTACGATTTGTTGCTTTAAACCATTATACAACATCAAACTGTATAAAAGTAATTTGCAATTTGTCTTGCGTTTTTTTTATAGCAAGACAAACTGTAGAATTTGGAAAATACATCATCAACTACGACAATCTTGGAGGACATTAAAGTTGCTAATTAAAAAATACACAAGTACATCATATAAATACAACGATTACAAAACACACTAGCGCAGAATTACCATATTTGATGATGAGCTACGATTTGTTGCTTTAAACCATTATACAAAATAAAACTGTATAAAAGTAATTTGCAATTTGTCTTGCGTTTTTTTTTTCATAGCAAGACAAACTGTAGCTTTTGGAAAATACATCATCAACTACGACAATCTTGGAGGACATTAAAGTTGTTAATTAAAAAATACACAAGTACATGTTATAAATATAACGATTACAAAACACACCAGCGTAGACTTAGCATATTTGATGATGAGCTATGATTTGTGGGTTTAACCATTATACAAAATCAAACTCTATAAAAGCAATTTGCAATTTGTCTTGCGTTTTTTTTTATAGCACGACAAACTGTAGAATTTGGAAAATACATTATCACCTACGTCAATCTTGGTCAACATTAAAGTTGTTAATTAAAAAATACACAAGTACATCATATTAATATAACGACTACAAAACACACCAACGCAGAATTACCATATTTGATGATGAGCTATGATTTGTTGCTTTAAAGCACTATACAAAATCTAATTTGCAAAAAGTAATTTGCAATTTGTCTTGCGTTTTTTTTTTTTTTTTTTCATAGCAAGACAAAGAGTAGAATTTGGAAAATTCATCATCAACTACGACAATCTTGGAGGACATTAAAATTGTTAATTAAAAGATACACAAGTACATATTATAAATATAACGATTACAAAACACACCAGCGCAGACTTAGCATATATGATGATGAGCTATGATTTGTGGGTTTAAACCACTATTCAAAATCAAACTGTATAAAAGTAGTTTGCAATTTGTCTTGCGTTTTTTTTATGGCAAGATAAACTGTAGAATTTGGAAAATACATCATCAACTACGACAATCTTGGATGACAAAGTTGTTAATTAAAAAATACACAAGTACATCATATAAATACAACGATTACAAAACACACCAGCGCAGAATTACCAAATTTGATGATGAGCTACGATTTGTTGCTTTAAACCATTATACAAAATCAAACTATATAAAAGCAATTTGCAATTTGTCTTGCGTTTTTTCTTATTGCAAGACAAACTGTAGAATTTGGAAAATACATCATCAACTACGAAAATCTTGGACGACATTAAAGTTGTTAATTAAAAAATGCACAAGTACATCATATAAATATAACGATTACAAAACACACCAGCGCAGAATTACCATATTTGATGATGAGCAATGATTTGTGGCTTTAAATTATTATACAAAATCAAACTGTATAAAAGTAATTTGCAATTCGTCTTGCGTTTTTTTTTTATAGCAAGACAAACTGTAGAATCTGGAAAATACATCATCAACTACGACAATCCTGGAGGACATTAAGGTTGTTAATTAAAAAATACACAAGTACATCATATAAATATAACGATTACAAAACACGCCAGCCCAGAATTACCACATTTGATGATGAGCTACGATTTGTTGCTTTAAACCATTATACAACATCAAACTGTATAAAAGTAATTTGCAATTTGTCTTGCGTTTTTTTTATAGCAAGACAAACTGTAGAATTTGGAAAATACATCATCAACTACGACAATCTTGGAGGACATTAAAGTTGCTAATTAAAAAATACACAAGTACATCATATAAATACAGCGATTACAAAACACACTAGCGCAGAATTACCATATTTGATGATGAGCTACGATTTGTTGCTTTAAACCATTATACAAAATAAAACTGTATAAAAGTAATTTGCAATTTGTCTTGCGTTTTTTTTTCATAGCAAGACAAACTGTAGCTTTTGGAAAATACATCATCAACTACGACAATCTTGGAGGACATTAAAGTTGTTAATTAAAAAATACACAAGTACATGTTATAAATATAACGATTACAAAACACACCAGCGTAGAATTACCATATTTTTGATGAGCTACGATTTGTGGCCTTAAACCACTATACAAAATCAAACTACATAAAAGCAATTTGCAATTTGTCTTGCATTTTTTTTATAGCAGGACAAACTGTAGAATTTGGAAAATACATCATCAACTACGACAATCTTGGACGACATTAAAGTTGTTAATTAAAAAATACACAAGTACATCATATAAATATAACGACTACAAAACACACCAGCGCAGGATTACCATATTTGATGATGAGCTACGATTTGTGGCTTTAAACCACTATACAAAATCAAACTCTACAAAAGCAATTTGCAACTTGTCTTGCGTTTTTTTATAGCAAGACAAACTGTAGAATTTGGAAAGTACATCATCAACTACGACAACCTTGGAGGACATTAAAGTTGTTAGTTAAAAAATACACAAGTAAATCATATAAATATAACGACTACAAAACACACCAGCGCAGAATTACCATATTTGATGATGAGCTACGATTTGTTGCTTTAAACCATTATACAAAATAAAACTGTATAAAAGTAATTTGCAATTTGTCTTGCGTTTTTTTTTTTTTCATAGCAAGACAAACTGTAGCGTTTGGAAAATACATCATCAACTACGACAGTCTTGGAGGACATTAAAGTTGTTAATTAAAAAATACACAAGTACATGTTATAAATATAACGATTACAAAACACACCAGCGTAGAATTACCATATTTGATGATGAGCTACGATTTGTGGCTTTAAACCACTATACAAGATCAAACTATATAAAAGCAATTTGCAATTTGTCTTGCGTTTTTTTATAGCAAGACAAACTATAGAATTTGGAAAATACATCATCAACTACAACAATCTTGGAGGACATTAAAGTTGTTAATTAAAAAATACACAAGTACATGTTATAAATATAACGATTACAAAACACACCAGCGTAGAATTACCATATTTGATGATGAGCTACGATTTGTGGCCTTAAACCACTATACAAAATCAAACTATATAAAAGCAATTTGCAATTTGTCTTGCGTTTTTTTTTATAGCAGGACAAACTGTAGAATTTGGAAAATACATCATCAACTACGACAATCTTGGACGACATTATAGTTGTTAATTAAAAAATACACAAGTACATCATATAAATATAACGACTACAAAACACACCAGCGCAGAATTACCATATTTGATGATGAGCTACGATTTTTGGCTTTAAATCACTATACAAAATCAAACTCTATAAAAGCAATTTGCAATTTGTCTTGCGTTTTTTTTATAGCAAGACAAACTGTAGAATTTGGAAAATACATCATCAACTACGACAACCTTGGAGGACATTAAAGTTGTTAATTAAAAAATGCACAAGTACATCATATAAATATAACGATTACACAACACACCAGCGCGGAATTACCATATTTGATGATCAGCTACGATTTGTTGCTTTAAACCATTATACAAAATAAAACTGTATAAAAGTAATTTGCAATTTGTCTTGCGTTTTTTTTTTTCATACCAAGACAAACTGTAGCGTTTGGAAAATACATCATCAGCTACGACAATCTTGGAGGACATTAAAGTTGTTAATTTAAAAATACACAAGTACATGTTATAAATATAAAGATTACAAAACACACCAGCGTAGAATTACCATATTTGATGATGAGCTACCATTTGTGGCTTTAAACCACTATACAAGATCAAACTATATAAAAGCAATTTGCAATTTGTCTTGCGTTTTTTTATAGCAAGACAAACGGTAGAATTTGGAAAATACATCATCAACTACGACAATCTTGGAAGACATTAAAGTTGTTAATTAAAAAATACACAAGTACATCATATAAATATAACGACTACAAAACACACCAGCGCAGAATTACCATATTTGATGATGAGCTATGATTTGTGGCTTTAAACCACTATATAAAATCAAAGTGTATAAAAGAAAATTGTAATTTGTCTTGCGTTTTTTTTTATAGCAAGACAAACTGTAGAATTTGGAAAATACATCATCAACTACGACAATCTTGGAGGACATTAAAATTATTAATTAAAAAATACACAGGTACATCATTTAAATATATCGTGTACAAAACACACCAGCGCAGAATTACCATATTTGATGATCAGCTACGATTTGTTGCTTTAAACTATTATACAAAATCAAACTGTATAAAAGTAATTTGTAGTTTGTCTTGCGTTTTTTTTTTCATAGCAAGCAAACTGTAGAATTTGGAAAATACATCATCAACTACGACAATCTTGGTGGACATTAAAGTTGTTAATTAAAAAATACACAAGTACATCATATAAATATAACGATTACAAAACACATCAGCGCAGAATTACCATATTTGATGATGAGCTACGATTTGTGGCTTTAAACTATTATACAAAATCAAACTGTACAAAAGTAATTTGTAATTTGTCTTGCGTTTTTTTTTTTCATAGCAAGCAAACTGTAGAATTTGGAAAATACATCATCAACTACGACAACCTTGGAGGACATTAAAGTTGTTAATTAAAAAATACACAAGTACATCATATAAATATAACGATTACAAAACACATCAGCGCAGAATTACCATATTTGATGATGAGCTATGATTTGTGGCTTTAAACCACTATATAAAATAAAACTGTATAAACGAAAATTGTAATTTGTCTTCCGTTTTTTTTTTATAGCAAGACAAACTGTAGAATTTGGAAAATACATCATCAACTACGACAATCTTGGAGGACATTAAAGTTGTTAATTAAAAGATACACAAGTACATATTATAAATATAGCGATTACAAAACACACCAGCGCAGACTTAGCATATTTGATGACGAGCTATGATTTGTGGGTTTAACCATTATACAAAATCAAACTCTATAAAAGCAATTTGCAATTTGTCTTGCGTTTTTTTTTATAGCACGACAAACTGTAGAATTTGGAAAATACATTATCAACTACGTCAATCTTGGTCGACATTAAAGTTGTTAATTAAAAAATACACAAGTACATCATATTAATATAACGACTACAAAACACACCAGCGCAGAATTACCATATTTGATGGTGAGCTATGATTTGTTGCTTTAAAGCACTATACAAAATCTAATTTGCAAAAAGTAATTTGCAATTTGTCTTGCGTTTTTTTTTTTTTTTTTCATAGCAAGACAAAGAGTAGAATTTGGAAAATTCGTCATCAACTACGACAATCTTGGAGGACATTAAAATTGTTAATTAAAAGATACACAAGTACATATTATAAATATAACGATTACAAAACACACCAGCGCAGACTTAGCATATTTGATGATGAGCTATGATTTGAGGGTTTAAACCACTATACAAAATCAAACTGTATAAAAGTAATTTGCAATTTGTCTTGCGTTTTTTTTATGGCAAGATAAACTGTAGAATTTCAAAAATACATCATCAACTACGACAATCTTGGATGACATTAAAGTTGTTAATTAAAAAATACACAAGTACATCATATAAATACAACGATTACAAAACACACCAGCGCAGAATTACCAAATTTGATGATGAGCTACGATTTGTTGCTTTAAATTATTATACAAAAGTCAAACTGTATAAAAGTAATTTGCAATTCGTCTTGCGTTTTTTTTATAGCAAGACAAACTGTAGAATTTGGAAAATACATCATCAACTACGACAATCTTGGAGGACATTAAAGTTGCTAATTAAAAAATACACAACTACATCATATAAATACAACGATTACAAAACACACTAGCGCAGAATTACCATATTTGATGATGAGCTACGATTTGTTGCTTTAAACCATTATACAAAATAAAACTGTATAAAAGTAATTTGCAATTTGTCTTGCGTTTTTTTTTTCATAGCAAGGCAAACTGTAGCTTTTGGAAAATACATCATCAACTACGACAATCTTGGAGGACATTAAAGTTGTTAATTAAAAAATACACAAGTACATGTTATAAATATAACGATTACAAAACACACCAGCGTAGAATTACCATATTTTTGATGCGCTACGATTTGTGGCCTTAAACCACTATACAAAATCAAACTACATAAAAGCAATTTGCAATTTGTCTTGCGTTTTTTTTATAGCAGGACAAACTGTAGAATTTGGAAAATACATCATCAACTACGACAATCTTGGACGACATTAAAGTTGTTAATTAAAAAATACACAAGTACATCATATAAATATAACGACTACAAAACACACCAGCGCAGAATTACCATATTTGATGATGAGCTACGATTTGTTGCTTTAAACCATTATACAAAATAAAACTGTATAAAAGTAATTTGCAATTTGTCTTGCGTTTTTTTTTCATAGCAAGATAAACTGTAGCGTTTGGAAAATACATCATCAACTACGACAATCTTGGAGGACATTAAAGTTGTTAATTAAAAAATACACAAGTACATCATATAAATATAACGATTACAAAACACATCAGCGCAGAATTACCATATTTGATGATGAGCTATGATTTGTGGCTTTAAACCACTATATAAAATCAAACTGTATAAAAGAAAATTGTAATTTGTCTTGCGTTTTTTTTTTATAGCAAGACAAACTGTAGAATTTGGAAAATACATCATCAACTACGACAATCTTGGAGGACATTAAAGTTGTTAATTAAAAGATACACAAGTACATATTATAAATATAACGATTACAAAACACACCAGCGCAGACTTAGCATATTTGATGATGAGCTATGATTTGTGGGTTTAACCATTATACAAAATCAAACTCTATAAAAGCAATTTGCAATTTGTCTTGCGTTTTTTTTTATAGCACGACAAACTGTAGAATTTGGAAAATACATTATCAACTACGTCAATCTTGGTCGACATTAAAGTTGTTAATTAAAAAATACACAAGTACATCATATTAATATAACGACTACAAAACACACCAGCGCAGAATTACCATATTTGATGGTGAGCTATGATTTGTTGCTTTAAAGCACTATACAAAATCTAATTTGCAAAAAGTAATTTGCAATTTGTCTTGCGTTTTTTTTTTTTTTCATAGCAAGACAAAGAGTAGAATTTGGAAAATTCGTCATCAACTACGACAATCTTGGAGGACATTAAAATTGTTAATTAAAAGATACACAAGTACATATTATAAATATAACGATTACAAAACACACCAGCGCAGACTTAGCATATTTGATGATGAGCTATGATTTGAGGGTTTAAACCACTATACAAAATCAAACTGTATAAAAGTAATTTGCAATTTGTCTTGTGTTTTTTTATGGCAAGATAAACTGTAGAATTTGAAAAATACATCATCAACTACGACAATCTTGGATGACATTAAAGTTGTTAATTAAAAAATACACAAGTACATCATATAAATACAACGATTACAAAACACACCAGCGCAGAATTACCAAATTTGATGATGAGCTACGATTTGTTGCTTTAAGTTATTATACAAAATCAAACTGTATAAAAGTAATTTGCAATTCGTCTTGCGTTTTTTTTATAGCAAGACAAACTGTAGAATCTGGAAAATACATCATCAACTACGACAATCTTGGAGGACATTAAGGTTGTTAATTAAAAAATACACAAGTACATCATATAAATATAACGATTACAAAACACGCCAGCCCAGAATTACCACATTTGATGATGAGCTACGATTTGTTGCTTTAAACCATTATACAACATCAAACTGTATAAAAGTAATTTGCAATTTGTCTTGCGTTTTTTTTATAGCAAGACAAACTGTAGAATTTGGAAAATACATCATCAACTACGACAATCTTGGAGGACATTAAAGTTGCTAATTAAAAAATACACAACTACATCATATAAATACAACGATTACAAAACACACTAGCGCAGAATTACCATATTTGATGATGAGCTACGATTTGTTGCTTTAAACCATTATACAAAATAAAACTGTATAAAAGAAAATTGTAATTTGTCTTGCGTTTTTTTTTTATAGCAAGACAAACTGTAGAATTTGGAAAATACATCATCAACTACGACAATCTTGGAGGACATTAAAGTTGTTAATTAAAAGATACACAAGTACATATTATAAATATAACGATTACAAAACACACCAGCGCAGACTTAGCATATTTTTGATGCGCTACGATTTGTGGCCTTAAACCACTATACAAAATCAAACTACATAAAAGCAATTTGCAATTTGTCTTGCGTTTTTTTTATAGCAGGACAAACTGTAGAATTTGGAAAATACATCATCAACTACGACAATCTTGGACGACATTAAAGTTGTTAATTAGAAAATACACAAGTACATCATATAAATATAACGACTACAAAACACACCAGCGCAGAATTACCATATTTGATGATGAGCTACGATTTGTGGCTTTAAACCACTATACAAAATCAAACTCTATAAAAGCAATTTACAACTTGTCTTGCGTTTTTTTTATAGCAAGACAAACTGTAGAATTTGGAAAGTACATCATCAACTACGACAACCTTGGAGAACATTAAAGTTGTTAGTTAAAAAATATACAAGTACATCATATAAATATAACGACTACAAAACACACCAGCGCAGAATTACCATATTTGATGATGAGCTACGATTTGTTGCTTTAAACCATTATACAAAATAAAACTGTATAAAAGTAATTTGCAATTTGTCTTGCGTTTTTTTTTTCATAGCAAGACAAACTGTAGCGTTTGGAAAATACATCATCAACTACGACAATCTTGGAGGACATTAAAGTTGTTAATTAAAAAATACATAAGTACATGTTATAAATATAACGATTACAAAACACACCAGCGTAGAATTACCATATTTGATGATGAGCTACGATTTGTGGCTTTAAACCACTATACAAGATCAAACTATATAAAAGCAATTTGCAATTTGTCTTGCGTTTTTTTATAGCACGACAAACGGTAGAATTTGGAAAATACATCATCAACTACGACAATCTTGGACGACATTAAAGTTGTTAATTAAAAAATACACAAGTACATCATATAAATATAACGACTACAAAACACACCAGCGCAGAATTACTTATATTTGATGATGAGCTATGATTTGTGGCTTTAAACCACTATATAAAATCAAAGTATATAAAAGAAAATTGTAATTTGTCTTGCGTTTTTTTTATAGCAAGACAAACTGTGGAATTTGGAAAATACATCATCAACTACGACAATCTTGGAGGACATTAAAGTTGTTAATTAAAAAATACACAGGTACATCATATAAATATATCGTGTACAAAACACACCAGCGCAGCTAAACTATTATACAAAATCAAACTGTATAAAAGTAATTTGTAATTTGTCTTGCGTTTTTTTTTTCATAGCAAGCAAACTGTAGAATTTGGAAAATACATCATCAACTACGACAATCTTGGTGGACATTAAAGTTGTTAATTAAAAAATACACAAGTACATGTTATAAATATAACGATTACAAAACACACCAGTGCAGAATTACCATATTTGATGATGAGCTACGATTTGTTGCTTTAAACCATTATAAAAAATCAAACTGTATAAAAGTAATTTGCAATTTGTCTTGCGTTTTTTTTTTATAGCAAGACAAACTGTACAATTTGGAATATACATCATCAACTACGACAACCTTGGAGGACATTAAAGTTGTTAATTCAAAAATACACAAGTACATCATATAAATATAACGATTACAAAACACACCAGCGCAGAATTACCATATTTGATGATGAGCTACGATTTGTGGCTTTAAACTATTATACAAAATCAAAGTGCATAAATGTAATTTGCAATTTGTCTTGCGGTTTTTTTATAGCAAGACAAACTGTAGAATTTGGAAAATACATCATCAACTACGACAATCTTGGACGACATTAAAGTTGTTAATTAAAAAATACACAAGTACATCATATAAATATAACGACTACAAAACACACCAGCGCAGAATTACCATATTTGATGATGAGCTATGATTTGTGGCTTTAAACCACTATATAAAATCAAACTGTATAAAAGAAAATTGTAATTAGTCTTGCGTTTTTTTTTATAGCAAGACAAACTGTAGAATTTGGAAAATACATCATCAACTACGACAATCTTGGAGGACATTAAAGTTGTTAACTAAAAAATGCACAGGTACATCATTTAAATATATCGTGTACAAAACACACCAGCGCAGAATTACCATATTTGATGATGAGCTACGATTTGTTGCTTTAAACTATTATACAAAATCAAACTGTATAAAAGTAATTTGTAATTTGTCTTGCGTTTTTTTCCCTTTTTTTTTTTCATAGCAAGACAAACTGTAGAATTTGGAAAATACATCATCAACTACGACAATCTTGGTGGACATTAAAGTTGTTAATTAAAAAATACACAAGTACATGTTATAAATATAACGATTACAAAACACACCAGTGCAGAATTACCATATTTGATGATGAGCTACGATTTGTTGCTTCAAACCATTAAACAAAATCAAACTGTATAAAAGTAATTTGTAATTTGTCTTGCGTTTTTTTTTTATAGCAAGACAAACTGTAGAATTTGGAAAATACATCATCAACTACGACGACCTTGGAGGACATTAAAGTTGTTAATTAAAAAATACACAAGTACATCATATAAATATAACGATTACAAAACACACCAGCGCAGAATTACCATATTTGATGATGAGCTACGATTTGTGCCTTTAAACCACTATACAAAATCAAACTATATAAAAGCAATTTGCAATTTGTCTTGCGTTTTCTTATAGCAAGACAAACTGTAGAATTTGGAAAATACATCATCAACTACGACAATCTTGGACGACATTAAAGTTGTTAATTAAAAAATACAAAAGTTCATCATATAAATATAACGACTACAAAACACACCAGCGCAGAATTACCATATTTGATGATGTGCTATGATCTGTGGCTTTAAACCACTATATAAAATCAAACTGTATAAAAGAAAATTGTAATTTGTCTTGCGTTTTTTTTATAGCAAGACAAGCTGTAGATTTTGGAAAATACATCATCAACTACGACAATCTTGGAGGACATTAAAGTTGTTAATTAAAAAATACACAGGTACATCATATAAATATATCGTGTACAAAACACACCAGCGCAGAATTACCATATTTGATGATGAGCTACGATTTGTTGCTTTAAACTATTATACAAAATCAAACTGTATAAAAGTAATTTGCAATTCGTCTTGCGTTTTTTTTATAGCAGGACAAACTGTAGAATCTGGAAAATATATCATCAACTACGACAATCTTGGAGGACATTAAGGTTGTTAATTAAAAAATACACAAGTACATCATATAAATATAACGACTACAAAACACAGTAGCGCAGAATTACCATATTTGATGATGAGCTACGATTTGTTGCTTTAAACCATTATACAAAATAAAACTGTATAAAAGTAATTTGCAATTTGTCTTGCGTTTTTTTTTCATAGCAAGACAAACTGTAGCTTTTGGAAGATACATCATCAACTACGACAATCTTGGAGGACATTAAAGTTGTTAATTAAAAAATACACAAGTACATGTTATAAATATAACGATTACAAAACACACCAGCGTAGAATTACCATATTTGATGATGAGCTACGATTTGTGGCCTTAAACCACTATACAAAATCAAACTATATAAAAGCAATTTGCAATTTGTCTTGCGTTTTTTTTTATAGCAAGACAAACTGTAGAATTTGGAAAATACATCATCAACTACGACAATCTTTGACGACATTAAAGTTGTTAATTAAAAAATACACAAGTACATCATATAAATATAACGACTACAGAACACACCAGCGCAGAATTACCATATTTGATGATGAGATACGATTTGTGGCTTTAAACCACTATACAAAATCAAACTCTATAAAAGCAATTTGCAATTTGTCTTGCGTTTTTTTTTATAGCAAAACAAACTGTAGAATTTGGAAAATACATTATCAACTACGTCAATCTTGGTCGACATTAAAGTTGTTAATTAAAAAATACACACGTACATCATATAAATATAACGACTACATAACACACCAGCGCAGAATTACCATATTTGATGATGAGCTATGATCTGTGGCTTTAAACCACTATATAAAATCAAACTGTATAAAAGAAATTTGCAATTTGTCTTGCGTTTTTTTTTATAGCAAGACAAACTGTAGAATTTGGAAAATACATCAACAACTACGACAATCTTGGAGGACATTAAAGATGTTAATTAAAAAATACACAGGTACATCATATAAATATATCGTGTACAAAACACACCAGCGCAGAATTATCATATTTGATGATGAGCTACGATTTGTTGCTTTAAACTATTATACAAAATCAAACTGTATAAAAGTAATTTGCAATTTGTCCTGCATTTTTTTTTATAGCAAGACAAACTGTAGAATTTGGAAAATACATCATCAACTACGACAATCTTGGAGGACATTAAAGTTGTTAATTAAAAAATACACAAGTACATCATTTACATATAACAATTACAAAACACACCAGCGCAGAATTACCATATTTGAGCTACGATTTGTGGCTTTAAACCACTATACAAAATCAAACTATATAAAAGCAATTTGCAATTTGTCTTGCGTTTTTTTTATAGCAAGACAAACTGTAGAATTTGGAAAATACATTATCAACTACGACAATCTTGGTCGGCATTAAAGTTGTTAATTAAAAAATACACAAGTACATCATATAAATATAACGACTACAAAACACACCAGCGCAGAATTACCATATTTGATGATGAGCTACGATTTGTTGCTTTAAACCATTATACAAAATCAAACTGTATAAAAGTAATTTGCAATTTGTCTTGCGTTTTTTTTTATAGCAAGACAAACTGTAGAATTTGGAAAATACATCAACAACTACGACAATCTTGGAGGACATTAAAGATGTTAATTAAAAAATACACAGGTACATCATATAAATGTATCGTGTACAAAACACACCAGCGCAGAATTATCATATTTGATGATGAGCTACGATTTGTTGCTTTAAACTATTATACAAAATCAAACTGTATAAAAGTAATTTGCAATTTGTCCTACATTTTTTTATAGCAAGACAAACTGTAGAATTTGGTAAATACATCATCAACTACGACAATCTTGGAGGACATTAAAGTTGTTAATTAAAAAATACACAAGTACATCATTTACATATAACAATTACAAAACACACCAGCGCAGAATTACCATATTTGATGATGAGCTACGATTTGTGGCTTTAAACCACTATACAAAATCAAACTATATAAAAGCAATTTGCAATTTGTCTTGCGTTTTTTTTATAGCAAGACAAACTGTAGAATTTGGAAAATACATTATCAACTACGACAATCTTGGTCGGCATTAAAGTTGTTAATTAAAAAATACACAAGTACATCATATAAATATAACGACTACAAAACACACCAGCGCAGAATTACCATATTTGATGATGAGCTACGATTTGTTGCTTTAAACCATTATACAAAATTAAACTGTATAAAAGTAATTTGCAATTTTTCTTGCGTTTTTTTTTATAGCAAGATAAACTGTAGAATTTGGAAAATACATCATCAACTACGACAATCTTGGAGGACATTAAAGTTGTTAATTAAAAAATAAACAAGTACATCATTTACATATAACAATTACAAAACACACCAGCGCAGAATTACCATGTTTGATGATGAGCTACGATTTGTGGCTTTAAACCACTATACAAAATTAAACTATATAAAAGCAATTTGCAATTTGTCTTGCGTTTTTTTTTATAGCAAGACAAACTGTAGAATTTGGAAATACATTATCAACTACGACAATCTTGGTCGACATTAAAGTTGTTAATTAAAAAATACACAAGTACATCATATAAATATAACGACTACAAAACACACCAACGCAGAATTACCATATTTGATGATGAGCTATGATCTGTGGCTTTAAACCACTACATAAAATCAATCTGTATAAAAGAAAATTGTAATTTGTCTTGCGTTTTTTTTTATAGCGAGACAAACTGTAGAATTTGGAAAATACATCATCAACTACGATAATCTTGGAGGACACTAAAGTTGTTAATTAAGAAAAAAACACAGGTACATCATATAAATATATCGTGTACAAAACACACCAGCGCAGATTTACCATATTTGATGATGAGCTACGATTTGTTGCTTTAAACTATTATACAAAATCAAACTGTATAAAAGTAATTTGCAATTCGTCTTGCGTTTTTTTCCTTTTTCATAGCAAGACAAACTGTAGAATTTGGAAAATGCATCATCAACTACGACAATCTTGGAGGACATTAAAGTTGTTAATTAAAAAATACACAAGTACATCATATAAATATAACGATTACAAAACACACCACCGCAGAATTACCATACTTGATGATGAGCTACGATTTGTTGCTCTAAACCAATATACAAAATCAAACTGTATAAAAGTAATTTGTAATTTGTCTTGCGTTTTTTATAGCAAGACAAACTGTAGAATTTGGAAAATACATCATCAACTACGATAATCTTGGAGGACACTAAAGTTGTTAATTAAGAAATACACAGGTACATCATATAAATATATCGTGTACAAAACACACCACCGCAGAATTACCATATTTGATGATGAGCTACGATTTGTTGCTTTAAAGCACTATACAAAATCAAACTGTATAAAAGTAATTTGCAATTTGTCTTGCGTTTTTTTTTCCATAGCAAGACAAAGAGTAGAATTTGGAAAATTCATCATCAACTACGACAATCTTGGAGGACAATAAAATTGTTAATTAAAAGATACACAAGTACATATTATAAATATAACGATTACAAAACACACCAGCGCAGACTTAGCATATTTGATGATGAGCTATGATTTGTGGGTTTAAACCACTATACAAAATCAACCTGAATAAAAGTAATTTGCAATTTGTCTTGCGTTTTTTTTATGGCAAGACAAACTGTAGAATTTGGAAAATACATCATCAACTACGACAATCTTGGAGGACATTAAAGTTGTTAATTAAAAAATACACAGGTACATCATATAAATATATCGTGTACAAAACACACCAGCGCAGAATTATCATATCTGATGATGAGCTACGATTTGTTGCTTTAAACTATTATACAAAATCAAACTGTATAAAAGTAATTTGCAATTTGTCCTGCATTTTTTTTATAGCAAGACAAACTGTAGAATTTGGAAAATACATCATCAACTACGACAATCTTGGAGGACATTAAAGTTGTTAATTAAAAAATACACAAGTACATCGTTTACATATAACAATTACAAAACACACCAGCGCAGAATTACCATATTTGATGATGAGCTACGATTTGTGGCTTTAAACCACTATACAAAATCAATCTATATAAAAGCAATTTGCAATTTGTCTTGGGTTTTTTTTATAGCAAGACAAACTGTAGAATTTGGAAAATACATTATCAGCTACGACAATCTTGGTCGGCATTAAAGTTGTTAATTAAAAAATACACAAGTACATCATATAAATATAACGACTACAAAACACACCAGCGCAGAATTACCATATTTGATGATGAGCTACGATTTGTTGCTTTAAACCATTATACAAAATCAAACTGTATAAAAGTAATTTGCAATTTTTCTTGCGTTTTTTTTTATAGCAAGATAAACTGTAGAATTTGGAAAATACATCATCAACTACGACAATCTTGGAGGACATTAAAGTTGTTAATTAAAAAATAAACAAGTACATCATTTACATATAACAATTACAAAACACACCAGCGCAGAATTACCATGTTTGATGATGAGCTACGATTTGTGGCTTTAAACCACTATACAAAATTAAACTATATAAAAGCAATTTGCAATTTGTCTTGCGTTTTTTTTATAGCAGACAAACTGTAGAATTTGGAAATACATTATCAACTACGACAATCTTGGTCGACATTAAAGTTGTTAATTAAAAAATACACAAGCACATCATATAAATATAACGACTACAAAACACGCCAACGCAGAATTACCATATTTGATGATGAGCTATGATCTGTGGCTTTAAACCACTATATAAAATCAATCTGTATAAAAGAAAATTGTAATTTGTCTTGCGTTTTTTTTTTATAGCGAGACAAACTGTAGAATTTGGAAAATACATCATCAACGACGATAATCTTGGAGGACATTAAAGTTGTTAATTAAGAAATACACAGGTACATCATATAAATATATCGTGTACAAAACACACCAGCGCAGAGTTACCATATTTGATGATGAGCTACGACTTGTTGCTTTAAACTATTATACAAAATCAAACTGTATAAAAGTAATTTGCAATTCGTCTTGCTTTTTTTTCTTTTTTCATAGCAAGACAAACTGTAGAATTTGGAAAATGCATCATCAACTACGACAAACTTGGAGGACATTAAAGTTGTTAATTAAAAAATACACAAGTACATCATATAAACATAACGATTACAAAACACACCACCGCAGAATTACCATATGTGATGATGAGCTACGACTTGTTGCTTTAAACTATTATACAAAATCAAACTGTATAAAAGTAATTTGCAATTCGTCTTGCGTTTTTCTCTTTTTTCATAGCAAGACAAACTGTAGAATTTGGAAAATGCATCATCAACTACGACAAACTTGGAGGACATTAAAGTTGTTAATTAAAAAATACACAAGTACATCATATAAATATAACGATTACAAAACACACCAGCGCAGAATTACCATATTTGATGATGAGCTACGATTTGTTGCTTTAAAGCACTATACAAAATCAAACTGTATAAAAGTAATTTGCAATTTGTCTTGCGTTTTTTTTCCATAGCAAGACAAAGAGTAGAATTTGGAAAATTCATCATCAACTACGACAATCTTGGAGGACATTAAAATTGTTAATTAAAAGATACACAAGTACATATTATAAATATAACGATTACAAAACACACCAGCGCAGACTTAGCATATTTGATGATGAGCTATGATTTGTGGGTTTAAACCACTATACAAAATCAAACTGAATAAAGGTAATTTGCAATTTGTCTTGCGTTTTTTTATGGCAAGACAAACTGTTGAATTTGGAAAATACATCATCAACTACGACAATCTTGGAGGACATTAAAGTTGTTAATTAAAAAATACACTGGTACATCATATAAATATATCGTGTACAAAACACACCAGCGCAGAATTACCATATTTGATGATGAGCTACGATTTGTTGCTTTAAACCACTATACAAAATCAAACTGTATAAAAGTAATTTGCAATTTGTCTTGCGTTTTTTTTTATGGCAAGACAAACTGTAGAATTTGGAAAATACATCATCAACTACGACAATCTTGGAGGACATTAAAGTTGTTAATTAAAAAATACACAAGTACATCATATAAATATAACGACTACAAAACACACCAGCGCAGAATTACCATATTTGATGATGAGCTATGATCTGTTGCTTTAAAGCACTATACAAAATCAAACTGTATAAAAGTAATTTGCAATTTGTCTTGCGTTTTTTATTTTCCATAGCAAGACAAAGAGTAGAATTTGGAAAATTCATCATCAACTACGACAATCTTGGAGGACATTAAAGTTGTTAATTAAAAGATACACAAGTACATATTATAAATATAACGATTACAAAACACACCAGCGCAGACTTAGCATATTTGATGATGAGCTATGATTTGTGGGTTTAAACCACTATACAAAATCAAACTGAATAAAGGTAATTTGCAATTTGTCTTGCGTTTTTTTATGGCAAGACAAACTGTTGAATTTGGAAAATACATCATCAACTACGACAATCTTGGAGGACATTAAAGTTGTTAATTAAAAAATACACAGGTACATCATATAAATATATCGTGTACAAAACACACCAGCGCAGAATTACCATATTTGATGATGAGCTACGATTTGTTGCTTTAAACCACTATACAAAATCAAACTGTATAAAAGTAATTTGCAATTTGTCTTGCGTTTTTTTTATGGCAAGACAAACTGTAGAATTTGGAAAATACATCATCAACTACGACAATCTTGGAGGACATTAAAGTTGTTAATTAAAAAATACACAAGTACATCATATAAATATAACGACTACAAAACACACCAGCGCAGAATTACCATATTTGATGATGAGCTATGATCTGTTGCTTTAAAGCACTATACAAAATCAAACTGTATAAAAGTAATTTGCAATTTGTCTTGCGTTTTTTATTTTCCATAGCAAGACAAAGAGTAGAATTTGGAAAATTCATCATCAACTACGACAATCTTGGAGGACATTAAAGTTGTTAATTAAAAGATACACAAGTACATATTATAAATATAACGATTACAAAACACATCAGCGCAGACTTAGCATATTTGATGATGAGCTATGATTTGTGGGTTTAAACCACTATACAAAATCAAACTGAATAAAAGTAATTTGCAATTTGTCTTGCGTTTTTTTTATGGCAAGACAAACTGTAGAATTTGGAAAATACATCATCAACTACGACAATCTTGGAGGACATTAAAGTTGTTAATTAAAAAATACACAGGTACATCATATAAATATATCGTGTACAAAACACACCAGCGCAGAATTACCATATTTGATGATGAGCTACGATTTGTTGCTTTAAACCACTATACAAAATCAAACTGTATAAAAGTAATCTGCAATTTGTCTTGCGTTTTTTTATGGCAAGACAAACTGTAGAATTTGGAAAATACAACATCAACTACGACAATCTTGGAGGACACTAAAGTTGTTAATTAAAAAATACACAGGTACATCATATAAATATATCGTGTACAAAACACAC
Source organism: Aphodius granarius (assembly GCA_963971325.1). Classification (NCBI taxonomy): domain Eukaryota; kingdom Metazoa; phylum Arthropoda; class Insecta; order Coleoptera; family Scarabaeidae; genus Aphodius; species Aphodius granarius. Next base: position 9,818,927 of record OZ020225.1, read on the forward strand.
CAGCGCAGAATTACCATATTTGATGATGAGCTCCGATTTGTTGCTTTAAACTATTATACAAAATCAAACTGTATAAAAGTAATTTGTAATTTGTCTTGCGTTTTTTTTTCTTTTTTTCATAGCAAGCAAACTGTAGAATTTGGAAAATACATCATCAACTACGACAATCTTGGTGGGCATTAAAGTTGTTAATTAAAAAATACACAAGTACATGTTATAAATATAACGATTACAAAACACACCGGTGCAGAGTTACCATATTTGATGATGAGCTACGATTTGTTGCTTTAAACCATTATACAAAATCAAACTGTATAAAAGTAATTTGCAATTTGTCTTGCGTTTTTTTGATAGCAAGACAAACTGTAGAATTTGGAAAATACATCATCAACTACGACAATCTTGGAGGACATTAAAGGTTTTAATTAAAAAATACACAAGTACATCATTTAAATATATCGATTACAAAACAGACCAGCGCAGGATTACCATATTTGATGATGAGATACGATTTGTTCCTTTAAACCATTATACAAAACCAAACTGTAAAAAAGTAATTTGCAATTTGTCTCGCGTTTTTTTTTTTATAGCAAGACAAACTGTAGAATTTGGAAAACGCATCATCAACTACGACAATCTTGGAGGACATTAAAGTTGTTAATTAAAAAATACACAAGTACATCATATAAATATAACGATTACAAAACACACCAGGGCAGAATTACCATATTTGATGATGAGATACGATTTGTAGCTTTAAACCATTATACAAAATCAAACTGAATAAAAGTAATTTGCAATTTGTCTTGCGTTTTCTTTTTTTTTATAGCAAGAGAAACTGTAGAATTTGGAAAATACATCATCAACTACGACAATCTTGGAGGACATTAAAGTTGTTAATTAAAAAATACACAAGTACATCATATAAATATAACGATTACAAAACACACCAGCGCAGAATTACCATATTTGATGATGAGCTACGATTTGTGGCTTTAAACCACTATACAAAAAAACTATACAAAAGTAATTTGCAGTTTGTCTTGCGTTTTCTTTTTTTTATAGCAAGAGAAACTGTAGATTTTGGAAAATACATCATCAACTATGACAACCTTGGAGGACATTAAAGTTGTTAATTAAAAAATACACAGGTACATCATATAAATATAACGATTACAAAACACACCAGCGCAGAATTATCATTTTTGATGATAAGCCACGATTCGTGGATTGAAATCACAACACAAAAGCAAACTGTAGAAAAGTAATTTGCAATTTTCCTAAAAATGATCATCAATTACAACAATCCTTGTAAACAATCAAGCATTGGTTGCAAAATACAAAGAAAAGGAAGGAAAGGACCCCACCCTCCACCCCGCTGTATTGCCTGAAGGGCATTTTTAATACAGCGACATCTTCTTTCCTTCGTTTTTTCTATTATATTTATGATGTTAAAAACTCACAAGTATCATCATATAAATATAACGATTACAAAACACACCAGCCCAGAATTACCATATTTGATGATGAGCTACGATTTGTGGCTTTAAACCACTATACAAAAAAACTATACAAAAGTAATTTGCAGTTTGTCTTGCGCTTTCTTTTTTTCATAGCAAGACAAACTGTAGAATTTGGAAAATACATCATCAACTACGACAATCTTGGAAGACATTAAAGTTTTTAATTAAAAAAATACACAAGTACCTGTTATAAATATAACGATTACAAAACACACCAGCCCAGAATTACCGTATTTGATGATGAAGTACGATTTGTGGATTTAAACAACTATACAAAATCAAATTGTATAAAAGTAATTTGCGATTTGTCTTGCGTTTTTTTTTTCATAGCAAGCCAAACTGTAGATTTTGGAAAATACATCATCAACTACGACGATCGTGGAGGACATTAAAGTTGTTAATTAAAAAATACACAAGTACATCATATAAATATAACGACTACAAAACACACCAGCCCAGAATTGCCACATTTGATGATGAAGTATGATTTGTTGCTTTAAACCATCATACAAAATCAAACTGTATAAAAGTAATTTGCAATTTGTCTTGCGTTTTTTTTTTTATAGCAAGACAAAGAGTAGAATTTGGAAAATTCATCATCAACTACGACAATCTTGGAGGACATTAAAATTGTTAATTAAAAGATACACAAGTACATATTATAAATATAACGATTACAAAACACACCAGAGCAGACTTACCATATTTGATGATGAGCTACGATTTGTGCCTTTAAACTACTATACAAAATCAAACTATATAAAAGCAATTTGCAATTTGTCTTGCGTTTTCTTATAGCAAGACAAACTGTAGAATTTGGAGAATACATCATCAACTACGACAATCTTGGACGACATTAAAGTTGTTAATTAAAAAATACAAAAGTTCATCATATAAATATAACGACTACAAAACACACCAGCGCACAATTACTATATTAGATGATGTGCTATGATTTGTGGCTTTAAACCACTATATAAAATCAAACTGTATAAAAGAAAATTGTAATTTGTCTTGCGTTTTTTTTTATAGCAAGACAAACTGTAGAATTTGGAAAATACATCATCAACTACGACAATCTTGGAGGACATTAAAGTTGTTAATTAAAAAATACACAGGTACATCATATAAATATATCGTGTACAAAACACACCAGCGCAGAATTACCATATTTGATGATGAGCTACGATTTGTTGCTTTAAACCATTATACAAAATCAAACTCTATAAAAGCAATTTGCAATTTGTCTTGCGTTTTTTTTTATAGCACGACAAACTGTAGAATTTGGAAAATACATTATCAACTACGTCAATCTTGGTCGACATTAAAGTTGTTAATTAAAAAATACACAAGTACATCATATTAATATAACGACTACAAAACACACCAGCGCAGAATTACCATATTTGATGATGAGCTATGATTTGTTGCTTTAAAGCACTATACAAAATCAAACTATATAAAAGTAATTTGCAATTTGTCTTGCGTTTTTTTTTTTTTTTCATAGCAAGACAAAGAGTAGAATTTGGAAAATTCATCATCAACTACGACAATCTTGGAGGACATTAAAATTGTTAATTAAAAGATACACAAGTACATATTATAAATATAACGATTACAAGACACACCAGCGCAGACTTAGCATATTTGATGATGAGCTATGATTTATGGGTTTAAACCACTATACAAAATCAAACTGTATAAAAGTAATTTGCAATTTGTCTTGCGTTTTTTTTATGGCAAGATAAACTGTAGAATTTGGAAAATACATCATCAACTACGACAATCTTGGATGACATTAAAGTTGTTAATTAAAAAATACACAAGTACATCATATAAATACAACGATTACAAAACACACCAGCGCAGAATTACCAAATTTGATGATGAGCTACGATTTGTTGCTTTAAACCATTATACAAAATCAAACTATATAAAAGCAATTTGCAATTTGTCTTGCGTTTTTTCTTATTGCAAGACAAACTGTAGAATTTGGAAAATACATCATCAACTACGACAATCTTGGACGACATTAAAGTTGTTAATTAAAAAATGCACAAGTACATCATATAAATATAACGATTACAAAACACACCAGCGCAGAATTACCATATTTGATGATGAGCAATGATTTGTGGCTTTAAACCACTATATAAAATCAATCTGTATAAAAGAAAATTGTAATTTGTCTTGCGTTTTTTTTATAGCGAGGCAAACTGTAGAATTTGGAAAATACATCATCAACTACGACAATCTTGGAGGACATTAAAGTTGTTAATTAAAAAATACACAGGTACATCATATAAATATATCGTGTACAAAACACACCAGCGCAGAATTATTATATTTGATGATGAGCTACGATTTGTTGCTTTAAATTATTATACAAAATCAAACTGTATAAAAGTAATTTGCAATTCGTCTTGCGTTTTTTTTTATAGCAAGACAAACTGTAGAATCTGGAAAATACATCATCAACTACGACAATCTTGGAGGACATTAAGGTTGTTAATTAAAAAATACACAAGTACATCATATAAATATAACGATTACAAAACACGCCAGCCCAGAATTACCACATTTGATGATGAGCTACGATTTGTTGCTTTAAACCATTATACAACATCAAACTGTATAAAAGTAATTTGCAATTTGTCTTGCGTTTTTTTTATAGCAAGACAAACTGTAGAATTTGGAAAATACATCATCAACTACGACAATCTTGGAGGACATTAAAGTTGCTAATTAAAAAATACACAAGTACATCATATAAATACAACGATTACAAAACACACTAGAGCAGAATTACCATATTTGATGATGAGCTACGATTTGTTGCTTTAAACCATTATACAAAATAAAACTGTATAAAAGTAATTTGCAATTTGTCTTGCGTTTTTTTTTTTCATAGCAAGACAAACTGTAGCTTTTGGAAAATACATCATCAACTACGACAATCTTGGAGGACATTAAAGTTGTTAATTAAAAAATACACAAGTACATCATATAAATATAACGATCACAAACACACCAGCGCGGAATTACCATATTTGATGATGAGCTATGATTTGTGGCTTTAAACCACTATATAAAATCAAAGTGTATAAAAGAAAATTGTAATTTGTCTTGCGTTTTTTTTATAGCAAGAAAAACTGTAGAATTTGGAAAATACATCATCAACTACGACAATCTTGGACGACATTAAAGTTGTTAGTTAAAAAATACACAAGTACATCATATAAATATAACGACTACAAAACACACCAGCGCAGAATTACCATATTTGATGATGAGCTACGATTTGTTGCTTTAAACCATTATACAAAATAAAACTGTATAAAAGTAATTTGCAATTTGTCTTGCGTTTTTTTTTTCATAGCAAGACAAACTGTAGCGTTTGGAAAATACATCATCAACTACGACAATCTTGGAGGACATTAAAGTTGTTAATTAAAAAATACACAAGTACATGTTATAAATATAACGATTACAAAACACACCAGCGTAGAATTACCATATTTGATGATGAGCTACGATTTGTGGCTTTAAACCACTATACAAGATCAAACTATATAAAAGCAATTTGCAATTTGTCTTGCGTTTTTTTATAGCAAGACAAACGGTAGAATTTGGAAAATACATCATCAACTACGACAATCTTGGACGACATTAAAGTTGTTAATTAAAAAATACACAAGTACATCATATAAATATAACGACTACAAAACACACCAGCGCAGAATTACCATATTTGATGATGAGCTATGATTTGTGGCTTTAAACCACTATATAAAATCAAAGTGTATAAAAGAAAATTGTAATTTGTCTTGCGTTTTTTTTTATAGCAAGACAAACTGTAGAATTTGGAAAATACATCATCAACTACGACAATCTTGGAGGACATTAAATTTGTTAATTAAAAAATACACAGGTACATCATAAATATATCGTGTACAAAACACACCAGCGCAGAATTATCATATTTGATGATGAGCTACGATTTGTTGCTTTAAACTATTATACAAAATCAAACTGTATAAAAGTAATTTGTAATTTGTCTTGGGTTTTCTTTTTTTTTTCATAGCAAGCAAACTGTAGAATTTGGAAAATACATCATCAACTACGACAATCTTGGTGGACATTAAAGTTGTTAATTATAAAATACACAAGTACATGTTATAAATATAACGATTACAAAACACACCAGTGCAGAATTACCATATTTGATGATGAGCTACGATTTGTTGCTTTAAACCATTATACAAAATCAAACTGTATAAAAGTAATTTGCAGTTTGTCTTGCGTTTTTTTTTATAGCAAGACAAACTGTACAATTTGGAATATACATCATCAACTACGACAACCTTGGAGGACATTAAAGTTGTTAATTAAAAAATACACAAGTACATCATATAAATATAACGATTACAAAACACACCAGCGCAGAATTACCATATTTGATGATGAGCTACGATTTGTGGCTTTAAACTATTATACAAAATCAAAGTGCATAAATGTAATTTGCAATTTGTCTTGCAGTTTTTTTATAGCAAGACAAACTGTAGAATTTGGAAAATACATCATTAACTACGTCAATTTTGGACGACATTAAAGTTGTTAATTAAAAAATACACAAGTACATCATATAAATATAACGACTACAAAACACACCAGCGCAGAATTACCATATTTGATGATGAGCTATGATTTGTGGCTTTAAACCACTATATAAAATCAAACTGTATAAAAGAAAATTGTTATTTGTCTTGCGTTTTTTTTATAGCAAGACAAACTGTAGAATTTGGAAAATACATCATCAACTACGACAATCTTGGAGGACATTAAAGTTGTTAATTAAAAAATACACAGGTACATCATTTAAATATATCGTGTACAAAACACACCAGCGCAGAATTACCATATTTGATGATGAGCTACGATTTGTTGCTTTAAACTATTATACAAAATCAAACTGTATAAAAGTAATTTGTAACTTGTCTTGCGTTTTTTTTTCTTTTTTTTTTATAGCAAGACAAACTGTAGAATTTGGAAAATACATCATCAACTACGACAATCTTGGAGGACATTAAAGTTGTTAATTAAAAAATACACAGGTACATCATAAATATATCGTGTACAAAACACACCAGCGCAGAATTATCATATTTGATGATGAGCTACGATTTGTTGCTTTAAACTATTATACAAAATCAAACTGTATAAAAGTAATTTGTAATTTGTTTTGGGTTTTCTTTTTTTTTTCATAGCAAGCAAACTGTAGAATTTGGAAAATACATCATCAACTACGACAATCTTGGTGGACATTAAAGTTGTTAATTATAAAATACACAAGTACATGTTATAAATATAACGATTACAAAACACACCAGTGCAGAATTACCATATTTGATGATGAGCTACGATTTGTTGCTTTAAACCATTATACAAAATCAAACTGTATAAAAGTAATTTGCAATTTGTCTTGCGTTTTTTTTTATAGCAAGACAAACTGTACAATTTGGAATATACATCATCAACTACGACAACCTTGGAGGACATTAAAGTTGTTAATTAAAAAATACACAAGTACATCATATAAATATAACGATTACAAAACACACCAGCGCAGAATTACCATATTTGATGATGAGCTACGATTTGTGGCTTTAAACTATTATACAAAATCAAAGTGCATAAATGTAATTTGCAATTTGTCTTGCAGTTTTTTTATAGCAAGACAAACTGTAGAATTTGGAAAATACATCATTAACTACGTCAATTTTGGACGACATTAAAGTTGTTAATTAAAAAATACACAAGTACATCATATAAATATAACGACTACAAAACACACCAGCGCAGAATTACCATATTTGATGATGAGCTATGATTTGTGGCTTTAAACCACTATATAAAATCAAACTGTATAAAAGAAAATTGTTATTTGTCTTGCGTTTTTTTTTATAGCAAGACAAACTGTAGAATTTGGAAAATACATCATCAACTACGACAATCTTGGAGGACATTAAAGTTGTTAATTAAAAAATACACAGGTACATCATTTAAATATATCGTGTACAAAACACACCAGCGCAGAATTACCATATTTGATGATGAGCTACGATTTGTTGCTTTAAACTATTATACAAAATCAAACTGTATAAAAGTAATTTGTAACTTGTCTTGCGTTTTTTTTTCTTTTTTTTTTCATAGCAAGACAAACTGTAGAATTTGGAAAATACATCATCAACTACGACAATCTTGGTGGACATTAAAGTTGTTAATTAAAAAATACACAAGTACATGTTATAAATATAACGATTACAAAACACACCAGCGTAGAATTACCATATTTGATGATGAGCTACGATTTGTGGCCTTAAACCACTATACAAAATCAAACTATATAAAAGCAATTTGCAATTTGTCTTGCGTTTTTTTTATAGCAGGACAAACTGTAGAATTTGGAAAATACATCATCAACTACGACAATCTTGGACGACATTAAAGTTGTTAATTAAAAAATACACAAGTACATCATATAAATATAACGACTACAAAACACACCAGCGCAGAATTACCATATTTGATGATGAGCTACGATTTTTGGCTTTAAATCACTATACAAAATCAAACTCTATAAAAGCAATTTGCACTTTGTCTTGCGTTTTTTTTTATAGCAAGACAAACTGTAGAATTTGGAAAATACATCATCAACTACGACAACCTTGGAGGACATTAAAGTTGTTAATTAAAAAATGCACAAGTACATCATATAAATATAACGATCACACAACACACCAGCGCGGAATTACCATATTTGATGATGAGCTATGATTTGTGGCTTTAAACCACTATATAAAATCAAAGTGTATAAAAGAAAATTGTAATTTGTCTTGCGTTTTTTTTTATAGCAAGACAAACTGGAGAATTTGGAAAATACATCATCAACTACGACAATCTTGGACGACATTATAGTTGTTAATTAAAAAATACACAAGTACATCATATTAATATAACGACTACAAAGCACACCAGCGCAGAATAACCATATTTGATGATGAGCTATGATTTGTTGCTTTAAAGCACTATACAAAATCTAATTTGCAATTTGTCTTGCGTTTTTTTTTTTTTCATAGCAAGACAAAGAGTAGAATTTGGAAAATTCATCATCAACTACGACAATCTTGGAGGACATTAAAATTGTTAATTAAAAGATACACAAGTACATATTATAAATATAACGATTACAAAACACACCAGCGCAGACTTAGCATATTTGATGATGAGCTATGATTTGTGGGTTTAAACCACTATTCAAAATCAAACTGTATAAAAGTAATTTGCAATTTGTCTTGCGTTTTTTTTATGGCAAGATAAACTGTAGAATTTGGAAAATACATCATCAACTACGACAATCTTGGATGACATTAAAGTTGTTAATTAAAAAATACACAAGTACATCATATAAATACAACGATTACAAAACACACCAGCGCAGAATTACCAAATTTGATGATGAGCTACGATTTGTTGCTTTAAACCATTATACAAAATCAAACTATATAAAAGCAATTTGCAATTTGTCTTGCGTTTTTTCTTATTGCAAGACAAACTGTAGAATTTGGAAAATACATCATCAACTACGACAATCTTGGACGACATTAAAGTTGTTAATTAAAAAATGCACAAGTACATCATATAAATATAACGATTACAAAACACACCAGCGCAGAATTACCATATTTGATGATGAGCAACGATTTGTGGCTTTAAATTATTATAAAAAATCAAACTGTATAAAAGTAATTTGCAATTCGTCTTGCGTTTTTTTTTTATAGCAAGACAAACTGTAGAATCTGGAAAATACATCATCAACTACGACAATCTTGGAGGACATTAAGGTTGTTAATTAAAAAATACACAAGTACATCATATAAATATAACGATTACAAAACACGCCAGCCCAGAATTACCACATTTGATGATGAGCTACGATTTGTTGCTTTAAACCATTATACAACATCAAACTGTATAAAAGTAATTTGCAATTTGTCTTGCGTTTTTTTTATAGCAAGACAAACTGTAGAATTTGGAAAATACATCATCAACTACGACAATCTTGGAGGACATTAAAGTTGCTAATTAAAAAATACACAGGTACATCATATAAATATAACGACTACAAAACACACCAGCGCAGAATTACCATATTTGATGATGAGCTACGATTTGTGGCTTTAAACCACTATACAAAATCAAACTCTACAAAAGCAATTTGCAACTTGTCTTGCACTTTTTTATAGCAAGACAAACTGTAGAATTTGGAAAGTACATCATCAACTACGACAACCTTGGAGGACATTAAAGTTGTTAGTTAAAAAATACACAAGTAAATCATATAAATATAACGACCACAAAACACACCAGCGCAGAATTACCATATTTGATGATGAGCTACGATTTGTTGCTTTAAACCATTATACAAAATAAAACTGTATAAAAGTAATTTGCAATTTGTCTTGCGTTTTTTTTTTTCATAGCAAGACAAACTGTAGCGTTTGGAAAATACATCATCAACTACGACAATCTTGGAGGACATTAAAGTTGTTAATTAAAAAATACACAAGTACATGTTATAAATATAACGATTACAAAACACACCAGCGTAGAATTACCATATTTGATGATGAGCTACGATTTGTGGCTTTAAACCACTATACAAGATCAAACTATATAAAAGCAATTTGCAATTTGTCTTGCGTTTTTTTATAGCAAGACAAGCTATAGAATTTGGAAAATACATCATCAACTACAACAATCTTGGAGGACATTAAAGTTGCTAATTAAAAAATACACAAGTACATCATATAAATACAACGATTACAAAACACACTAGCGCAGAATTACCATATTTGATGATGAGCTACGATTTGTTGCTTTAAACCATTATACAAAATAAAACTGTATAAAAGTAATTTGCAATTTGTCTTGCGTTTTTTTTTTCATAGCAAGACAAACTGTAGCTTTTGGAAAATACATCATCAACTACGACAATCTTGGAGGACATTAAAGTTGTTAATTAAAAAATACACAAGTACATGTTATAAATATAACGATTACAAAACACACCAGCGTAGAATTACCATATTTGATGATGAGCTACGATTTGTGGCCTTAAACCACTATACAAAATCAAACTATATAAAAGCAATTTGCAATTTGTCTTGCGTTTTTTTTATAGCAGGACAAACTGTAGAATTTGGAAAATACATCATCAACTACGACAATCTTGGACGACATTAAAGTTGTTAATTAAAAAATACACAAGTACATCATATAAATATAACGACTACAAAACACACCAGCGCAGAATTACCATATTTGATGATGAGCTACGATTTTTGGCTTTAAATCACTATACAAAATCAAACTCTATAAAAGCAATTTGCACTTTGTCTTGCGTTTTTTTTTATAGCAAGACAAACTGTAGAATTTGGAAAATACATCATCAACTACGACAACGTTGGAGGACATTAAAGTTGTTAATTAAAAAATGCACAAGTACATCATATAAATATAACGATCACACAACACACCAGCGCGGAATTACCATATTTGATGATGAGCTATTATTTGTGGCTTTAAACCACTATATAAAATCAAAGTGTATAAAAGAAAATTGTAATTTGTCTTGCGTTTTTTTTTATAGCAAGACAAACTGGAGAATTTGGAAAATACATCATCAACTACGACAATCTTGGACGACATTATAGTTGTTAATTAAAAAATACACAAGTACATCATATAAATATAACGACTACAAAACACACCAGCGCAGAATTACCATATTTGATGGTGAGCTACGATTTGTTGCTTTAAACCATTATACAAAATAAAACTGTATAAAAGTAATTTGCAATTTGTCTTGCGTTTTTTTTTTCATAGCAAGACAAACTGTAGCGTTTGGAAAATACATCATCAGCTACGACAATCTTGGAGGACATTAAAGTTGTTAATTTAAAAATACACAAGTACATGTTATAAATATAACGATTACAAAACAGACCAGCGTAGAATTACCATATTTGATGATGAGCTACCATTTGTGGCTTTAAACCACTATACAAGATCAAACTATATAAAAGCAATTTGCAATTTGTCTTGCGTTTTTTTATAGCAAGACAAACGGTAGAATTTGGAAAATACATCATCAACTACGACAATCTTGGACGACATTAAAGTTGTTAATTAAAAAATACACAAGTACATCATATAAATATAACGACTACAAAACACACCAGCGCAGAATTACCATATTTGATGATGAGCTATGATTTGTGGCTTTAAACCACTATATAAAATCAAAGTGTATAAAAGAAAATTGTAATTTGTCTTGCGATTTTTTTTTATAGCAAGACAAACTGTAGAATTTGGAAAATACATCATCAACTACGACAATCTTGGAGGACATTAAAGTTGTTAATTAAAAAATACACAAGTACATGTTATAAATATAACGATTACAAAACACACCAGTGCAAAATTACCATATTTGATGATGAGCTACGATTTGTTGCTTTAAACCATTACACAAAATCAAACCGTATAAAAGCTATTTGCAATTTGTCTTGCGTTTTTTTTTATAGCAAGACAAACTGTACAATTTGGAATATACATCATCAACTACGACAACCTTGGAGGACATTAAAGTTGTTAATTAAAAAATACACAAGTACATCATATAAATATAACGATTACAAAACACACCTGCGCAGAATTACCATATTTGATGATGAGCTACGATTTGTTGCCTTAACCCATTATACAAAATCAAACTGTATAAAAGTAATTTGCTATTTGTCTTGCGTTTTTTTTTTATAGCAAGACAAACTGTACAATTTGGAAAATACATCATCAACTACGACAATCTTGGAGGACATTAAAGTTGTTAATTAAAAAATACACAAGTACATGTTATAAATATAACGATTACAAAACACACCAGTGCAAAATTACCATATTTGATGATGAGCTACGATTTGTGGCTTTAAACTATTATACAAAACCAAACTGTATAAAAGTAATTTGTAATTTGTCTTGCGTTTTTTTTTTCATAGCAAGCAAACTGTAGAATTTGGAAAATACATCATCAACTACGACAACCTTGGAGGACATTAAAGTTGTTAATTAAAAAATACACAAGTACATGTTATAAATATAACGATTACAAAACACACCAGTGCAAAATTACCATATTTGATGATGAGCTATGATTTGTGGGTTTAAACCACTATTCAAAATCAAACTGTATAAAAGTAATTTGCAATTTGTCTTGCGTTTTTTTTTATGGCAAGATAAACTGTAGAATTTGGAAAATACATCATCAACTACGACAATCTTGGATGACATTAAAGTTGTTAATTAAAAAATACACAAGTACATCATATAAATTCAACGATTACAAAACACACCAGCGCAGAATTACCAAATTTGATGATGAGCTACGATTTGTTGCTTTAAACCATTATACAAAATCAAACTATATAAAAGCAATTTGCAATTTGTCTTGCGTTTTTTCTTATTGCAAGACAAACTGTAGAATTTGGAAAATACATCATCAACTACGACAATCTTGGACGACATTAAAGTTGTTAATTAAAAAATACACAAGTACATCATATAAATATAACGACTACAAAACACACCAGCGCAGAATTACCATATTTGATGATGAGCTATGATTTGTGGCTTTAAACCACTATATAAAATCAAAGTGTATAAAAGAAAATTGTAATTTGTCTTGCGATTTTTTTTTATAGCAAGACAAACTGTAGAATTTGGAAAATACATCATCAACTACGACAATCCTGGAGGACATTAAAGTTGTTAATTAAAAAATACACAAGTACATGTTATAAATATAACGATTACAAAACACACCAGTGCAAAATTACCATATTTGATGATGAGCTACGATTTGTTGCTTTAAACCATTACACAAAATCAAACCGTATAAAAGCTATTTGCAATTTGTCTTGCGTTTTTTTTTTATAGCAAGACAAACTGTACAATTTGGAATATACATCATCAACTACGACAACCTTGGAGGACATTAAAGTTGTTAATTAAAAAATACACAAGTACATCATATAAATATAACGATTACAAAACACACCAGTGCAGAATTACCATTCCTGATGATGAGCTACGATTTGCTGCTTTAAACCAGTATACAAAATCAAACTGTATAAAGGTAATTTGCAATTTGTCTTGCGTTTTTTTTATAGCAAGACAAACTGTAGAATTTCGAAAATACATCATCAACTACGACAATCTTGGATGACATTAAAGTTGTTAATTAAAAAATACACAAGTACATCATATAAATTCAACGATTACAAAACACACCAGCGCAGAATTACCAAATTTGATGATGAGCTACGATTTGTTGCTTTAAACCATTATACAAAATCAAACTATATAAAAGCAATTTGCAATTTGTCTTGCGTTTTTTCTTATTGCAAGACAAACTGTAGAATTTGGAAAATACATCATCAACTACGACAATCTTGGACGACATTAAAGTTGTTAATTAAAAAATACACAAGTACATCATATAAATATAACGACTACAAAACACACCAGCGCAGAATTACCATATTTGATGATGAGCTATGATTTGTGGCTTTAAACCACTATATAAAATCAAAGTGTATAAAAGAAAATTGTAATTTGTCTTGCGATTTTTTTTTATAGCAAGACAAACTGTAGAATTTGGAAAATACATCATCAACTACGACAATCTTGGAGGACATTAAAGTTGTTAATTAAAAAATACACAAGTACATGTTATAAATATAACGATTACAAAACACACCAGTGCAAAATTACCATATTTGATGATGAGCTACGATTTGTTGCTTTAAACCATTACACAAAATCAAACCGTATAAAAGCTATTTGCAATTTGTCTTGCGTTTTTTTTTATAGCAAGACAAACTGTACAATTTGGAATATACATCATCAACTACGACAACCTTGGAGGACATTAAAGTTGTTAATTAAAAAATACACAAGTACATCATATAAATATAACGATTACAAAACACACCTGCGCAGAATTACCATATTTGATGATGAGCTACGATTTGTTGCCTTAACCCATTATACAAAATCAAACTGTATAAAAGTAATTTGCTATTTGTCTTGCGTTTTTTTTTTATAGCAAGACAAACTATACAATTTGGAAAATACATCATCAACTACGACAATCTTGGAGGACATTAAAGTTGTTAATTAAAAAATACACAAGTACATGTTATAAATATAACGATTACAAAACACACCAGTGCAAAATTACCATATTTGATGATGAGCTACGATTTGTGGCTTTAAGCTATTATACAAAATCAAACTGTATAAAAGTAATTTGTAATTTGTCTTGCGTTTTTTTTTTTCATAGCAAGCAAACTGTAGAATTTGGAAAATACATCATCAACTACGACAACCTTGGAGGACATTAAAGTTGTTAATTAAAAAATACACAAGTACATCATATAAATTCAACGATTACAAAACACACCAGCGCAGAATTACCAAATTTGATGATGAGCTACGATTTGTTGCTTTAAACCATTATACAAAATCAAACTATATAAAAGCAATTTGCAATTTGTCTTGCGTTTTTTCTTATTGCAAGACAAACTGTAGAATTTGGAAAATACATCATCAACTACGACAATCTTGGACGACATTAAAGTTGTTAATTAAAAAATACACAAGTACATCATATAAATATAACGACTACAAAACACACCAGCGCAGAATTACCATATTTGATGATGAGCTATGATTTGTGGCTTTAAACCACTATATAAAATCAAAGTGTATAAAAGAAAATTGTAATTTGTCTTGCGATTTTTTTTTATAGCAAGACAAACTGTAGAATTTGGAAAATACATCATCAACTACGACAATCTTGGAGGACATTAAAGTTGTTAATTAAAAAATACACAAGTACATGTTATAAATATAACGATTACAAAACACACCAGTGCAAAATTACCATATTTGATGATGAGCTACGATTTGTTGCTTTAAACCATTACACAAAATCAAACCGTATAAAAGCTATTTGCAATTTGTCTTGCGTTTTTTTTTATAGCAAGACAAACTGTACAATTTGGAATATACATCATCAACTACGACAACCTTGGAGGACATTAAAGTTGTTAATTAAAAAATACACAAGTACATCATATAAATATAACGATTACAAAACACACCTGCGCAGAATTACCATATTTGATGATGAGCTACGATTTGTTGCCTTAACCCATTATACAAAATCAAACTGTATAAAAGTAATTTGCTATTTGTCTTGCGTTTTTTTTTTATAGCAAGACAAACTATACAATTTGGAAAATACATCATCAACTACGACAATCTTGGAGGACATTAAAGTTGTTAATTAAAAAATACACAAGTACATGTTATAAATATAACGATTACAAAACACACCAGTGCAAAATTACCATATTTGATGATGAGCTACGATTTGTGGCTTTAAGCTATTATACAAAATCAAACTGTATAAAAGTAATTTGTAATTTGTCTTGCGTTTTTTTTTTTCATAGCAAGCAAACTGTAGAATTTGGAAAATACATCATCAACTACGACAACCTTGGAGGACATTAAAGTTGTTAATTAAAAAATACACAAGTACATCATATAAATATAACGATTACAAAACACATCAGTGCAGAATTACCATATTTGATGATGAGCTACGATTTGTGGCTTTAAACCACTATATAAAATCAAACTGTATAAAAGAAAATTGTAATTTGTCTTGCGTTTTTTTTTTATAGCAAGACAAAGTGTAGAATTTGGAAAATACATCATCAACTACGACAATCTTGGAGGACATTAAAGTTGTTAATTAAAAGATACACAAGTACATATTATAAATATAACGATTACAAAACACACCAGCGCAGACTTAGCATATTTGATGATGAGCTACGATTTGTGGCTTTAAACCACTATATAAAATCAAAGTGTATAAAAGAAAATTGTAATTTGTCTTGCGTTTTTTTTTTTTTATAGCAAGACAAACTGGAGAATTTAGAAAATACATCAACTACGACAATCTTGGACGACATTATAGTTGTTAATTAAAAAATACACAAGTACATCATATAAACATAACGACTACAAAACACACCAGCGCAGAATTACCATATTTGATGATGAGCTACGATTTGTTGCTTTAAACCATTATACAAAATAAAACTGTATAAAAGTAATTTGCAATTTGTCTTGCGTATTTTTTTCATAGCAAGACAAACTGTAGCGTTTGGAAAATACATCATCAGCTACGACAATCTTGGAGGACATTAAAGTTGTTAATTTAAAAATACACAAGTACATGTTATAAATATAACGATTACAAAACAGACCAGCGTAGAATTACCATATTTGATGATGAGCTACCATTTGTGGCTTTAAACCACTATACAAGATCAAACTATATAAAAGCAATTTGCAATTTGTCTTGCGTTTTTTTATAACAAGACAAACGGTAGAATTTGGAAAATACATCATCAACTACGACAATCTTGGACGACATTGAAGTTGTTAATTAAAAAATACACAAGTACATCATATAAATATAACGACTACAAAAAACACCAGCGCAGAATTACCATATTTGATGATGAGCTATGATTTGTGGCTTTAAACCACTACATAAAATCAAAGTGTATAAAAGAAAATTGTAATTTGTCTTGCGATTTTTTTTTATAGCAAGACAAACTGTAGAATTTGGAAAATACATCATCAACTACGACAATCTTGGAGGACATTAAAGTTGTTAATTAAAAAATACACAAGTACATGTTATAAATATAACGATTACAAAACACACCAGTGCAAAATTACCATATTTGATGATGAGCTACGATTTGTTGCTTTAAACCATTACACAAAATCAAACCGTATAAAAGCTATTTGCAATTTGTCTTGCGTTTTTTTTTATAGCAAGACAAACTGTACAATTTGGAATATACATAATCAACTACGACAACCTTGGAGGACATTAAAGTTGTTAATTAAAAAATACACAAGTACATCATATAAATATAACGATTACAAAACACACCTGCGCAGAATTACCATATTTGATGATGAGCTACGATTTGTTGCCTTAACCCATTATACAAAATCAAACTGTATAAAAGTAATTTGCTATTTGTCTTGCGTTTTTTTTTATAGCAAGACAAACTGTACAATTTGGAAAATACATCATCAACTACGACAATCTTGGAGGACATTAAAGTTGTTAATTAAAAAATACACAAGTACATGTTATAAATATAACGATTACAAAACACACCAGTGCAAAATTACCATATTTGATGATGAGCTACGATTTGTGGCTTTAAACTATTATACAAAATCAAACTGTATAAAAGTAATTTGTAATTTGTCTTGCGTTTTTTTTTCATAGCAAGCAAACTGTAGAATTTGGAAAATACATCATCAACTACGACAACCTTGGAGGACATTAAAGTTGTTAATTAAAAAATACACAAGTACATCATATAAATATAACGATTACAAAACACATCAGTGCAGAATTACCATATTTGATGATGAGCTACGATTTGTGGCTTTAAACCACTATATAAAATCAAACTGTATAAAAGAAAATTGTAATTTGTCTTGCGTTTTTTTTTTTTATAGCAAGACAAAGTGTAGAATTTGGAAAATACATCATCAACTACGACAATCTTGGAGGACATTAAAGTTGTTAATTAAAAGATACACAAGTACATATTATAAATATAACGATTACAAAACACACCAGCGCAGACTTAGCATATTTGATGATGAGCTATGATTTGTGGGTTTAACCATTATACAAAATCAAACTCTATAAAAGCAATTTGCAATTTGTCTTGCGTTTTTTTTTATAGCACGACAAACTGTAGAATTTGGAAAATACATTATCACCTACGTCAATCTTGGTCAACATTAAAGTTGTTAATTAAAAAATACACAAGTACATCATATTAATATAACGACTACAAAACACACCAGCGCAGAATTACCATATTTGATGATGAGCTATGATTTGTTGCTTTAAAGCACTATACAAAATCTAATTTGCAAAAAGTAATTTGCAATTTGTCTTGCGTTTTTTTTTTTTTTCATAGCAAGACAAAGAGTAGAATTTGGAAAATTCATCATCAACTACGACAATCTTGGAGGACATTAAAATTGTTAATTAAAAGATACACAAGTACATATTATAAATATAACGATTACAAAACACACCAGCGCAGATTTAGCATATTTGATGATGAGCTATGATTTGTGGGTTTAAACCACTATTCAAAATCAAACTGTATAAAAGTAATTTGCAATTTGTCTTGCGTTTCTTTTATGGCAAGATAAACTGTAGAATTTGGAAAATACATCATCAACTACGACAATCTTGGATGACATTAAAGTTGTTAATTAAAAAATACACAAGTACATCATATAAATTCAACGATTACAAAACACACCAGCGCAGAATTACCAAATTTGATGATGAGCTACGATTTGTTGCTTTAAACCATTATACAAAATCAAACTATATAAAAGCAATTTGCAATTTGTCTTGCGTTTTTTCTTATTGCAAGACAAACTGTAGAATTTGGAAAATACATCATCAACTACGACAATCTTGGACGACATTAAAGTTGTTAATTAAAAAATACACAAGTACATCATATAAATATAACGACTACAAAACACACCAGCGCAGAATTACCATATTTGATGATGAGCTATGATTTGTGGCTTTAAACCACTATATAAAATCAAAGTGTATAAAAGAAAATTGTAATTTGTCTTGCGATTTTTTTTATAGCAAGACAAACTGTAGAATTTGGAAAATACATCATCAACTACGACAATCTTGGAGGACATTAAAGTTGTTAATTAAAAAATACACAAGTACATGTTATAAATATAACGATTACAAAACACACCAGTGCAAAATTACCATATTTGATGATGAGCTACGATTTGTTGCTTTAAACCATTACACAAAATCAAACCGTATAAAAGCTATTTGCAATTTGTCTTGCGTTTTTTTTTATAGCAAGACAAACTGTACAATTTGGAATATACATCATCAACTACGACAACCTTGGAGGACATTAAAGTTGTTAATTAAAAAATACACAAGTACATCATATAAATATAACGATTACAAAACACACCTGCGCAGAATTACCATATTTGATGATGAGCTACGATTTGTTGCCTTAACCCATTATACAAAATCAAACTGTATAAAAGTAATTTGCTATTTGTCTTGCGTTTTTTTTTTATAGCAAGACAAACTGTACAATTTGGAAAATACATCATCAACTACGACAATCTTGGAGGACATTAAAGTTGTTAATTAAAAAATACACAAGTACATGTTATAAATTTAACGATTACAAAACACACCAGTGCAAAATTACCATATTTGATGATGAGCTACGATTTGTGGCTTTAAACTATTATACAAAATCAAACTGTATAAAAGTAATTTGTAATTTGTCTTGCGTTTTTTTTTTCATAGCAAGCAAACTGTAGAATTTGGAAAATACATCATCAACTACTACAACCTTGGAGGACATTAAAGTTGTTAATTAAAAAATACACAAGTACATCATATAAATATAACGATTACAAAACACATCAGTGCAGAATTACCATATTTGATGATGAGCTACGATTTGTGGCTTTAAACCACTATATAAAATCAAACTGTATAAAAGAAAATTGTAATTTGTCTTGCGTTTTTTTTTTATAGCAAGACAAAGTGTAGAATTTGGAAAATACATCATCAACTACGACAATCTTGGAGGACATTAAAGTTGTTAATTAAAAGATACACAAGTACATATTATAAATATAACGATTACAAAACACACCAGCGCAGACTTAGCATATTTGATGATGAGCTATGATTTGTGGGTTTAACCATTATACAAAATCAAACTCTATAAAAGCAATTTGCAATTTGTCTTGCGTTTTTTTTTATAGCACGACAAACTGTAGAATTTGGAAAATACATTATCACCTACGTCAATCTTGGTCAACATTAAAGTTGTTAATTAAAAAATACACAAGTACATCATATTAATATAACGACTACAAAACACACCAGCGCAGAATTACCATATTTGATGATGAGCTATGATTTGTTGCTTTAAAGCACTATACAAAATCTAATTTGCAAAAAGTAATTTGCAATTTGTCTTGCGTTTTTTTTATGGCAGGATAAACTGTAGAATTTGGAAAATACATCATCAACTACGACAATCTTGGATGACATTAAAGTTGTTAATTAAAAAATACACAAGTACATCATATAAATTCAACGATTACAAAACACACCAGCGCAGAATTACCAAATTTGATGATGAGCTACGATTTGTTGCTTTAAAGCACTATACAAAATCTAATTTGCAAAAAGTAATTTGCAATTTGTCTTGCGTTTTTTTTTTTTTTTTCATAGCAAGACAAAGAGTAGAATTTGGAAAATTCATCATCAACTACGACAATCTTGGACGACATTAAAGTTGTTAATTAAAAAATACACAAGTACATCATATAAATATAACGACTACAAAACACACCAGCGCAGAATTACCATATTTGATGATGAGCTACGATTTTTGGCTTTAAATCACTATACAAAATCAAACTCTATAAAAGCAATTTGCACTTTGTCTTGCGTTTTTTTTTTTATAGCAAGACAAACTGTAGAATTTGGAAAATACATCATCAACTACGACAACCTTGGAGGACATTAAAGTTGTTAATTAAAAAATGCACAAGTACATCATATAAATATAACGATCACACAACACACCAGCGCGGAATTACCATATTTGATGATGAGCTATGATTTGTGGCTTTAAACCACTATATAAAATCAAAGTGTATAAAAGAAAATTGTAATTTGTCTTGCGTTTTTTTTTATAGCAAGACAAACTGGAGAATTTGGAAAATACATCATCAACTACGACAATCTTGGACGACATTATAGTTGTTAATTAAAAAATACACAAGTACATCATATAAATATAACGACTACAAAACACACCAGCGCAGAATTACCATATTTGATGATGAGCTACGATTTGTTGCTTTAAACCATTATACAAAATAAAACTGTATAAAAGTAATTTGCAATTTGTCTTGCGTTTTTTTTTTCATAGCAAGACAAACTGTAGCGTTTGGAAAATACATCATCAGCTACGACAATCTTGGAGGACATTAAAGTTGTTAATTTAAAAATACACAAGTACATGTTATAAATATAACGATTACAAAACAGACCAGCGTAGAATTACCATATTTGATGATGAGCTACCATTTGTGGCTTTAAACCACTATACAAGATCAAACTATATAAAAGCAATTTGCAATTTGTCTTGCGTTTTTTTATAGCAAGACAAACGGTAGAATTTGGAAAATACATCATCAACTACGACAATCTTGGACGACATTAAAGTTGTTAATTAAAAAATACACAAGTACATCATATAAATATAACGACTACAAAACACACCAGCGCAGAATTACCATATTTGATGATGAGCTATGATTTGTGGCTTTAAACCACTATATAAAATCAAAGTGTATAAAAGAAAATTGTAATTTGTCTTGCGATTTTTTTTTATAGCAAGACAAACTGTAGAATTTGGAAAATACATCATCAACTACGACAATCTTGGAGGACATTAAAGTTGTTAATTAAAAAATACACAAGTACATGTTATAAATATAACGATTACAAAACACACCAGTGCAAAATTACCATATTTGATGATGAGCTACGATTTGTTGCTTTAAACCATTACACAAAATCAAACCGTATAAAAGCTATTTGCAATTTGTCTTGCGTTTTTTTTTATAGCAAGACAAACTGTACAATTTGGAATATACATCATCAACTACGACAACCTTGGAGGACATTAAAGTTGTTAATTAAAAAATACACAAGTACATCATATAAATATAACGATTACAAAACACACCTGCGCAGAATTACCATATTTGATGATGAGCTACGATTTGTTGCCTTAACCCATTATACAAAATCAAACTGTATAAAAGTAATTTGCTATTTGTCTTGCGTTTTTTTTTTATAGCAAGACAAACAGTACAATTTGGAAAATACATCATCAACTACGACAATCTTGGAGGACATTAAAGTTGTTAATTAAAAAATACACAAGTACATGTTATAAATATAACGATTACAAAACACACCAGTGCAAAATTACCATATTTGATGATGAGCTACGATTTGTGGCTTTAAACTATTATACAAAATCAAACTGTATAAAAGTAATTTGTAATTTGTCTTGCGTTTTTTTTTTCATAGCAAGCAAACTGTAGAATTTGGAAAATACATCATCAACTACGACAACCTTGGAGGACATTAAAGTTGTTAATTAAAAAATACACAAGTACATCATATAAATATAACGATTACAAAACACATCAGTGCAGAATTACCATATTTGATGATGAGCTACGATTTGTGGCTTTAAACCACTATATAAAATCAAACTGTATAAAAGAAAATTGTAATTTGTCTTGCGTTTTTTTTTTATAGCAAGACAAAGTGTAGAATTTGGAAAATACATCATCAACTACGACAATCTTGGAGGACATTAAAGTTGTTAATTAAAAGATACACAAGTACATATTATAAATATAACGATTACAAAACACACCAGCGCAGACTTAGCATATTTGATGATGAGCTATGATTTGTGGGTTTAACCATTATACAAAATCAAACTCTATAAAAGCAATTTGCAATTTGTCTTGCGTTTTTTTTTATAGCACGACAAACTGTAGAATTTGGAAAATACATTATCACCTACGTCAATCTTGGTCAACATTAAAGTTGTTAATTAAAAAATACACAAGTACATCATATTAATATAACGACTACAAAACACACCAGCGCAGAATTACCATATTTGATGATGAGCTATGATTTGTTGCTTTAAAGCACTATACAAAATCTAATTTGCAAAAAGTAATTTGCAATTTGTCTTGCGTTTTTTTTTTTTTCATAGCAAGACAAAGAGTAGAATTTGGAAAATTCATCATCAACTACGACAATCTTGGAGGACATTAAAATTGTTAATTAAAAGATACACAAGTACATATTATAAATATAACGATTACAAAACACACCAGCGCAGATTTAGCATATTTGATGATGAGCTATGATTTGTGGGTTTAAACCACTATTCAAAATCAAACGGTATAAAAGTAATTTGCAATTTGTCTTGCGTTTTTTTTATGGCAAGATAAACTGTAGAATTTGGAAAATACATCATCAACTACGACAATCTTGGATGACATTAAAGTTGTTAATTAAAAAATACACAAGTACATCATATAAATTCAACGATTACAAAACACACCAGCGCAGAATTACCAAATTTGATGATGAGCTACGATTTGTTGCTTTAAACCATTATACAAAATCAAACTATATAAAAGCAATTTGCAATTTGTCTTGCGTTTTTTCTTATTGCAAGACAAACTGTAGAATTTGGAAAATACATCATCAACTACGACAATCTTGGACGACGTTAAAGTTGTTAATTAAAAAATACACAAGTACATCATATAAATATAACGACTACAAAACACACCAGCGCAGAATTACCATATTTGATGATGAGCTATGATTTGTGGCTTTAAACCACTATATAAAATCAAAGTGTATAAAAGAAAATTGTAATTTGTCTTGCGATTTTTTTTTATAGCAAGACAAACTGTAGAATTTGGAAAATACATCATCAACTACGACAACCTTGGAGGACATTAAAGTTGTTAATTAAAAAATACACAAGTACATCATATAAATATAACGATTACAAAACACACCTGCGCAGAATTACCATATTTGATGATGAGCTACGATTTGTTGCCTTAACCCATTATACAAAATCAAACTGTATAAAAGTAATTTGCTATTTGTCTTGCGTTTTTTTTTTATAGCAAGACAAACTGTACAATTTGGAAAATACATCATCAACTACGACAATCTTGGAGGACATTAAAGTTGTTAATTAAAAAATACACAAGTACATGTTATAAATATAACGATTACAAAACACACCAGTGCAAAATTACCATATTTGATGATGAGCTACGATTTGTGGCTTTAAACTATTATACAAAATCAAACTGTATAAAAGTAATTTGTAATTTGTCTTGCGTTTTTTTTTTCATAGCAAGCAAACTGTAGAATTTGGAAAATACATCATCAACTACGACAACCTTGGAGGACATTAAAGTTGTTAATTAAAAAATACACAAGTACATCATATAAATATAACGATTACAAAACACATCAGTGCAGAATTACCATATTTGATGATGAGCTACGATTTGTGGCTTTAAACCACTATATAAAATCAAACTGTATAAAAGAAAGTTGTAATTTGTCTTGCGTTTTTTTTTATAGCAAGACAAAGTGTAGAATTTGGAAAATACATCATCAACTACGACAATCTTGGAGGACATTAAAGTTGTTAATTAAAAGATACACAAGTACATATTATAAATATAACGATTACAAAACACACCAGCGCAGACTTAGCATATTTGATGATGAGCTATGATTTGTGGGTTTAACCATTATACAAAATCAAACTCTATAAAAGCAATTTGCAATTTGTCTTGCGTTTTTTTTTTATAGCACGACAAACTGTAGAATTTGGAAAATACATTATCACCTACGTCAATCTTGGTCAACATTAAAGTTGTTAATTAAAAAATACACAAGTACATCATATTAATATAACGACTACAAAACACACCAGCGCAGAATTACCATATTTGATGATGAGCTATGATTTGTTGCTTTAAAGCACTATACAAAATCTAATTTGCAAAAAGTAATTTGCAATTTGTCTTGCGTTTTTTTTTTTTTTCATAGCAAGACAAAGAGTAGAATTTGGAAAATTCATCATCAACTACGACAATCTTGGAGGACATTAAAATTGTTAATTAAAAGATACACAAGTACATATTATAAATATAACGATTACAAAACACACCAGCGCAGATTTAGCATATTTGATGATGAGCTATGATTTGTGGGTTTAAACCACTATTCAAAATCAAACTGTATAAAAGTAATTTGCAATTTGTCTTGCGTTTTTTTTATGGCAAGATAAACTGTAGAATTTGGAAAATACATCATCAACTACGACAATCTTGGATGACATTAAAGTTGTTAATTAAAAAATACACAAGTACATCATATAAATTCAACGATTACAAAACACACCAGCGCAGAATTACCAAATTTGATGATGAGCTACGATTTGTTGCTTTAAACCATTATACAAAATCAAACTATATAAAAGCAGTTTGCAATTTGTCTTGCGTTTTTTCTTATTGCAAGACAAACTGTAGAATTTGGAAAATACATCATCAACTACGACAATCTTGGACGACATTAAAGTTGTTAATTAAAAAATGCACAAGTACATCATATAAATATAACGATTACAAAACACACCAGCGCAGAATTACCATATTTGATGATGAGCAATGATTTGTGGCTTTAAATTATTATAAAAAATCAAACTGTATAAAAGTAATTTGCAATTCGTCTTGCGTTTTTTTTTATAGCAAGACAAACTGTAGAATCTGGAAAATACATCATCAACTACGACAATTTTGGAGGACATTAAGGTTGTTAATTAAAAAATACACAAGTACATCATATAAATATAACGATTACAAAACACGCCAGCCCAGAATTACCACATTTGATGATGAGCTACGATTTGTTGCTTTAAACCATTATACAACATCAAACTGTATAAAAGTAATTTGCAATTTGTCTTGCGTTTTTTTTATAGCAAAACAAACTGTAGAATTTGGAAAATACATCATCAACTACGACAATCTTGGACGACATTAAAGTTGTTAATTAAAGAATACACAAGTACATCATATAAATATAACGACTACAAAACACACCAGCGCAGAATTACCATATTTGATGATGAGCTACGATTTGTGGCTTTAAACCACTATACAAAATCAAACTCTACAAAAGCAATTTGCAACTTGTCTTGCGCTTTTTTATAGCAAGACAAACTGTAGAATTTGGAAAGTACATCATCAACTACGACAACATTGGAGGACATTAAAGTTGTTAGTTAAAAAATACACAAGTAAATCATATAAATATAACGACTACAAAACACACCAGCGCAGAATTACCATATTTGATGATGAGCTACGATTTGTTGCTTTAAACCATTATACAAAATAAAACTGTATAAAAGTAATTTGCAATTTGTCTTGCGTTTTTTTTTTTTCATAGCAAGACAAACTGTAGCGTTTGGAAAATACATCATCAACTACGACAGTCTTGGAGGACATTAAAGTTGTTAATTAAAAGATACACAAGTACATATTATAAATATAACGATTACAAAACACAACAGCGCAGACTTAGCATATTTGATGATGAGCTATGATTTGTGGGTTTAACCATTATACAAAATCAAACTCTATAAAAGCAATTTGCAATTTGTCTTGCGTTTTTTTTTTATAGCACGACAAACTGTAGAATTTGGAAAATACATTATCACCTACGTCAATCTTGGTCAACATTAAAGTTGTTAATTAAAAAATACACAAGTACATCATATTAATATAACGACTACAAAACACACCAGCGCAGAATTACCATATTTGATGATGAGCTATGATTTGTTGCTTTAAAGCACTATACAAAATCTAATTTGCAAAAAGTAATTTGCAATTTGTCTTGCGTTTTTTTTTTTTTTCATAGCAAGACAAAGAGTAGAATTTGGAAAATTCATCATCAACTACGACAATCTTGGAGGACATTAAAATTGTTAATTAAAAGATACACAAGTACATATTATAAATATAACGATTACAAAACACACCAGCGCAGATTTAGCATATTTGATGATGAGCTATGATTTGTGGGTTTAAACCACTATTCAAAATCAAACTGTCTAAAAGTAATTTGCAATTTGTCTTGCGTTTTTTTATGGCAAGATAAACTGTAGAATTTGGAAAATACATCATCAACTACGACAATCTTGGATGACATTAAAGTTGTTAATTAAAAAATACACAAGTACATCATATAAATTCAACGATTACAAAACACATCAGCGCAGAATTACCAAATTTGATGATGTGCTACGATTTGTTGCTTTAAAGCACTATACAAAATCTAATTTGCAAAAAGTAATTTGCAATTTGTCTTGCGTTTTTTTTTTTTCATAGCAAGACAAAGAGTAGAATTTGGAAAATTCATCATCAACTACGACAATCTTGGACGACATTAAAGTTGTTAATTAAAAAATACACAAGTACATCATATAAATATAACGACTACAAAACACACCAGCGCAGAATTACCATATTTGATGATGAGCTACAATTTTTGGCTTTAAATCACTATACAAAATCAAACTCTATAAAAGCAATTTGCACTTTGTCTTGCGTTTTTTTTTATAGCAAGACAAACTGTAGAATTTGGAAAATACATCATCAACTACGACAACCTTGGAGGACATTAAAGTTGTTAATTAAAAAATGCACAAGTACATCATATAAATATAACGATCACACAACCCACCAGCGCGGAATTACCATATTTGATGATGAGCTATGATTTGTGGCTTTAAACCACTATATAAAATCAAAGTGTATAAAAGAAAATTGTAATTTGTCTTGCGTTTTTTTTTATAGCAAGACAAACTGGAGAATTTGGAAAATACATCATCAACTACGACAATCTTGGACGACATTATAGTTGTTAATTAAAAAATACACAAGTACATCATATAAATATAACGACTACAAAACACACCAGCGCAGAATTACCATATTTGATGATGAGCTACGATTTGTTGCTTTAAACCATTATACAAAATAAAACTGTATAAAAGTAATTTGCAATTTGTCTTGCGTTTTTTTTTCATAGCAAGACAAACTGTAGCGTTTGGAAAATACATCATCAGCTACGACAATCTTGGAGGACATTAAAGTTGTTAATTTAAAAATACACAAGTACATGTTATAAATATAACGATTACAAAACAGACCAGCGTAGAATTACCATATTTGATGATGAGCTACCATTTGTGGCTTTAAACCACTATACAAGATCAAACTATATAAAAGCAATTTGCAATTTGTCTTGCGTTTTTTTATAGCAAGACAAACGGTAGAATTTGGAAAATACATCATCAACTACGACAATCTTGGACGACATTAAAGTTGTTAATTAAAAAATACACAAGTACATTATATAAATATAACGACTACAAAACACACCAGCGCAGAATTACCATATTTGATGATGAGCTATGATTTGTGGCTTTAAACCACTATATAAAATCAAAGTGTATAAAAGAAAATTGTAATTTGTCTTGCGATTTTTTTTTATAGCAAGACAAACTGTAGAATTTGGAAAATACATCATCAACTACGACAATCTTGGAGGACATTAAAGTTGTTAATTAAAAAATACACAAGTACATGTTATAAATATAACGATTACAAAACACACCAGTGCAAAATTACCATATTTGATGATGAGCTACGATTTGTTGCTTTAAACCATTACACAAAATCAAACCGTATAAAAGCTATTTGCAATTTGTCTTGCGTTTTTTTTTATAGCAAGACAAACTGTACAATTTGGAATATACATCATCAACTACGACAACCTTGGAGGACATTAAAGTTGTTAATTAAAAAATACACAAGTACATCATATAAATATAACGATTACAAAACACACCTGCGCAGAATTACCATATTTGATGATGAGCTACGATTTGTTGCCTTAACCCATTATACAAAATCAAACTGTATAAAAGTAATTTGCTATTTGTCTTGCGTTTTTTTTTTATAGCAAGACAAACTGTACAATTTGGAAAATACA